>CM050220.1:285000-292500 GCA_027475355.1 Coilia nasus | reverse complement strand
TTCATACACAACACACACACTCACACACACATTCATACACAAACACACACATTCATATACAAACACACACACTCACACACACATTCATACACAAACACACGCGCACACTCACACACACATTCATACACAAACACAACCAGTCACACACACATTCATACACAAACACACACACACACACACATTCATACACAAACACACACACTCACACACACATTCATACACAAACACACGCTCACACACACTCACACACACTTTCATACACAAACACACACACACACTCACACACACATTCATAGACAAACACACACACACACATTCATACACAAACACACACTCACACACACACTCATACACAAACACACACACATTCATACACAAACACACACATTCATATACAAACACACACAATCACACACACATTCATACACAAACACACACACACACACACATTCATACACAAACACACACACTCACACACACATTCATACACAAACACACACATTCATACACAAACACACACATTCATATACAAACACACAATCACACACACATTCATACACAAACACACGCTCACACACACTAACACACACATTCATACACAAACACAAACACACATTCATACACAAACACGCTCACACACACTTACACATTCATACGCAAACACACACACACACATTCATACACAAACACACACAGTCACACACACATTCATACACAAACACACACACACACACTCACACACATTCATACACAAACACACACACTCACACACACATTCATACACAAACACACGCTCACACACACTTTCATACACACACACACACACACTCACACACACATTCATACACAAACACACACACACACACATTCATACACAAACACACACACACACACACACTCATACACAAACACACACACATTCATACGCAAACACACGCTCACACACACATTCATACACAAACACACACACACACATTCACACACATTCATACACAACACACACACATTCATACACAGACACACACATTCATATACAAACACACACACATTCATACACAAACACACACATTCACATACATTCATACACAACACACACACATTCATACACAAACACACACACTCACACATTCACACACACTCACACACATTCATACACAAACACACACACTCACACATACATTCATACACAAGGATACAAGGAGATACAAGGAGTTTTATTTGTCACGTACATAGACATAGACACAAACACACACATTCATACACAAACACACACATTCATACACAAACACACACACTCACACACATTCATACACAAACACACACATTCATACACAAACACACACACTCACACACATTTATACGCAAACACACACACTCGCACACATTCATACACAAACGCACACACACACATTCATACACAAACAAACACACACACACACATTCATACACAAACACACACACTCACACACACATTCATACACAAACACGCACACTCACACAAACTCACGCACACACATTCATACACAAATACACACACTCTCACACACACACAGACATACACAAACACACACACATTCATACACAAACACACACACTCACACACACTCACACACAAACACACACACATTCATACACAAACACACACACACAAACTCACACACACATTCATACACAAACACACACTCACACAGCAAGGACTGAGACACACACACTCACACACACATTCATACACAAACACACACACACACTCACACAGCAAGGACTGAGACACACACACTCACACACACATTCATACACAAACACACACACACACTCACACAGCAAGGACTGAGACACACACAGGAGCTCAAACACATGCCAAAACTGATCCACACACACAATAGGACAAAGGAAAAGCAGGCACCGGTGACAGTAGGGACATGCAACCAGAAGATGAGGCATGGGGACATCTATGAGGAGAAAAGCCAACGGCAGGAAGTGCAAACCATATAAGGAGAGGGTGGAGACAAAGGCAGGAAGTGCAAACCATATAAGGAGAGGGGTGGAGACAAAGTAGGCAGGAACAGGAACACATGACAGAAGAAGAAGGCAGATGGAAAAGCAGGAAGAGACACAGGAAGTAAACAAGGAGGTGCGGTCAACACAGGAAACAAATCACAAGAAGACAGAAGCACAGAAGTGAAAACTACAACAGTGTACCCCTGATACACTCACACACACTCATACATTTATACACACGCACACTCATACACTCACACACACACACTCATACACACACATACTCATACACTCACTCACTCATGAATCCTCCCCCTCTCCATCCGGTGCACAGGTGAGGCGGTGCTGTGCGGGCTTCTTCGGGGAGCAGTGTGAGGCGTGTCCGGGGCCTAAGGGGCTGGCGTGTGGAGGCCATGGCGTGTGCTCGGATGGCACCAACGGAACTGGAGTGTGCCGCTGCAATGTGGGATTCGACGGCACCGCCTGTGAAATGTGCCAGCCGGGGAAATATGGCATTCACTGCGACCTAGGTACTGGTGGCCATGGTAACCCTAGCCCAACCCTAGTTCTAGCTACTGGTGGCCATGGTAACCCTAGCCCAACCCTAGTTCTAGCTACTGGTGGCCATGGTAACCCTAGCCCAGGGGTGCTCACTACGTCGATCGCGATCTACCAGTCGATCGCGAAGGCAGTGCTGGTAGATCGCCTGTTGTCTAAATGTTTTTGTTAGGTTTAGAACGGCTACTAGAAAACTGCAGCAAAGAATGAGTCCTAGCTAGTTCGCTAACTTGTATCTAGCCCATACTGTTCATAAAAACTATGACAGTGACTTCCCCAGGAAAAGCGAACTGAGAAATGTGAAGGAAAATAAAAAATGCCGTTTACAGGGCAGCAGTCACTTCATTATGCGGAAAATGCACGAAAGAGATCGTTGGTGTCAAAAAGCCTGTTGTATTCGAGCGAGGTCTCTTCAAAGACGTCTGTTCCGTGCACAGTTGGAAGAGGCTTACTAACTATTCTGACCTCTTGCTACACACCGACGTGAGATGGCTTAGTAAGGGGAAATTCTTGCAGAGATTTCGACAGCTCTGTCCGTTGATTAAGGAGTTTCTTGCTGTCACTAAACATGCGGAACACAAGCAACTTAATGACAATCGGTGGCTGCTAGACTTGGCGTTTGTAACTGATCTTACTAACGTGTTGAACGAACTTAATTTGGACCTGCAAGGAAAAGACAAAAGCGTGGTCGACATGAGACATGATCAGCTCAGCTCATGCATTCAAACGAAAAATAAAATTGCTGTCCTCAAATTTGCAGCGCTATGATTTGGAAAACTTCCGAAACCTCGCATCGGAGCTGGAGAAAGCAGGGAGGGCGTGTTCACAAATTGTCAGTGTGCGCGCTACACACAGCAGCTCCGGACTATGCAACCCTGTCTGACTCCCTCCAGTGCAGGTCATCATCAGATTAATTAAGTCCTGGCAATAGATAATTACAAATGTATTAGAGTTGTGCTCTAAAGGTTCATTCGAACGTAATACAAATGTATTATTATAATTGTGCTGTAAACGTCCATTATATCATAATACAATTGCATTAAAGTTGTGCTGTGAAGGTTTATGCATGGATATTTAACTATCTATGTTGCATGTGTAATGCAACATGTATATCAATAAACAAACTGCATAAAGGTACATATGAAACGCATACTGAGTGATTCATCATCATCATCATCTTCATCATCACCATCGTCGTCTTCATCATCATCATCCTCAGTAGATCGCGGCGACATGGCCATTTTAAAAGTAGCTCGCGAGCCAAAAATTAGTGAGCACCCCTGCCCTAGCCCAACCCTAGTTCTAGCTACTGGTGGCCATGGTAACCCAACTATAGCTACTGGTGGCCTCACATGTGCATCTGCTTTGCCATCTGTGTCAGTGATTATTGTGCTGTCACTGCAAAGGCTGTCTGTCAGAACCTAGGCAGACAGACAGACAGACAGACAGACAGACAGACAGACAGACAGACAGACAGACAGACAGACAGACAGACAGACAGACAGGCAGGCAGACAGACAGACAGACAGACAGACAGACAGACAGACAGACCGTTTCTTTGTCTGACTTCAGTGTGGTGTAAACATGCAGGTGCATTCCTGTCCTACAACTTACAGTAACAAGTACCAAACTGTTAGAGCTATTGCCATTAGTTTCCACTGTGTGTGTGTGTGTGTGTGTGTGTCTTACACAGCCTGTACGTGTGAGCATGGGCAGTGCAAAGATGGCCCAGACGGTGATGGTACGTGTGATTGTGATGCGGGCTGGACGGGACTAAACTGTTCCAAAGGTATGAAGCTGAAAACAGCAGTTCCCAACCACTGATAATGTTCATCCTGTACCTGCTGGATGCTCATCCTGTACCTGTTGCATTGTTCAAACAGCTGTGAGTCGGGATTCCTGTGGAGGAACCTGCCACACCAGTGCCAAGTCAGTCTGCATTCCTCAACAAAAATGGCTGACTTTTCATACCACCTCCAAAATCAAACATGGCTGACGTTTCATACCGCCTCCAAATTCCATAACTAAGCATGGCTCTTGATTATTTTCTCTTTCCTCTTGCTAAACTTTACTCTCCCCTCACAGGTAGACCGCTCTAGTGTGTGTGCATCCATACTCACCTACACTTGTGTATCAGTATTAAACACCTACACTTGTGTATCAGTATTAAACACCTACACTTGTGTATCAGTATTAAACACCTACACTTGTGTGTCAGTATTAAACACCTACACTTGTGTGTCAGTATTAAACACCTACACTTGTGTGTCAGTATTACTCACCTATACTTGTGTGTCAGTATTAAACACCTACACTTGTGTGTCAGTATTAAACACCTACACTTGTGTGTCAGTATTACTCACCTATACTTGTGTGTCAGTATTACTCACCTATACTTGTGTGTCAGTATTAAACACCTACACTTGTGTGTCAGTATTAAACACCTACACTTGTGTGTCAGTATTACTCACCTATACTTGTGTGTCAGTATTAAACACCTACACTTGTGTGTCAGTATTAAACACCTACACTTGTGTGTCAGTATTAAACACCTACACTTGTGTGTCTGCATCCTCACACATCCATACTCACCTACACTTGTGTGTCTGCATCCTCACACACACCTACACTTCCATCAAGTGCCCATAAACCAGCAGACTTTTGTGCTTCATGTTTCTGTAGTTGCTTGTATAAGAAGGATGATGCCACCTACTACTGCAGCTGTGCGGCCGGTTACCAAGGGAATGGCACCTACTGCACAGGTGAGGCTTAACTTTCACATTCAGCACACATAAACCTCTACTGCACAGGTGAGGCTTAACTTTCACATTCAGCACACATAAACCTCTACTGCACAGGTGAGGCTTAACTTTCACATTCAGCACACATAAACCTCTACTGCACAGGTGAGGCTTAACTTTCACATTCAGCACACATAAACCTCTACTGCACAGGTGAGGCTTAACTTTCACATTCAGCACACATAAACCTCTACTGCACAGGTGAGGCTTAACTTTCACATTCAGCACACATAAACCTCTACTGCACAGGTGAGGCTTAACTTTCACATTCACGCACACACAAACCTCTACTGCACAGGTGAGGCTTAACTTTCACATTCAGCACACACAAACCTCTACTGCACAGGTGAGGCTTAACTTTCACATTCAGCACACATAAACCTCTACTGCACAGGTGAGGCTTAACTTTCACATTCAGCACACATAAACCTCTACTGCACAGGTGAGGCTTAACTTTCACATTCAGCACACATAAACCTCTACTGCACAGGTGAGGCTTAACTTTCACATTCAGCACACATAAACCTCTACTGCACAGGTGAGGCTTAACTTTCACATTCAGCACACATAAACCTCTACTCACTAACGGTACACATGGTACATCTAGTATAGTGCTGTTGTATTTCTATGCGTGTTTGGTGTGTGTGTGTGCTCTGCCTCTGCAGCTGTGAATGCCTGTGAGAAGAATAATGGAGGATGCTCTTCTCATGCCTTGTGTAAAAGAACAACACCTGGGCGCAGACAATGCTTGTGCCACTCAGGCTACGCTGGAGATGGTGTTGTCTGCCGTGGTATGTTTTTAGCTGTGTGTTTGTGTGTCTGTGTTGTCTGTATTGGTATGTTTTTAATTGTGTGTGTGTGTACTTTATGTGCAGTCTATAGTCCCATAATATGTACATATTATGTTTACAATGGCTGTAAAATGTCTTACAGAAATTAACCCTTGCCTGGAAGGTAATGGAGGTTGTGATGTGAATGCAGAGTGTGTACATACCGGCCCCAACAGGGTGAGTTCCATCATGTTTGAGGACCTGAGGTCATAGCCTAGCTATCATCATGTTTGAGGACCTAAGGTCATAGCCTAGCTATCATCATGTTTGAGGACCTAAGGTCATAGCCTAGGTGCCATCATGTTTGAGGACCTGAGGTCATAGCCTAGCTATCATCATGTTTGAGAACCTGAGGTCATAGCCTAGGTGCCATCATGTTTGAGGACCTGAGGTCATAGCCTAGCTATCATCATGTTTGAGGACCTAAGGTCATAGCCTAGGTGCCATCATGTTTGAGGACCTGAGGTCATAGCCTAGCTATCATCATGTTTGAGAACCTGAGGTCATAGCCTAGGTGCCATCATGTTTGAGGACCTGAGGTCATAGCCTAGCTATCATCATGTTTGAGAACCTGAGGTCATAGCCTAGGTGCCATCATGTTTGAGGACCTGAGGTCATAGCCTAGCTATCATCATGTTTGAGAACCTGAGGTCATAGCCTAGGTGCCATCATGTTTGAGGACCTGAAGTCATAGCCTAGCTATCATCATGTTTGAGGACCTAAGGTCATAGCCTAGGTGCCATCATGTTTGAGGACCTGAGGTCATAGCCTTGCTATCATCATGTTTGAGGACCTAAGGTCATAGCCTAGCTATCATTATGTTTGAGGACCTAAAGTCATAGCCTAGCTATCATCATGTTTGAGGACCTGAGGTCATTGCCTAGCTATCATCATGTTTGAGGACCTAAGGTCATAGCCTAGCTATCATCATGTTTGAGGACCTAAGGTCATAGCCTAGGTGCCATTATGTTTGATGCTTAATTATTAGCCATAGGTGTTACTGACTACTAGCCCAGGTGCTGTTGACTACTAGCCTAGTTGATACTCACTACTAGCCTAGGTGCTATTGATTTCTAGCCTAGGTGCTATTGATCACTAGCCTTGTGCGTGAAACATAGACCTGTGTGAAGTCTAGACCTGTGTGAAGTCTAGACTTGTGTGAAGTCTAGACTTGTGTGAAGTCTAGACCTGTGTGAAATATAGACCTGAGTGAAATATAGATCTGTGTGAAGCCTAGACCTGTGTGAAGCCTAGACCTGCATGAAATATAGACCTGTGTGAAGTCTAGACCTGTGTGAAGTCTACTTCTACAC
>CM050220.1:267500-272500 GCA_027475355.1 Coilia nasus | reverse complement strand
CCTGACGTGTCTCTGTTTGGTGTGTGACCTGACGTGTCTCTGTTTGGTGTGTGACCTGACGTGTCTCTGTTTGGTGTGTGACCTGACGTGTCTCTGTTTGGTGTGTGACCTGACGTGTGTCTGGTGTGTGACCTGACGTGTCTCTGTTTGGTGTGTGACCTGACGTGTCTCTGTTGTGTGACCTGACGTGTCTCTGTTTGGTGTGTGACCTGACGTGTCTCTGTTTGGTGTGTGACCTGACGTGTCTCTGTTTGGTGTGTGACCTGACGTGTCTCTGTTTGATGTGTGACCTGATGTGTCTCTGGTGTGTGACCTGACGTGTCTCTGGTGTGTGACCTGACGTGTCTCTGTTTGGTGTGTGACCTGACGTGTCTCTGGTGTGTGACCTGACGTGTCTCTGGTGTGTGACCTGACGTGTCTCTGTTTGGTGTGTGACCTGACGTGTCTCTGGTGTGTGACCTGACGTGTGTCTGGTGTGTGACCTGACGTGTCTCTGGTGTGTGACCTGACGTGTCTCTGGTGTGTGACCTGACGTGTCTCTGGTGTGTGACCTGATGTGTGGTGCTGCAGGCGACGGTGAAGTGTGACTTCTTGGCCGTGGTCAGCCTCCGCAACAGTGGCTGCCAGGCCGTCTGCACGCTGGCCCACTGGAAGCGACAGTGCTGCCGCGGCTACTTCGGACGGGACTGCCTGGGTAAGCCCACTGCCACCTCTCTCTCTCTCTCGCACACACACAAACACACACACACACTCAGACACACACACACAAATGTGTGATATCTGGTGTAATTAGCTGTAGTGTATGATATAATGTATATATGATATCTGGTATAATTAGCTGTAGTGTATGATATAATGTATATATGATATCTGGTATAATTCGCTATAGTGTGTAATATAATGTATATATGATATCTGGTGTAATTAGCTGTAGTTTATGATATAATGTATATATGATATCTGGTATAAATAGCTGTAGTGTATGATATAATGTGTATATATGATATCTGGTATAATTAGCTGTAGTGTATGATATAATGTATGATATCTGGTATAATTAGCTATAGTGTGTAATATAATGTATATATGATATCTGGTGTAATTAGCTGTAGTGTATGATATAATGTATGATATCTGGTATAATTAGCTATAGTGTTTAATATAATGTTTATATGATATCTGGTATAATTAGCTGTAGTGTGTAATATAATGTATATATGATATCTGGTATAATTAGCTGTAGTGTATGATATAATGTATGATATCTGGTATAATTAGCTATAGTGTGTAATATAATGTATATATGATATCTGGTGTAATTAGCTGTAGTGTATGATATAATGTATATATGATATCTGGTGTAATTAGCTGTAGTGTATGATATAATGTATATATGATATCTGGTGTAATTAGCTGTAGTGTATGATATAATGTATATATGATATCTGGTATAATTAACTGTAGTGTATACATGATATAATGTATATGTGATATCTGATATAATTGGTTGTGTGTGTGGCCGTTGGTGTTATTGTCATCCACGGCACTCATATGTCTCATCATGCTTTGCAAGCCTGTCCTGGCGGTGCAGACGCTCCGTGTGAGAACCACGGCAGGTGTGATGAAGGCAGCTTGGGGAATGGCACATGCGCCTGTGACAAAGGGTTTGCAGGGGACGCCTGCGAGCTGTGTGATGACGGACACTTTGGACCTGACTGCAAAGGTTAGTCCTTCAATATGCCCCATCTCCTCTTCATTTTACCATATGAAATGTGCGGTGCTTAGATAATTAGTGTCTTGCCTTGTTCAGTACGTCAGTGAAAAGGTCATCATAACATAACTATTCTCTTCACCTTCCTCTCTCCTCCTTGTCTTTTTGTTACAATATATTCAGTGAATTAGTCTTGTGGGTCATGATCTCCATCTTAGCACTCATGATCTCCACCTTCGCACTCATTATCTCCATCTTAGCACTCATGATCTCTATCTTAGCACTCATGATCTCCACCTTCGCACTCATTATCTCCATCTTAGCACTCATGATCTCCATCTTAGCATTTATGATCTCCATCTTAGCCTGCACTCATTATCTCCTCCTTAGCACTCATGATCTCCATCTTAGCACTCATGATCTCCATCTTAGCACTCATGATCTCCATCTTAGCCTGCACTCATGACCTCCATCTTAGCACTCATGATCTCCATCTTAGCAGTCATGATCTCCATCTTAGCACTCATGATCTCCATCTTAGCCTGCACTCATGACCTCCATCTTAGCACTCATGATCTCCATCTTAGCAGTCATGATCTCCATCTTAGCACTCATGATCTCCATCTTAGCACTCATGATCTCCATCTTAGCCTGCCCTCATGATCTCGCTCTTAGCCTGCATTTACCCTGCAGGCCGGATCAGCCCTGTCTTACCCTCTTGGCTTTCTCCATGCTCAAGTGTTACATTTACATTGTACGTGTGTGTGTGTGTGTGTGTGTGTGTGTGTGTGTGTGTGTGTGTGTGTGAGTTAAGTGCAGAACAGGCTTTGCAGTGAGGTGCAGTGTTACATGTACGTACTTACTTGCTTTTCTCCAGTCTGTAACTGCACAGCCAATGGGTCATGTGACCAGGGTCGCCGTGGTGATGGCAGCTGTTTCTGCAAGGAGGGCTGGACGGGGGTGCGGTGCGACACAGAGCTGGGGACTGTCCCCATCTGCAGCCCCCCCTGTGCTCCCAAGGGCGTATGCATGGAGAACAACACCTGTGTGTGCAAGCCCTTCTATGAAGGAGATGGGCTCACCTGCACAGGTTAGAGCTGCACCAAAGCTCACACCTCTGGCACTGTACACTACACATGCTAACTAGCATAGCCTTATGATGTGTATGACTGCACATGCTAACTAGCATACAGTAGCCTTTAGATGTGTATGACTGCACATGCTAACTAGCATAGCCTTTAGATGTGTATGACTGCACATGCTAACTAGCATAGCCTTATGATGTGTATGACTGCACATGTTAACTAGCATAGCCTTGAGATGTGTATGACTGCGTGTGCTAACTAGCATAGCCTTCAGGCCCTAGAGTTACCATTAAAACTGAATATTTTGTGATCACTAAACCACATTGTTAACTGATAAATTGTATGGTCTTAGCCCATCCAAAAGATGTTGTAAGACTGGAGATCTGTTTGTGTGCTGGATGAGCTCTTGGAATCGTAGGTTCCTCCTCATTTCTACATGAGGTGGGGAGCAAGCATAGACAGTAGAAGAGAATGGACTGAGGGATGGCGTCGTTTTCAATGGGAGCCGTTGAAGCACGATTTTGAGATTTTTAATTGGTCACAAGGCAACTGCGCAAGCGCGGGGTGACGTACGGTCACGTCGGCCAGCGAACCCAAATACTATAAATTGAGTGGTAGATGCTCAATCACAAATCATACAGCGTACGATAATTTTCTTAATAAGTATTCTTCTACCGTTATAGCTGCAATCACTTAGTGGAATGGGGGGCTAATATTGTATGTGGGGACTTGATTCTTCGTCAACTAACTTTGGTTCCAGGCAGTCTTGCAAGCCAGCATGTCAAGGAAGCTAGCTAGTTAGCATGTAAACTACAAGCTATAGCGTGTAGCTTAGCTTAGCGGTCTTTCTCAATTCACTTGCATCGAATAGTAAAATCCATGAAGATAGCGATTCTGCTTACAAACAAATACCAAGTTCTACGCTTATTTTTCGGGAAATAGTGATGTAAATGTTTCCCCAACATGAATAGAAAAGTAAACGAGCATGACTGTGGCTACAGCTTGTTATCCAACCAGTACGGTAAATTTTCTCCTGGGCGACAGAAACTCACTAGCCGTCGCATGATTTATGGCGTCATTTTTAGCATAATTTCAGATAAACGTTTCTTACAAGGCAATAACATGACAGATTTCTGATCGAAGCAAATATGTTTTGCTGTGCCCTCTCTGGTTTACAACAATGCCAATATCAAGGTACGGATGGTTTCTCATGTAAAGTTGTTTGATTTCAAAGTGACGCTAAAATGAATGGAAGTCAACGGAATGCTTCATGCTATTGGTCATTTTCCGGGTTGAGATTTCCCCATGGGTGCTTCAACTTCCGGATATATTCCTACCCCCTTGGGAGCAAGGATATATGCTGTGTGCGAGGGGGGGAGCAAGGATATATGCTGTGTGTGAGGGGGGGAGCAAGGATATATGCTGTGTGTGAGGGGGGGCAGTGAGGGGGCCGTGTGTGGTGTGTGTGTGGGGGGGGGATGAAGCAGGGAGCAAGGCTATGTGCTGCGTGGTGTGTGAAGTGTGTGTGAGGGAAGGTGGGCATGAGGGAAGGGGGCATGAGTGGGGGGACGCAGGGGCTGTATCCTGCATGCTTAGTGTGTGTGAGGGGGAGGGGGTGGATCTTGAGCCGTGAGGGCTGTGTCCTATGTGCTGTCTGTGTGTGTGTGTTTGGGGTGGGGGGGGGGGGTGTTGAGCCATGAGGGCTGTGTGCTGAGTGTGTTTGGGGGGGGCATAACGCAAGGATCAAGGCTATATGCTGCATGCTGTGTGGGGCAGGGGCTTGAACCACAAGAGCTGTGTGCCAAGCTGAATTTCTGGTTGCTCTGTCACACACACACACACACACACACACACACACACACACACACACAGACATACACACACACATACACACAAACACACAACGACGCTAAGTGTAATGTAATGTAATTTCTCTGTTAATTCTCTTTCCATCTGTCCTCTGTGGTTTGTGGGCCCTCTAGTGGTTGACATGTGCAAGTACTGGAATGGCGGCTGTGCTGCAGGCGCTAAGTGCAGCCAGAAGGGGGAGAAGGTGAGCTGCACCTGTCCGCAGTTCCACAGGGGTGACGGTTTCGTGTGCACACCTGTTGATCCCTGTGCAGAGAGTGACAACGGGGGCTGCCATGAGCATGCTGTCTGCAAAATGACTGGGCCTGTGAGTACAAGTGTGTGTGTGTGTGTGT
>CM050220.1:215000-262500 GCA_027475355.1 Coilia nasus | reverse complement strand
CCTTGTCTCGTCCCTCGCTGCAGTCGAAAGGGTTCAGAGGTGACAAAATTAGTTGTGACTGCTGCGCTGGGAGATCGATACAACAATTTCACAAAGTTACAAAAGTTATCCCCAAATCCAAATCGCCCAAGAATGTCAAACAAATATCCGTGTTCTACTCTGTCGAGCGCATTTTTTTTGCGTCGAGGGAAACTATTGCCGTATTAGTGCATCCCTTTTTCGCATGGATGAATGTTGTGGAAGGCTTGACGGTCTTTAATGAAGCCGTTTTGATCAGGCACTATCAAGAAAGGAAGATGTTTTTCTAGACGCCTTGCAAAAACCTTTGCAATAATTTTTGAGTCTGAATTTATTAATGATATTGGACGATATGATCCGCATTCGGTGTGTGGTTTGTTTGGTTTTAATATCAGTGATATAGTAGCATTGCACAGGGAGGGTGGCAAATGTCCCGTGTTGACCGATTCAACTACCATATCGAACAGTGGTGGCACCAGTTTCTCTTTGAAAAGTTTAAAAATATCTATAGGAAGTCCGTCAGGGCCTGGAGCTTTACCTCCGCTCATAAAAACAAGTGTATCAGAAATTTCCTCTTTCGTGATAGGAGAGTCTAGTTTTTGCTTTGCCGTGTCTTCTAAGACGGGGATGGATAGTCCGTCTAAGAATGTATGTTGATCGTTAGGATACTGAGCTTCCGCAGCATAGAGTTTCATATAATAGTCTCGGAAAGCATTATTGATTTCTATTGGGTTCGTTGTGACCCCACCTTCATTTTTTTCTATTTCGGCGATTGTCCTTTCCTGGCCCAGAGATTTAAGCCGCCAAGCTAATAACTTTACAGCGGATTCTCCCTGTTCGTAGTAATTTTGTTTCAGCCTAGTAATGTTTGATAGGGCTTTGTTAGCTGTTGTATTTAGTTCTTTAGTTGTATTTAGTTCTCAGTTCTGCGAGTTTTTGGGTATTCTCTGGAGTATTATTTATGACACTCTCCCTTTCCATTTCTTTTATGTCACGTTCTAGTTCTGTCATAAGAAGATGCGTTCAGTTAGACTTGTTACTCGTGTAAGATATCATCTGTCCTCTAATATAAGCTTTAAATGCTTCCCACCTAATAGAAGCTGATGTTTCGTGTGTATTTGTAGCGAAGAAAATATCTATGTTAGCTTCCACAAATTGTAGAAAATACTGGTCGTGCAGCCACCTTGGGCTAAGCCGCCAAAGTGACTTTCCTTTCGAGTATGAATTATAGCGGTAGTGTAGAAATAGAAGGGCATGGTCTGAGAGTACGATACCTTTGTGCCCACAGTCGCAAACTAAATCTTTAAGTATTTCAGAGATTAAGAAGTAGTCTATGCGCGACTGGGTCGAGTAAGTGGTTGAAATACAAGAAAATTCTTGAGTCGTTGGATTCCTACATCTCCAAATATCACATAGGTGGAGTTCTGACATATAGTGTGCGATCGTATTGCGGGATCTGGTATGAGAAGTATCCACTCCTGTTGATCGGTCTAAAGAAGGGTTAAGCGTACAGTTAAAATCGCCGCCCATTATTATTTCTCCCTGCAAAGAGGACACGGTCATAAATACGTTCTGGAAGAATGAGTCTTCATCACTGTTGGGACCATATATATTGGCCAAAATTATATCCTGATTTATTAGAGAGCCCTTGACTATAACAAATCTGCCCATGGGGTCTAAGATAATTTTATGCGTTCGAAAAGGAACTGATTTATGAATTAGAACCGCAACCCCTCTAGCCTGTGAAGAGTGACAAGAAGCGATTACTTGTCCAGGCCATCTTCTCCGAATGCGTGTCATCTCGTCCGACAGTAAATGTGTTTCTTGAATATATACGATTTTGGCTTGAATATGTTTAATTCTAGCTAAAACTTGCTTAATTTTCACCAATTTCCTCAGGCCCCTGACATTCCATGACACTATGTTAAGATATGGGGGGATTGTCATGTCCCAAACCTAAATGTATCTGTCAGCAGTGTTGTTACATCGTCTACCTGACCATGATAAAACCTTGTACCATTCAAAAGAATAAATAAAAGAACAAGAACAAATAAAACACCTGCCCCCTCTCGAGAACGGAGAAGGAGCTCTCTTTTCACCCTGTGCCCCCTAATTGCACAGACTCCTTTCGCACGAATGCGGCAAGACTGGGACATTGCTGATCCTTATAAGGAGCAGAAAACAAACATACAATGTGCACTTAGTAACCTGTGCTCGCATTGAATATACAATGTCACCTCCATAGAATATATGTTGGCTATGACACCATGGCCAATAACCCAGGATTAATGCTAACTGAATTATTTGTCAATTTCAAGTATAGGCCTACCAACATCCTAGTCCATACTCGCTGCGGGTGGAGACCGTTCCTTCTGCACTGATTTGATGAAATCATGCACCTCGGCTGGAGTCAGAAAAGTTGAAGTCTCACCACTGTCGAGGTAGATTTTCATTTTAGCTGGATATTGCATACCAAACTCGATGCCGAGGTTGTGAAGATCAGCCTTTACCCCATCAAACTTTCTCCGCTGTTGTTGGATTTCTGGAGGGAGATCGGGAAAAAACATCAGCCGATTGCCTTTGAACTGTAGAGGTTTCTTCTCACGGGCAGCTCTCATCACTCGGTCCTTGTCCGTTAGCCAGCGGAACTTGATGAGGATTGTGCGGGGAGGAGGATTGGGTCTTCTTGTTGTCTTTGAGGTAAGTGGAAGTCTGAAGGCTGACAAAGGATCTTGAAAATATTCTGAGCCAAGTACAATTGGTAGCCACTCGTCGAGGAATAAAGCCAAATCTCGGCCTTTCTCGGTCTTTTCTGGCAAGCCGACCAGTCTCAAGTTCCGGCGGCGTTGACGATTCTCCATAGCCTCCATTTTCTTCGTGAGTGCTAGCACGTCTCGTTGCGATATAGTGGCCTTAGCATCAAGGTCGCTTATCTGATCCTCGGCTGAGCTGATATGAGTTTCCGCATGGTCGAGTCTTTCTGAAAAAGAGTTTATAGCGTCCTTAATCCCTTGGTTCGAGCTTATGATCTCTTGGAGTTGAGTGGTGAAATCATTTCGAAGAGCCTGGATCGCAGTTAAGATTTCTTCATCTCTGGTGTTGCTAGCTTCCGGTGTTGGCTCGTCGTCTTCGCCTTTGCTGTTTCCTTTTCTTTCTTTCGGCTTATTCGGCATATTTTCGACGGATCTTCAGTTTGAATATATATATACTTTTTTTTAATTCAGTTATATATATCCGGAGGGACAAAATTAGATATTTCAGGGAGATGTTTCGCGGAGCACAAGGTTCATGCGGGCACTCACTCCCACGTCATCCCGGAAGTCCAAACGTAGTCTCATTTCATTTAAGCCGGTATGGCAGCTGTAGAAACTCTGGGATATCTCCGTCAACACAACTATGTGCCCTACTCATTAAAAGCAACAACTGACTGTCAGTTTGTATCATATGTCTGTGTATTTAAGTTATACTACATGAACTGCAGCTATAAATATAACCACTCCCTCCATATAGGTAAGTGCTGTGGTGGATGAGTGGTTAGCTTGTCGGTGTGTGAAAGGAAGTGTGCTACCTTTTTCGGTGAGATATGGGTTCGAATCCTGCTGAATAGTAATCAATTTGTAACAGGTGAAAATGATCTACGGGACAATGGAATAACCGTGCTTGTGGGTCAGTAATCAGTGCACATACATCACAGTATTACAAAAGTGCTCATTAACATCACTGACGTACATTAACTTTGATCCAACCACATTTTGCAACAGCTTTTTGTGTGTTATCGGGTGTGTTTTCTACCTTCTTTTTACATGATCTGGCAATGCCAGACCGAAAATTAAGTGAATTGGGAGTAACATCATTTATGCAGATGGTGGCAGTAACGCACAGACGGCTGCCTAATCTGCCCCAAATAGGCCAAAGGTGACGAGCAAGACGTCACGTGAACAAATACGACGGTCTCACGACAGGTCCATGCTAATCGTTCCAACTGCACAACTTCACGATGGAACTTCCGATGGATCGTCCAGACTTTGTTGTTGGGAAACACTTGCGTCGTTGAACAATCCATCTGACTACTGTAGTTGTAAACATCGTTAGTTGCTAAGTCTGGACGATGGTGTTGGGAAACAGCAGTGTGGTAAGACCATCGTTCAAACCTACGAAGTTGCTAAGGAAGTTAGCAACGACGCTTTTGGGAAACGCAGCCCTGCACTATGAGGTTAAACACAAACACACACATTCACACACACACAAACACATACACACTCTCTCTCTCACACACACACACAAACACACAGACACACACACATACACACACACACTCACACACACACACTCTCTCACACACACACACACAAACACACACACACACACAGTCTCTCTCTCTCTCACACACACAAACACACAGACACACACACATACACACACTCACATACACACACACACACACAATCACACACACACAAACACACTCACACACAATGTTGATTGTGATTGGTGGATAAAACAGTGGGCGTGTTTTGAGATGTTGATGTTGATTGTGATTGGCAGATAAAACAGTGGGCGTGTTCCACTACCGCTCCCCTAAGGGCCAGTACAAACTCAACTACACAGAAGCCCAGATGGCCTGCAGCAGCGATGGGGCCTCTACAGCCTCCTACACACAGCTGTCTTATGCTCAACAGGTACACACACACACACACGCACACGCACGCACACGCACACACACATGCACACACACAAAGACACACATGCATGCACACGCACACACAGAGAGCTGTATCTCCTTTGGAAATGATGCACAAACTACAGGTTTCATGACCATGTCTTCTTTATTTGTGTACGTGTGTGTGTGTGTGTGTGTGTGCTTGCATGCCTGTGTGTGTGTGTGTGTGTGTGCATGTGTGTGTGTGCACACGTGTGTGTGCGTGCATGTGCGTGTGTGTGCGTGTGTGTGCTTGCATGCCTGTGTGTGTGTGTGTGTGTGTTTGTGTGTGTGTGTGTGCGCGTGTGTGTGCGCTTGCATGCCTGTGTGTGTGTGTGCGTGTGTGCGCTTGCATGCCTGTGTGTGTGTGTGTGTGTGTGTGTGTATGTGCACGCTTGCATGCCTGTGTGTGTGTGTGTGTGTGTGCTTGCATGCCTGTGTGTGTGTGTGTGTGTATGTGCACGCTTGCATGCCTGTGTGTGTGTGTGTGTGTGTGCACGCTTGCATGCCTGTGTGGGTGTGTGCTTGCATGCCTGTGTGTGTGTGTGTGTGTGTGCACGCTTGCATGCCTGTGTGGGTGTGTGCTTGCATGCCTGTGTGTGTGTGTTTGCATGCCTGTGTGTGTGTGTGTGTGTGTGTGTGTGCTTGCATGCCTGTGTGTGTGTGTGTGTGTGTGTGTGTGCACGCTTGCATGCCTGTGTGTGTGTGTGTGCGCTTGCATGCCTGTGTGTGTGTAGGCCGGCATGAACCTGTGTGCTGCTGGCTGGCTGGCGGGGGCCAGGGTGGGCTACCCCACCACCCACTCCAACCCCAAGTGTGGCTTCGGCCACGTGGGCATCGTGGACTACGGGGTGCGCAACAATCTGAGCGAGACCTGGGACACCTTCTGCTACCGGGTCAAAGGTACCCTGACCTCTGTGACCCCTGACCTCTGTGACCCCTGACCTCCATGTCCCCTGACCTCCATGACCCCTCCATGACCCCTGACCTCTGTAACCCCTGACCTCCATGACCTCTGACCAGTGGGGGCCATGCTGTTTTGTGAAGAATCCCAAACCAAATATATTTGTATATATTTATATATATATATAGAATATATTCTTTGAATGGACTTAAGTTTAGAATAAGCACAACATACTTGTGCACCCGAGAAGAGTTTTTTTGGGAAAAGAGGTTTAAGCCTTCCTGGCTACAAACCTTATTCTAACATCCTGTTGTTTGGGAGAACACTTAGAACTGTAGGTTTTATTATTATTATTATCATTACTATTATTATTACTGTTATTATTATTTGCTCCTGAGTCCTGAGTAAATCAGTCTATTGTTGGGTTTGTTCACTAAGTCGCAGGGTCTAGTTGGTCTGTAAAAAAGTCCAGGGCACTTGATCAGTAGTGCACCTCAGGATATATATGTGTTTGCTCTTTATGGTCCAGCATTCTTAGATTATATTTATGGTTATAGTCCAGCATTATGATATAATATTATATTTCTGATTATTATAGTACAGCATTCATGTCAACTGACTGACACATGTATTAATGTGTCACTGAGTTGTTATGTCCAGTAAATTATTGAATGTGTGTGTGTGTGTGTTTTAGATGTACAGTGTGTGTGTAAAGAGGGATACATAGGGGACGGCACCACATGCACTGGAAACCTCCTGCAAGTCCTCCGTGCTCAACCCAGGTTCTCCAATTTCCTGGCAGTAAGTCCCCTAGTCCCCTAATCCTAACTCTAACCCTAATCCTAATCTTAGTCCCCTAATCCTAACCCCAGTAATCCTAATCCTAGTCCCCTAATCCTAACTCTAACCCTAATCCTAATCTTCGTCCCCTAATCCTAACCCCCGTAATCCTAATCCTCGTCCCCTAATCCAAACCCTAAACCTAATCCTAATCCTAGTCCCCTAATCCTACCCCAACTCCCCCTTGTGGCTCAGGCTTAAGTGCAGAGAATAGAGATGTAGTGCATTAGGCCTGTGTGCAAGGGTTAACCCTAACCCTAACCCATGGACGTGGTCATCTCTGTGTGTGTAAACAATGAGTGTTTCTTTTATTCCAGTATGAATTGGTACGTAATGGTTATGCAAAGCTTATGCATTAAAGTGTTGAAAGAAAAAAAAAGATAGTCTACTGTGCTTTACGCCACAACGATGAAATGCCTATAATCCATCTCCAGGACTCAGCTCCAGCCTCATGTGTGTGTGTTGATGGTTGATGGATGTGTGTGTGTTGATGGTCCTCAGCAAATCCTGAACTATTCGGATCACTGTGCCGCTGGCAAGGCCTACATGAAGCGGCTGAGCAACCTGACGGTCCAGTCCACCCTCTTCGTCACGGACAACAACGGGCTGAATGAGAACCAGGTGAGATGTTCATTACGTATCACACACACACACGCATACGCACATACACACGCACACACACACGCACACACACACGCATGCACACATGTACACACACGCACATACATATACACATGTACACACACACACGCACACACACGCATGCACACATGTACACACACACACACATACACATGCACACACACACACACACACACGCATGCACACATGTACACACACACGCACATACACATACACATGTACACACACACGCGCACACACACACGCACATACACATACACACATGTACGCACACACACACACACATGCACACGCACACACACACACATACACATGCACACACACACATGCACACACACATACACATGCACACATGTACACACACACACACATACACATGCACACACACGCGCGCACATGTACACACTAGAGGTGTGAACCTTCACTTATCTCACGATTTGACTCGAGTAGGATTATGAAGTTTTCGATTCGATATCTCGATGCATCATGATGCATCACAATTCTTCACATCACATTTCTATATTACTTCACATGGCTTTGATTTCATCAACAAAAACAAGCAGTCAGATATTACCTTCCTCTTTTATTTGATAACATTTATGAATTGTCAGAACATCCTACCTGCATATCAATGTAGAAGCATATTCTGACGGGGTCATTTGAATTGTGAGAACGTCCTACCTACATATATTAATGCAGTAGCATATTCTGACGGGGTCATTTGAACTGTCAAAACGTCCTATCTGCTATATAATTGTAGAAGCATACTCTGCTGAGGTAAATTTAATTGTCATGGGGTCCTACTTGCACTTACCAGTGTGGAAGCATATTCTAATGTGATAATTGGAATTGCCAAAACGTCATGCATACATCTATGTTCTATTTCCGACGACATCATTCTCTGTGTTTGATCGCACTTGCAGAAAAAAAAACATTAAAACAGCGAGCGTACAGTGACAAAAAATGAAACTGGAAGCGCACGGTAGGATTTTCTGACAAGGTAGCACAGCTCGGCAGACATGTCTGTCATTTCTTCCTACGGTAGGACATTTCACAGAAGTAGGACAACTCCGCAGAACACCGGTGTTGTTAACAACTCTGGATGAAAACGGCTAACACGATTTCTTACGTTGGTGGTGTTCCCAACATATTTATTTTTATGGCGGCGTCATGTTGTGTTGTGATGTATGCTATGGAACGACGAATGGGTCACGTAGATGAGACAAAGACCATAGACACAGGTTGCCAGGCAAAACGGTTACCGGGTGCTATTTTTAGTACTGTAATAATCCGAGGCTTGCTTGACACTTTCAGGAAACTTTCAGGGAACTGTTTCTACAACATAGTGGCTGTTGCTGCACAACCCACGCTTATTCCCCAAAACACTACAGCACAACAGTGCGGCGTTTCTCTCCTCTCATCCCACACACATCCTGTACACACACATATCCTGTACACACACATATCCTGTACACACACATATCCTGTACACACACATATCCTGTACACACACATATCCTGTACACACACACATCCTGTACACACACATATCCTGTACACACACATATCCTGTACACACACACATCCTGTACACACACATATCCTGTACACACACACATCCTGTACACACACATATCCTGTACACACACATATCCTGTACACACACACTCAACTCCCTTTCCTTAAAGGCACCTACACATGAGAATATCAGCAGAACAGAACACAATTAACACAGGTTGTTACAATACATTATAATCGATTATGATCTGCTATTAAAACGATTATTAATTGTTCACGTCTGCATCGTGATGCATCGATTATGTCACACACACACACATGTACACACTCTAAGAGGTTTGGTCACACACACACACACGTACACACACTCTAAGAGGTTTGGTCACACACACACACACACACACACACACACACGTACACACACTCTAAAAGGTTTGCTCACACACACACACACACACACATGTACACACACTCTAAGAGGTTTGGTCACACACACACACACACGTACACACACTCTAAGAGGTTTGGTCACACACACACACACACACACACACACACACACATGTACACACACTCTAAGAGGTTTGGCCACACACACACACACACATGTACACACACTCTAAGAGGTTTGGTCTAAAAAGAAGTGTCTTCTGCACCCCTCCTGTGGCGTGTCCAAACAGACGCTGTCATTCAGGGACCTGGAGTACCACCTCTCGGACGCGCGCGCCCTGTCCCTGGCGGAGCTGAGCAATGGCAGCCACATCCGCACACGCCTTGGCCAGCCCCTCGCCGTCATCGGGGTGCCCGATCTAAACGACCCCTCCAAGCTGGTAAGGGAGAACACAGTGCAGGCTTGGACCTGTGTGTTTGAGTAACGTATTACTGCAGAGTAATTCCTGTTATTCTCTACAATGCTCTAGACCGCCTCCCGCTACATAGGTGACCGTTTCCTGATTGAGTCTGACGTCCTGGCGTCCAATGGCATCATCCATATCCTTCAGAAACCTCTGACTGCTCCGCCCCCAAAGCCATCAGTAAGTCCTGCCCCGCCCCCAAAGCCATCAGTAAGTCCTGCCCTGCCCCCAAAGCCATCAGGAAGTCCTGCCCCGCCCCCATTAGTAAGTCCTGCCCCACCCCCAAAGCCATCAGTAAGTCCTGCCCCGCCCCCAAAGCCATCAGTAAGTCCTGCTCCGCCCCCAAAGCCATCAGTAAGTCATGCCCCGCCCCCAAAGCCATCAGTAAGTCCTGCCCCGCCCCCATTAGTAAGTCCTGCCCCGCCCCCAAAGCCATCAGTAAGGCCTGCTCCGCCCCCAAAGCCATCAGTAAGTCCTGCCCCGCCCCCATCAGTAAGTCCTGCCCCGCCCCCAAAGCCATCAGTAAGTTCGACTCGGAAGCGAGAAGCGATGGTCAATTGGTTCCACTTCTGATGTAGCTACAAGAATTTTAAAGGAGAACTTCGGTGTAATTTTATTATTAAATGTTGTGTACACTTACAAAGTTCTCAGTGCCTCGTTTTTAATGTCAGGACCTGTGTTGTACTACCGATGGAGTGTGGAGTTTCTTCAAGCTGTTTTAATGGTTTAAAAATAGCGTAGTCGTCATGCTTCGTCTGAGGGCACCTACCACTTCCATTGTTAGCAACTGGGACAAACGATAAAAAATAGTTAAACTTTGAATGCAACAGGCTAAATCAAATTTGCTCCCCAGTACACATACCAACTCGGTATGATGTTTTAACATGCCAATTTTCATTTTACACCGAAGTTCTCGTTTAAAACCAAGAGTGGAAAGGCTTAAACATGTCAGTCTGTCTTTTCTGACCTTTGACCTTGACCTTCCCTCAGCTGCACGTGGGCCAGCAGGCTGGGTTGGGCATCGGGCTGGTGGTGCTGCTGCTGCTGATCACGACGGTGGTGTTTGTGGGCTACCACTTCTACACACACAAGGCCAAGCCCTTCCAGTTCCATTACTTCAGGGTCTGTGCCTGCCTCTTCCATTGGCTCTCTTCTGCGTTTAGCACATTTCCTGTGCTGTGTTGTGCTGATTTTAGCATTGTTTTGTTTTTTTGTATGGTTTTGGTTTATTGACATCAAAAATAAATGTGTTCCACCAGTGTTGCGCTCTGCATGCATGTGTGTTATGTTTTTTGCCTTTTAAGTGTCAGTGCTGTAAGCAGAAAAGTCCTCCTAAACAGACTAAACAGACTCCGTATGCTCATTTTTGTCTTAACATGAAATGTTTGTGTGTGTACGTGTGTAGGAGGACGATGGAGAAGACAGCATACCAGAATCGAACATCTGCAACCCCATGTATGACAGCGTATCTGAGCCCACGGATGGAGTAGGGGGGGCCCCATCTGGAGCCCTGTCTGGGCTGGCAGTGAGTTCTCTCTCACCTCTCCACACAGTCATACCATCAGACATGTGGTCCACCATAACATGTAATCCTGGCCACAAGACTGAGACATGACATGTAGTAATAATAATAATAATAATAATAATAATAATAATAATAAAACTTTAGTTGTATAGCACAGTTCATACATGCAATATGCAACTCAAAGTGCTTTACAGTTTAGCAGGGTTGTTACAAGACAACATTTCTTGCGGTTTAGTGGTGTCGGAGTAGATAAATACAGTAGCAGACTGACTCTTGCATGAACACAGGTAGGCAGTCCTTGTAGGCCCTAGTCAGCAATCTTTGTAGTCCAGTGGCGCTAGAGCTATGCAGTAGTTCACTATGACATGTAATCCTGGCCACAAGACTGAGACATGACATGTAGTCCAGGCCACAAGACTGAGACATGACATACAGTCCAGGCCTAATCACTGAGGCATGACATATAGTCCAGGCCTAATCACTGAGGCATGACATATAGTCCAGGCCACAAGACTGAGACATGACATACAGTCCAGGCCTAATCACTGAGGCATGACATACAGTCCAGGCCTAATGATAGAGACATGACATGTAGTCCACTATGACATGTAGTCCACTATGACATGTAGTCCACTATGACATGTAGTCCACTATGGCATGTAGTCCACTATGACATGTAGTCCACTATGACATGTAGTCCAGGCCACAAGACTGAGACATGACATATAGTCCACCATGACATATAGTCCAGGCCTAATGACAGAGACATGACATATAGTCCAGACCAGCAGGCTGGGGACATTCATCACGCCGTGTGTAACGCGTGTTGTGTCTGTGGGGATGTTCATCACGCCGTGTGTAACGTGTGTTGTGTCTGTGGGGATGTTCATCACGCCGTGTTTAACGTGTGTTGTGTCTGTGTTACAGGACGACAAGCATCAGGTGGCATCTGCCGGTTCTTACCACCTGCAAGAGAGCTGAGGACCTGCGTGGCGCACACACACATCCACCCCCCCCCCCCCCCCCCACACACACATTCCCCCACACTCACACCCCCCCACACACACACACACACACATTCCCCCACACTCACATCCCCCCCCCCCCCCCCCCCCACACACACACATATTCCCACACACACATATTCCCACCCACCCCCCCCCCCCACACACACACACACACACACACATTCCCACACACACATATTCCTCCACACGCACAAACTTATTCCCCCACACACATTCCCACACACATATTCCCACACACACATATTCCCACACACACATATTCCCACACACACACACACACACACTTTGACCTGGATCTGTGCTCTTTACATCCTGATGAAATGTTTGCTTCGCTGTGAGATGATGAGACCGTTTTACAGTTTTTCTCAAATGCTAAAACTCAGTTTACGAAAGCTTGCACCATTTTTTCAAAACTGTAAACACAAACTCGAATTGTCCAAATTCATTTCCCAAAACTCTGACTTCTTGCTTCAGAAGCAAACTACTGCCTCAAAACAGTTTTACATGTGTTCAAAACCAGACTCTATCCTCAAATCAGAAACAACACAGTTAAAATGAAGTCGCAATGAAGCAGTTACAAACACTACACCAAAAATGGAAAGCATAACGTTCAGATGCTTACAATAGCATAATCAATTTTTACAGCACTGAACATGCATTTTCAACTGAAAAAAGCATAACTCTGGAAGTATAGTGTACATAGACCTAAATATGTAAAGTGAAAGTATTAGATTACTTGTTACTTGTTGAATTGGGTGAGGCTACAATACCTCATCCACATCACAAGCAATGATATCCCTATAATGCCGGCTCTGATTGGGTTAGAAAGCAATGATATCCCTATAATGCCGGCTCTGATTGGGTTAGAAAGCAATGATATCCCTATAATGCCGGCTCTGATTTGGTTAGAAAGCAATGATATCCCTATAATGCCGGCTCTGATTGGGTTAGAAAGCAATGATATCCCTATAATGCCGGCTCTGATTGGGTTAGAAAGCAATGATATCCCTATAATGCCGGCTCTGATTTGGTTAGAAAGCAATGATATCCCTATAATGCCGGCTCTGATTGGGTTAGAAAGCAATGATATCCCTATAATGCCGGCTCTGATTGGGTTAGAAAGCAATGATATCCCTATAATGCCGGCTCTGATTGGGTTAGAAAGCAATGATATCCCTATAATGCCGGCTCTGATTGGGTTAGAAAGGACCACTCTTGCCCTTCCTTCTCCTCCTCTTCTGTGCCTCCCCCTCACATTTGGACTCTCTGTCCTCTTTGTCTCTGACTGACACTTTCAAGCTGCAAAAGGAGAGGAGAATGTTCACCATTTTGCATTGTTTAAATTGTTTAAGGTATTGACAAAAGAGTAAATAGTTGTGTGAGATAATTCAAGCAATTGAGAAAGTTGTTCAGCCAATAGGTTTTTGTGCTTTACCAATTGAGAAAAACTGCTGTCACAGACTTATGGTCTGCATGGATCAATGCCAAATAATGTTTTGAAGAGTAAGTTTCTTAAGACAACCAAAGCCTAACTACGATCTTTGTCAGTGTGTGTGAGAGAGAGAGAGAGAAATAGAGATTTTGCGTAATGTGTCCTTATAAAACCTGCTAAAATGTGAATTATACTGAGTTGATACCTGGTAATTGTATGAAAATGTCATCAGATCTGTACTTTACTGTGATCTGTATTTTACTGTGTACATTTGTTTTTCTTTTTGATTTGTTTTTCCTTTACATTCAGTTGTCAAAACCAAAACTAAACATCTTCAGACACCATACTTTTGTTGCAATGGAAAGACCTGTGTCCTGCTGTCGTTTTGAAGAAAATAAAACAAATATTTGACAGACTTTCATAATGCTATTGTGTGCTAGAGTCTACAAACCGAACCCCTGCCTTTGGGTAATTCCACAGGTTAACCTGTATCCTAGTGTTTGGGGTTTGGCGTTACATACAATTGGTAGCCATTTCTTCAACTTTTTGGCTACCAAACCTAAAATTATGCAAAGACCTCTAAAACATATCCCATATATAGCAGCACCCAAAAGGTTTGAATTTCCACTGCAGTTAAAGAAAATTATAACCTGACCAACAGCATCATAATGGCAGCTGCCGCGTAACGGTTAGGGAATCTGTCTTGGGATTGGAGGGTTGCAGGTTCGATTCCCGTACCAGTGAAAAATACCTCCACACTGGGCCTGAGAGGCTGGCATCCCCACAGCTGGTATATCATTCCTGCTGCCAAATCATTCCTTACTATGATTTCACTCTCGGAAGGGCAACGCCCATATGGAGGGCCAAAAATGACATAATTAATAATAAATACGTATGTAAAAATATGTAGCACAAATAAATAAAATAACTTAAAAATGCACCAAAAATGTGCTTAGGAAAGCATTTGAAAAATATGTCACACATAAAACTGGACATAAATGGGAAAGAAGTCATTTTTATTTACTGCTGTATTTATTTACATTTACATTAATTCCATAGTGTATTTATTTTCCATTTTCTCTTTCTATTTATTTACAGCTATTTTTCCCTGTATTATTTTCTACATACTGTTTTATATACCCTGCATTTCTTTCTGGCATATTTATTTATTGTCACTCCTTTTTACATTTCTTTGTCCTACATTTACATTCATGCCTACCTTTATACCTACATTTATGTCTCGGTATGCAAATGAAGTAGGCTGTCTCGCAAGGCGTCACCCTCTTGCCCATTGGTTGGTCGAGATAACACGGGTACTATGGTGGTTATGGTGCGTTTCCATTACAGCGAATTTCACCTTGCTCTTATTGACTTTGAATGGAGGCGAAATTTCGCCTGATAGGGCGAAGGCAGGGCGAATTCGCCGGGAGAGGCGAAATACAGTTGGCGAAACCTGAACTTTATTTTACTAAGAATGACCTGATAACCAATTATATCAGCGTGTGATGTGTTTCGTGCATGACGCTGGCTGAAGAGGCAGGAGTTACAAAAAAACTCAGACCAACATGGCAGACTCTCATGGAAGTGAAACGTGAAAGTGTTTATATGATTTAAAGTCTCTGGGTGACCAAATGTGATGGTGCCATCACGGATTGTTGTTTAGATGTAACACGAACTGATTTAAAGGTGTACTTCCACGAGAAACCGTTTAGCACTTGCTCTTTTGAAATATGATAGGTCACCCCGAGTTGCATATGCATGCTGCATATCAAAATGTTTTTCTATCCCCGTTTTCTATATCAGTCAAAAGAAGACAATAGGCGGAAAAACAACCCAATGCGAAAAGGGCCTTCGGCGTGACGTAGACGTGGAAATACATATAAGAGAAACTGACCGAATGGGCTTTAAATAGTGGTGGGCATAGATTAATTTTTTTAATCTAGATTAATCTCACTGTAATCATAAAATTAATCTAGATTAATCTAGATTAAAATGGCTCATTTGAATTCTGCCAAAGGCATCCGCGCTAAAATATATAGGTAGGTATGCATCTGCGCTAAAATATCAAGGTGAAAGCAGAGAGTGTTGAGGGGGGAAAATCCCACTTTATGCAGTGCAGAGCAGATTCTAGGTTCGTTTCATTGAAATGAATAGGACACATGTGGAGTTTAACTAATAAATTGGTCATTACGTTTTTCTGGATTTGTTAAGGGTTTTTTGGAATTGTGTCACAATCCGCAACTATTTGTAATAATTTCAAGCCTAATAGTGTAAGTTGTTACTGTTTGGATTTTGAGAAAATTAGCTTTATTTCAGGTCAGGCAGCAACCACTTACTATGTGGTTGTTAGCGCGCTAACGCTAGCGAACTACTGTACGCTAACGTAATGTTTTAAATTGAAAGCTGTCACTTTACTCACTAACACCCACCTAGATACTGTTACTGGTTATAGTGTAAGCAGACAAAGTAATATAAAGTTATAGGGTTACAGCAATGTATTAAATTCAAGGTGAGTCCAATCGCTGTTAGCGTTTAGCACATGGTGTTGTCATAGTCACTACCATTTACTTGAATGAGCTAGAGCTAGTTCGTTAGCTTGCTAGCTCGCTTTACAGACACACTAAATTATTTTCTAAGAGTTCGAAATAGGAATTTGTTGGCATTTTGGTCCCATAGTAACGTATTATGTTGGCTTATCTTTGTAGAATCTAAGATCTTTGGTGAAAGTCATCATAGTTTGTGTAGTATAGACCCAGCTCCCAACCCAACTTTGAGAATGGATTAACGGCGATATTTTTTTTATCGCCCGATAAGAGTCTCACGTTAACGCAGGACGTTAACGCCGATAACGGCCCACCTATAGCTTTAAATGATGTTAGCCTGTGACTGACTCGCATAAGATTAGCAGGCTAGTTGAATGACTGAACTGCATTTAGCTGGGCACTTGCACTGTTTTGTCATGCAAATATTACCATTCTGAAACGTTCATTGACAAACGGTCAGGAAGCGACTGTGCTTGTGCCATCTCTCCTTTCTCTTCGGATTCAGGATCAAACACATAAGGCTGTATCTCCGTAGACATTCTGTGTGCAGTTTTAGCGCTGTCAAGTTGACTTTTCCCCTTTAACTTACTCTGCTATCAAGTTGACTGTGGGGCAAAGGAAGCTGCAGGCAGCGCCTCTGGTGAAATCGTGTCGTTCTCCCGGCCCCACCCCCTCCACCAAACTAAAACAGCCTGAAACAGAAGCACTAGAACATTTTTTTCATTAAAACCAGCGCACAGGGCAATTATTAATACTTGAGAACACCACAAAATTAATGAAAACACGATGGAAGTACACCTTTAAGACAACCAGGCTACTCTAGATTGCCATTTAATCACTCAAAGTTTTAAGTTAGCACAGTTAGCTTATGACTAGCTAACTACTAGCAAGCTGGCTAACATACACGGTCACAAGCTTGTACTAATACACTTCTTACATTTGTAGAAAGATATTGCAACACTTAAATGTTATCTAGGCAACCCAGCAATAGTAATAAGCCCATGTAGACCCTGCAGTTCGCAATCCTGAAGCAGTTCTGTGCAAGACGGCCATTAGATGTAGGCTATTTTGCTGGATAGCTTCTGTTGGCCAGCCAGGCTGCCAGTATCTACCAACCTGCGTTAGCCTGCTTAAAAACCAATGGGCGAGAGGGTAACGCCCAATTCATTTGCATACCGAGGCAGAAATGTAGGCATAAATGTAAATGTAGGGCAAAGAAATGTAAAAAGGAGTGACAATAAATAAATATGCTGGAAAGAAATGCAGGGCATATAAAACAGTATGTAGAAAATATTACAGGGAAATATATCTGTAAATAAATGGGAAGAGAAAATGGAAAATAAATAAATTATGGAATTAATGTAAATTTAAATAAATGCAGCAGTAAATGAAAATGACTTCTTTCCCATTTTTCTGTCATTTTATTTATTTATGCTACATATTTTTACATACGTATTTATTATTAATTATGTCATTTTTGGCCCGCCATACGCCCAATCATTCCTTACTATGATTTACTCCTCAGAAAGGCAACATCCAATCATTCCTTACTATGATTTTCCCCTCAGAAGGGCAACGTCAGTCAAGGATGTAGGTACGAAATCTCGATGATGTAAAAAGGTGTGTGTGATATCAAATAAAAGTGTTAGAAAGAAGAGGGAGAGAATAGAGCATGCAATAACCTATCTAGCAGAGCAACAAAGATAAACACATAAACAAACAGTGATCAAAACGACACGCTACGTGTCTTCAGTGTGCACATTTAAACCGTTCCTGAGTTTACAGCACTACTGCATAATAATCTACTCCTAAAGGACTAAGGTGCCCAAATGCCAGCCCTTACTTCCAATTGTCCGTCTGCTCGTCCTTCGACGCAGAGGGGTCCGACCTGTCGGGTCAGCGGAGATTCCGGAATGTTCGTGGCGATTCCGAAGTTTGCAGAGTCCCTGTTCGTCCGAAGCTTCTTTGGCGAGGGAAAAGTCTCTGGTTGCTTGTGCGCGGCGCGAATAATGAAGGAAGAAGGAATCCTGTCGCTTCTAACTTTCAACTAACTGCTTGGGCTGCAGTCGTAACATTACTGTTAACGGAACTGTAATTAACCGGTTGTATCTTAGCAATAAAGAAGTAGCGAACTCAAGTACTGATTACCGTGGCCAATGGTAAAATACAAAAGCACGTTGATTCTTCTTTGTTGCAAGGCGTTGACCTTTCACCAGGTGAGTGTCGAGGGGCATCTCTTTAGTCCGAGGTCCGGGAGAGAGAAAGGGCAGGGCCCACTGTAACCTCTATTTATAGGAGATGACCGATGTGACGTCGATGTCATGACGGTCCCGGAAGTGTAGGTTTGCTGGGAATTGTAGTTCTAGCGGGGACTGTGGATGTCCCTACATATCCCCCCTTTGGTCTTAGGGATATGACGAAGTCGTAACCCTGAGAGCAGAGTTCGGTACAGTCCACATGTCCATAGTCCGTGAGGCGGAAAAATCCATACAGTCCGCGGAGTCCTGTAGAATCCTGTAACTGTAAGTCCTGATACAGCAGTTCAAGGCATAGGCATTTGGGCAAATATCAGGCTGTGAGCATTTGGGCACATACACAACTCTATCTAACTACATCAAAATCATATGTATAAAATTCAACACTACACAATGAACTCCATTTCTTTTACATGAATCAACGAGGAAAGAAAAGAAAATAAGGAAAGGAAATGAAGTGTTAGTACAGGTGTTAGGAAGCCTAGTCTTCTGGAAAGTCAATAGCAGCTTGTGGTCTGGCTAAGAAGCGTGCGCTGCTGCGGTTGAAGCAGTCAGGAACGCTGACTATTGTGTCCAGCTTGGCGTGTAGTGTAGTGATGTATTTGTGTAGCATGTAGGCGATGTCAGCAGTTGTGTGGACAGGGTTACCGGTTACCCACCCCCCTTTGCCGTGTGGATCATTCCCAGGGTTGGGTGCGATCATGGGGGACCCATCTATGGGTTTTCGACGGGTTAGGTTTGGATGACCTAGCGTGGCTTGCGGCTAGGGAGTGTTTCCCGACCCCCTTAAAAGGCCCTGACCAGTGGGGTAGGAAGTCCTTTGAGACTCCTACCGGCTTGGTTGGGTCGCGGTACGGTATTTTGTCGCCTATGTCGTGGTTGTGATAAGCGGTTTTCTGCCTATAGGTCCTCGGTGGATTCACCTCCATCACCAGGGGGTGCTCTACATCTTGGCCACAGCCCGATGCCTCGCAGGGGTCTCCCCCGTCTTTTGTGAGATATACTCCGGGTGATGATGGGGAATGCATCTGACCTAGTCATGTCTGAGGGGAGCCTATTTTGATTTTGACCTTGTTTGTCTTGTCTATTAGAGGGGAGTCTGGTCTCTGCAGTAACAGGTTTTTAACCTAAGCCAACTGGGCTTTTAAAGAATCCAACTCTGAGCGGAAACTACCAGGTTGGCCTGAGTCCCTGTTAACTTTACCCCTTCGTGTTGAGTTATGGTCAGACCATTCGTCTTGACTCTGGTCTGATCGGGAGTAGCGATTTCTCTGCCAACCCCCCTGGTCCCTACGACCTTTCCCGTAGGATGTGCGGTTGCCCTGGTCACCGGAGTTCTGGCCGTGGTTCCTTCTGCTCCGACCTTGCCGATTCTTCCACTCACCCTGGTGATGGCTCGGCAAGGGACGGTTTGGACCGGGGTTTTTCCAGGTGGGTCCCCCTGGTGGAGCTTCACCTCCTTCTAAGGATAACGGGGGCCTGTCTACCTTCTGGAGGCTAAGAACTCTGAGTTCCTCGTCAGTTCTGTCTACAGACCTGACGATGGTCTCCCAAGTCATCTGGGCTAGCTGCCTAATTTCCCTCATAGTGTAGGTGTTTTGCCGGCACGTCAGTGTGACTTGGTTGCGTATGCTCGAGTGGAGGTTGTATAAGAAGAGGGATTTGAACCCTCTGTCTTCCTCCAGGCCTGGCGCGTTGTTACTCTGGAAGTATGCAGTACGCAGCCGCCTGTAGTACTCGCGTGGAGGTTCTGACCGTTTTTGTTTTATTTGGATCGCACATAACGTTGCGGAGGTCTCATCCGTGTAGGGTGCGTATTCCTCCCTCATATACTTTCGAAGCTTGGGGTAGCTATCACGAACGTCAGAGGGCAGCATCCCTAAAAATGCTCGAACGCTACTGCTGGAGGTCTTCCAGATTAGCTTGAGCTTCTCTCGCGTTGTGGCGTTAGGCAGATCCGCGAGGCATTGGTCAATCTCCCGTAAGTAGTCGTTCACGTTGGTATTTTTGTTATCGGGATCGAATTTTCCAATATCTTTTGCTAGTAGGTCGATTTGTCGTATGCGGGGGTCCCGGGGTGCATCTCTACGCGACCTCCGTGCCCTTTCCAAATACTCGCTATCTGAGCTACTCTGGTATCGCTGTGTTCTCGCACTGTGTCTGCGATCTGATTCGTCTGACGATGAGTCAGGGATGTTGTAACGCACTGACTTAGGGGTGCTAAATGATTGGGGTCTGGGTGAGCGCGGTGTGGCTCCACCCTGACTAAGCGACAAGGTAGCCGTGTAGCGGGTTGATCTAGCCTGGCGGGGCGTCTGGTCCATGGTGTCCTGATCGGACGATTCTTCCCACCTGGGTCTTTCCTCTGACCGTGGGCGAGAGTCTGGGAGTGTGGCTTGGGTCTTTCTGTACCCCTCACAATCTCCCAGGGGGGTTTGCTCCTTGGCAGCCCTCCTGTCAGCCTTTTCAGCCTGTTCCAGCCTGCTGACACTGTGTGCTAGGGAAGTTTTTGTGTCTGTCAGTTCCCTGCTTAACTCATGGTTAGCCTCTGCTAACTCATGTCGGCTGGAGCTCAGCCTATCAATTTCTCCGCGGAGGCGTCTGGTTTCCAACTCAGACTGCCGGAAGTGGAGTAGGAACAATCTACCTAGTGCCTCTGGGACATTGGTAGTTGTTTGGGGATCCCTAATATGTTTTAGTGTATTATCTATGTTAGCCCTGCACTCCGCCTGAGTTAACCTATTGAAGTCTGCTTTAACCTTTGGGTAGCAGCGAATTAGGTCAGCGACGACGTCAAAGAGGGACACTTCTTGAGTGTTGTCTTCGATCTCTGAGGCGTGCGGGGATGCCATTTTATTTAGGTTAATGCTGTATATTAATGAATGACTCAATTAATTACCTAATTAACTATTTAATCAGCAATTTAATCAGTTACTTAATTAATTGTTTAATTAATTACTCAATCAATTACCTGATTAACTATTTAATTAATAATTTAATTAGTTGCTTAATTAATTGTTTAATTCATTACTCAATCGATTATTTAATCTATCAATTAATTATCCAATCGATTTTAGTTGCTCTATCTCTTCTGTAATTGTTAGGTTATTAGTATTTGTGATATCACACTACTGTTAACCGATTAAACACACCTGAAAGATATATTGGCAGTTGCTAAGCAAACTGATAATTTATCTGATGTTGCAACAATATTCAAGAAGCCAACAAAACCAATCTCCTCACACGGGGCACCAATTAAATATGTAGGTACAATTGGCCTTAACTAATCAGTCTCATTAAATCAGTCTCATTAAAATCAGTTTCATTAATATTACCATTAATTTCGGTGTTTAATAATAAATTATCAAACACTAAATTTATGGTATATTCCGGATTGATATGGTTACACTACTAGTGCAGTAATAATGTATCACTTATCGTTTTACACTTACACTACAGTTAATAGCATTCACATACAACCGGAAGTTATGGTAGTATGAATGTGCGTATAGGTCGCTAAAAGCTACGGGTGTATGTGTGTGTGTGTGTGTATATGTGTGTGTGCGTGTGGGTGTGTGAGAGAGAGAGTAGGAAGTTGCCTCTTCGCTGTCCAGCGAGTGACTGAGCTCTCGGGCTGTGTGCACGGGCGCGGCTGCGCAGTGGAACCGGAGAGGAGTGTGAGGCAGAGAGGAGGAGCAACAGAGTTTGAGAATGCGCGCGAGAGACGCACGGAGAGATTGTATGTGGAGATGCTCGTGAGGTGTGTCGTGTATTTAGGAACGCGCAAGATAAATAAATCAGTGAATGGAATGTTATCTAAGGTGTTGGGGGAAGGGAGATCACCGCGTGGTCTGTACTAGAACAAAGGACTTTCGTCCAAGTTAGCCTTAGCCCACTACCTTATATTATTACCAGTTCCACTGAAATCTCGATGATGTAAAAAGGTGTGTGTGATATCAAATAAAGGTGTTAGAAAGAAGAGGGAGAGGATAGAGCATGCAACAACCTATCTAGCAGAGCAACAAAGATAAACACATAAACAACAGTGATCAAAACGACACGCTACGTGTCTTCAGTGTGCACATTTCAACCGTTCCTGAGTTTACAGCACTACTGCATAATAATCTACTCCTAAAGGACTAAGGTGCCCAAATGCCAGCCCTTACTTCCAATTGTCCGTCTGCTCGTCCTTCGACGCTGTGGACGTCCCTACAAGGAGGTCGTATGGGCAGTTGCCCGGGCAACCTGAGCAACCCCCGCTGTACACATAACTGTCACAGACAAAAATAAAAATGATTTTCAAAGATATAACTGATGCAGCTTTCAGCTGAAATGCGCTCCATCGCACTAGTACTGCACACCTTTAACTCCATCACACTAGTACTGAACACCTTTAACTATACACTCCATCACACTAGTACTGGACACCTTTAACTATACACTCCATCACACTAGTACTGCACACCTTTAACTATACACTCCTTCACACTAGTACTGCACACCTTTAACTCCTTCACACTAGTACTGGACACCTTTAACTCCATCACACTAGTACTGCACACCTTTAACTCCATCACACTAGTACTGCACACCTTTAACTCCTTCACACTAGTACTGGACACCTTTAACTCCATCACACTAGTACTGCACACCTTTAACTCCATCACACTAGTACTGCACACCTTTAACTATACACTCCATCACACTAGTACTGCACACCTTTAACTCCATCACACTAGTACTGCACACCTTTAACTATACACTCCATCACACTAGTACTGCACACCTTTAACTATACACTCCATCACACTAGTACTGCACACCTTTAACTATACACTCCATCACACTAGTACTGCACACCTTTAACTCCATCACACTAGTACTGCACACCTTTAACTATACACTCCATCACACTAGTACTGCACACCTTTAACTCCATCACACTAGTACTGGACACCTTTAACTCCATCGCACTAGTACTGCACACCTTTAACTATACACTCCATCACACTAGTACTGGACACCTTTAACTCCATCACACTAGTACTGCACACCTTTAAATATACACTCCATCGCACTAGTACTGGACACTTTTAACTATACACTCCATCACACTAGTACTGCACACCTTTAACTATACACTCCATCACACTAGTACTGCACACCTTTAACTCCATCACACTAGTACTGAACACCTTTAACTATACACTCCATCGCACTAGTACTGGACACTAGGCTCGTTCGAGATTCGAGTCCGCCCGTCTGCAACTGGCTGCATACGTCAACGAGAATTGCTGGTCACAGCAGGGGTGGGCATTAAATGAGGAAAATAAAGTCGAACACAAATTCTAACGAGACTGAGCTCGCGCCTCCCTGATCATCGTAGCAGATGACACACAAGTCATGTGTGGAGAGGGAGGGCGGGGGTTGTAGTCCTCTACAGTCTATGGTTGTAGTGGGGTGCACTGAGAGTTTAATTCAAGTCCAGTCTTTCTTATTGTTTAGATTAACATTGGAACAAAACGAGTTGCCCCAAAGTGCTCCACAACACAAACATGAAAACTAAGACAGCAAAACCATAAAACAAAGACCATAAGTAGGTATATGACACGAACAATGAAATAGAAATGGGATTAATAATTAAATAAATAATGGGCCGGGCTTGACAGCGTCAGATAAACCATCAGAACAAGGTAAAAATAAAGAGAAGAGATATATCTTCAAATTGGAGTACAATAACGTACACTTCAGATGACAAGTCCAGTCGGGGAGCACCGGACAATGCACGTGCACAGACGTCAGTGAACTTTTAACCAACCATGGTAAAGTAGCGTCACCGAGGAGGCGTTAGCTAGCCACTTGCAGTTGTGTGGAGGCAACTGCAAAGGTCTGTACGATTTGTCTGTAAGCGTCATGCTCCCGCGAGTTTTCGGGTCATGTGTCATGGTCGCATTGTTGTGACAACTCGTGACAACCTCACACATTTCGGGCATGTCGGACACAATTTCTAACCACAATGCAACATTTTCAGCGTCAGGCTGCAAACGGATGCATCCGCATGCAAACGTCTAGCTCAAGTCAAATGCGGCCACTTTTAACTCCATCACACTAGAACTGGACACCTTTAACTCCATCACACTAGTACTGGACACCTTTAACTCCATCACACTAGTACTGCACACCTTTAAATATACACTCCATCGCACTAGTACTGCACACCTTTAACTATACACTCCATCACACTAGTACTGCACACCTTTAACTATACACTCCATCACACTGGTACTGCACACCTTTAACTATACACTCCATCGCACTAGTACTGGACACTTTTAACTCCATCACACTAGTACTGGACACCTTTAACTCCTTCACACTAGTACTGGACACCTTTAACTATACACTCCATCACACTAGTACTGCACACCTTTAACTATACACTCCATCACACTAGTACTGCACACCTTTAACTCCATCACACTAGTACTGAACACCTTTAACTATACACTCCATCGCACTAGTACTGGACACTTTTAACTCCATCACACTAGAACTGGACACCTTTAACTCCATCACACTAGTACTGCACACCTTTAACTCCATCACACTAGTACTGGACACCTTTAACTCCATCACACTAGTACTGCACACCTTTAACTATACACTCCATCGCATTAGTACTGCACACCTTTAACTCCATCACACTAGTACTGCACACCTTTAACTATACACTCCATCACACTAGTACTGGACACCTTTAACTATACACTCCATCGCACTAGTACTTAACACCTTTAACTATACACGCCATCACACTAGTACTGCACACCTTTAACTCCATCACACTAGTACTGCACACCTTTAACTATACACTCCATCACACTAGTACTGCACACCTTTAACTATACACTCCATCACACTAGTACTGCACACCTTTAACTATACACTCCATCGCATTAGTACTGGACACCTTTAACTCCATCACACTAGTACTGGACACCTTTAACTATACACTCCATCACACTAGTACTGCACACCTTTAACTATACACTCCATCACACTAGTACTGCACACCTTTAACTATACACTCCATCACACTAATACTTAACACCTTTAACTCCATCACACTAGTACTGAACACCTTTAACTATACACTCCATCACACTAGTACTGCACACCTTTAACTATACACTCCATCACACTAGTACTGCACACCTTTAACTATACACTCCATCACACTAGTACTGCACACCTTTACCTATACACTCCATCACACTAGTACTGCACACCTTTAACTATACACTCCATCACACTAGTACTGGACACCTTTAACTCCATCACACTAGTACTGCACACCTTTAACTCCATCGCACTAGTACTGGACACCTTTAACTCCATCACACTAGTACTGCACACCTTTAACTATACACTCCATCACACTAGTACTGCACACCTTTAACTATACACTCCATCATGTGGGCAGCTGTGGCCTAGTGGTTAGGGAGATGGTCTTGCGATTGGAAGGTTGCTGGTTCGAATCCCACCCTACCCATGGTTGAGATGCCCTTGAGCAAGGCATCTAACCCCACACTGCTCCAGGGACTGTAACTGAAACCCTGTAAATATCTGGGGCAGTGGTGGCCTAGCGGCTAAGGCATCGGACCTGTGACCGCAAGGATCGCAGGTTCGAATCCCAAGTCGCCAGTAGTGCCACTGAGGTACCCTGAGCATGGTACCGTCCCCACTCACTGCTCCCCGGGCGCCGTTGTCATGGCTGCCCCCTGCTCACATGTGTGATGGGTTAAATGCAGAGGTTAAATTTCGTTGTGTGCACTGTGTGCTGTGCTGTGCCGTGTGATCACAATGACAGAAATGGGAGACTTTCGACTTTCACTTTCATCACACTAGTAATTGACACCTTTAACTATACACTCCATCACACTAGTACTGCACACCTTTAACTATACACTCCATCACACTAGTACTGCACACCTTTAACTATACACTCCATCGCACTAGTACTGGACACTTTTAACTCCATCACACTAGTACTGGACACCTTTAACTCCATCTCACTAGTACTGGACACCTTTAACTCCTTCACACTAGTACTGGACACCTTTAACTATACACTCCATCACACTAGTACTGCACACCTTTAACTATACACTCCATCACACTAGTACTGCACACCTTTAACTCCATCACACTAGTACTGAACACCTTTAACTATACACTCCATCGCACTAGTACTGGACACTTTTAACTCCATCACACTAGAACTGGACACCTTTAACTCCATCACACTAGTACTGCACACCTTTAACTCCATCACACTAGTACTGGACACCTTTAACTCCATCACACTAGTACTGCACACCTTTAACTATACACTCCATCGCATTAGTACTGCACACCTTTAACTCCATCACACTAGTACTGCACACCTTTAACTATACACTCCATCACACTAGTACTGCACACCTTTAACTATACACGCCATCACACTAGTACTGCACACCTTTAACTATACACTCCATCACACTAGTACTGCACACCTTTAACTATACACTCCATCACACTAGTACTGCACACCTTTAACTCCATCACACTAGTACCGCACACCTTTAACTATACACTCCATCACACTAGTACTACACACCTTTAACTATACACTCCATCACGTTAGTACTGCACACCTTTAACTCCATCACACTAGTACTGCACACCTTTAACTATGCACTCCATCACACTAGTACTGCACACCTTTAACTCCATCACACTAGTACTGCACACCTTTAACTCCATCACACTAGTACTGGACACCTTTAACTATACACTCCATCACACTAGTACTGCACACCTTTAACTATACACTCCATCACACTAGTACTGGACACCTTTAACTATGCACTCCATCACACTAGTACTGCACACCTTTAACTATACCCTCCATCACACTAGTACTGGACACCTTTAACTATACACTCCATCACACTAGTACTGCACACCTTTAACTCCATCACACTAGTACTGCACACCTTTAACTATACACTCCATCACACTAGTACTGCACACCTTTAACTCCATCACTCTAGTACTGCACACCTTTAACTATACACTCCATCACACTAGTACTGCACACCTTTAACTATACACTCCATCACACTAGTACTGCACACCTTTAACTCCATCACACTAGTACTGCACACCTTTAACTCCATCACACTAGTACTGCACACCTTTAACTATACACTCCATCACACTAGTACTGCACACCTTTAACTATACACTCCATCACACTAGTACTGCACACCTTTAACTCCATCACACTAGTACTGCACACCTTTAACTATACACTCCATCACACTAGTACTGCACACCTTTAACTCCAACACACTAGTACCGCACACCTTTAACTATACACTCCATCGCACTAGTACTGCACACCTTTAACTCCATCACACTAGTACTGCACACCTTTAACTCCATCACACTAGTACTGCACACCTTTAACTATACTCTCCATCACACTAGTACTGCACACCTTTAACTCCATCACACTAGTACTGAACACCTTTAACTCCATCACACTAGTACTGCACACCTTTAACTATACACTCCATCACACTAGTACTGCACACCTTTAACTATACACTCCATCACACTAGTACTGCACACCTTTAACTATACACTCCATCACACTAGTACTGCACACCTTTAACTCCATCGCACTAGTACTGCACACCTTTAACTCCATCACACTAGTATTGCACACCTTTAACTATACACTCCATCACACTAGTACTGCACACCTTTAACTATACACTCCATCACACTAGTACTGCACACCTTTAACTCCATCACACTAGTACTGGACACCTTTAACTATACACTCCATCGCACTAGAAATGGACACCTTTAACCATACAAACTCTAACAGCAGTTGTTGAGTATGTGCAAGTTTCCAGATTAATACTAATCCTCCTTGAATATTCAGAGTGTGTAGCCTTCACCATCTGGGCATGACCTTCACTAGCTGGGCATGACCTTCACCGGCTGGGTGTAAGCAGTGTGTGTTTGATTTGGCTCTGGTCTGCTCTCTCATCATGCATCACTCACACCCCATCACTCATCACAACAATATTTTAAAGGAGTACTTCCACGAGAAACTGTTTAGTACTTGCTCTTTTGAAATACGACAGGTCACCCCGAGTTGCAACCCAATTGCCTCCATTAGTCAGTCAAAGCAGGTGGAAAAACGAGTGAATAAGAAAAAGGCCAACAAAGTGACATAGGTTTGTAAATTAGAAAAAGCTATGCTACAGTTTATTGGAGAAGTTTTGTTGCAGCACACATTCACACAGCAAAGTATAGGTAAGTATGTGTGCTTGTGTAGAACGTTTAGATCTTCTATTTGGTTCGCTATTGGCTTCGAATGATTGTAGCCTTTGACTAGCATAGCCAACAACCTGTCATTCTCCCTGCTCCATCTCCACCAAACTAGAACAGCCTGAAACAGAAGCACTAAAGCATTTTTTTTTTCACCAAAACCGGCTCACAGGGCATTCATTAATACTAGAGACCACCGCAAAATTAATAAAAACACGATGGAAGTACAACCTTAATGTTTGTGTGATTTTGTTTAGAAAATATTTTGTTAATTTTTAATACAATGTGCAATATGTGTGGTATTACATGTTGCATTTAAGTAGAGAGCTAAGAAAATAAAATCTTTGTGGAGGGAACCATGTTTTCTAAATACATTTGACAAAAATATGCACTTGGACCATGCAACTTGCACATTCTTGAACAAATTGACTGATTTTCACAAAGCAGATACAAACCTTTAAAAGAGGTTACAGTAGTATCCGGCGTGCAGTTTGTTTTCATGTGTGTAAAATTGATAATCACAACTGTTGCAAAAATAATTAGGTCAGGGGTTCCCAACCTTTTCTAACTCAGGGCCCACTTGTCTCAAAAATCTCAAAAATGTTCGCGGCCCACCTCCAACAATACAGGTCAAATACTGCGATCTCAAAGACCTTTCTTTTTGTTTTGATGAGAAATATTGAACATTCAAGACTGAACTGAAAGCACACTGGACATGCAGGAAGCTCCACAGCACAGGGAGCACTGCATTGGGTAAATGGGAGTGCTGGATAAATCAGCAAACCCAACCAAGGGGGTCCAACTGTGAATAAGCTGCATCCCATATTTGGCCGCTGTCACTGTTGAACGTGTGGTAAAGGTTAACAGATTTCGCGAAAAAATTAAGCCAATTGGAGCCTGGAAACAAACCATAAACTGGCGATGTAAGACCCAAAAGGGTTAAAAGTAGAATGAATATACGAAAATGTGCATTTATTTACTGCAACTACTAATAAACGACAGTGACAGGTTTCACCCACTCTTTAAACTCAAATAGCCCATTATAAAACAAAACTGAATTGAACTTGGCGATAATACAATATGGAATATATTTATATAATTGAATGTTGAGCTATACTATTTAATTAAAACTTTCCTGGAAGCCTATAGCTTATAAAGTTATGTGGCCAACTAGCCGAGCTGAACTAAATACTTTGACGCAACATACATGTGAGCGAGCGAGCAATAGTAAGACCATGGCTGTTCCAAACGGAAGGCAGCTGCCTCCATGACTCCCTGCCTTAATAGAGAGGTGCCTAATTACATATGACTACGGGGTGAAGGCAACTTCTATAAATACTGGTTTGGAACGGGATTTTAAGAGAGCAACGTTAGCACGTAGCAAGAACGTGAAACTAGCTGACGTAAGCTAGTTGGCTAACGTTAGTCAGTTGACTGACAGACCGTACATAAATCCTACAATACGCTGTTAATAGTTAAAGTGGTTGAATATTTAGATAGTACATTGTTGATTTCTCATCTAAATTGTAAAAATACAAGCGATACAGTGCCAAACAAATAAGATGTTGATACCGACAGCAACCGTAAGATTCGTGTCGGCCGCCATCTTTATTTACTTTTCACAGTTGTTTGAAAGTTAGTACACAGAATTCTGGGTAATAGGGAGCTTGAAGGAATCATCGAAGCTGCCTGTCGCGCGGACAATTTGAAGGCAACTGCTGCGACAGGAAATAAGAACTTTAACCGTTTGAGAACTTTAACAGCACTTGATGACTCGCTGCCGCGTTAGGCAACTACTTAAGCAGCGAATTTAGCCGTTTGGAACAGGCTCAAAGTGTGTGGGACTTCTGGTGAAGCAACGAGAGAGTTCTTATTCACATATTACCAAAAGAGCAAACTCACAATCGCCTCCTGACTCTCTTTTCTTTTAATTCTCCCTGTTGCCATTTTGATACTGCAGGTTTAGCTGTTTTAGCTGTTTAGCTAAAATTGCACAGCGTAAACAAACGCCAGTTTCATCACCATGACGACCAAGCAAATTATAACATGTTATTACTCTGAAGCCTGCTAGTGGAAAAAACAAAATGGATAGAGAATTTAAACATTAATATATTTTAAAGTTATTTTGTTTAAACATCTGAAAGGTTCATGTATTACTTTATTTTTATCCCCCACAAAAATCATACTGTTTTGAAAATTATTTGACGGCCAACTTGCAATAGTGGGCCGCGGCTCACAGGTTGGGAACCACTGCATTAGAATATTATTCATTTATTCCATCAATTTCATTCAAAAAGTAAAACTCAAATAGATTTTTTTGCACACAAAGTTGCTATTATGCTTTAATGTTGAGGATTACAGCTTACAGCTGATAAAATTCTTAATACTCAGTATCTCAGAAAATTTGAATATTAACATTAGACCAATAAAAAAAGATTAATACAGACACGTCAGCCTTCTAAAAGTATACATTATGTCGGGTTGTGTGTGTAGAAATGTCGAGTTGTGTGTGTGTGTCAGGATGTGTGTGTCAGGTTGTGTGCCTGGGCGGGTGTCGGGTGTCATGGGCAGAGGGCTACTCGAGGCCACACGCTGACACTGACAACTGCTGTGGACGTTGCCATAGTGACGTGTCACTTCCCCGGGAGGCTATCAATTCCCCTCATCACCTGCGTGGGGAGGAGTGAGGAGGAATGAAGAACGCTGGGCTGTCACCTGTTTCAGAGGATAGAACATCGTTAGACTGTCACCTGTTTCAGAAGATAGAACATCGTCAGACTGTTACCTGTTTCAGAGGATAGAACATCGTCACACTGCTACCTGTTTCAGGGTGAAAACAACATCACACTGCTACCTGTTTCAGAGGAGAAAACACGCTAGATTGTTAGCTATTACACAGCAGAGAACAATATCGGACTGTCACCTGTTTCAGAGGATAGAACGTCCCCAGACTGCTACCTGTTTCAGGGGAGAGAGCAACGCCAGACTGCTCGCTGTTACAGAGGTGAGAAGGATTGTGTAGGCCTGGGAAAAGGGTTTTAAGAGACAGATAGAGTTTAACCTAATACCTTTTAAGAGACAGGTAGACAGAGTTTAACCTAGCGTGTGTCCTACTTGGTCTGCTCCTCTCTCGGTTTGTTTTCTCTCTCTCTCTCTCCCTCTCTCTCTCTCTCTCTCTGTCTCTCTCTCTCTCTCTCTCTCCCTCTGTCTTTCTCTCTCTCTCTCTCTCTCTCTCTGTCTTTCTCTCTCTCCCTCTCTCTCTCTCTCTGTCTCTGTCTTTCTCTCTCTCTCTCTCTCCCTCTCTCTCTCTCTCTGTCTCTCTCTCTCTCTGTCTTTCTCTCTCTCCCTCTCTCTCTGTCTTTCTCTCTCTCTCTCTCTCTCTCCCTCTCTCTCTCTCTGTCTCTCTCTCTGTCTCTCTCTCTCTCTGTCTTTCTCTCTGTCTTTCTCTCTCTCCCTCTCTCCCTCTCTCTCTGTCTCTCTCTCTCTCTCTGCTCTCTCTCTCCCTCTGTCCCTCTCTCTCTCTCTCTCTCTCTCTCTCTCTCTCCCTCTCCCTCTCCCTCTCTCTCTCTCTCTCCCTCTCTCTGTCTTTCGCTCTCTCTCTCTCCCTCTCTCTCTCTCTCCCTCTCTCTCTCCCTCTCTCTCTCTCTGTCCCTCTCTCTCCCTCTCTCTCTGTCTTTCTCTCTCTCTCTCTCTCTCCCCTTCTCTCTCCCTCTCTCCGCGCCCCAGGCCGATGGCGGAGGTGGGTAGTGTGCGAGTGCCGTCGGAGCCTCTGCGGGTCAGTGCGGTGTCGGACGAGAGAGTGGACTTCTTGCGTGAGCAGGCCTTCACCGCTCTGCGCCTTAAGACGGACAAGTGGAACCGCTTCATCGGCGCCGAGGAGAACCAGCACCTGCTCCTGGACTTCCTGGACCAGAGCCGGAACCAGCGCCTCATCCTCTTCTCTGGACCGGGCGGAACACTGCATGCTGGAGATGCGGAGGTGAGGACACACACACACACACACACACACTCACACCAGTATGCATGGCTACACATGAACACACACACCATAAAATATGCATAGGCACATGCCCACTCTTACATTTGCTGCGCATACATTAAGACACACATTAACACACACACATTAACACACACACACAGGCACACACACACACATTAACACACAGATACACACACACACAGACATTAACACACACACAAAGGCACACACACACATTAAAGGGCGTGTTGCAGGGTTCAATAAATAACAAATTTACACCACTTTCTTGTTGATAATACACATTTAAACTGTTATCCATTGTATTGTATTTCATTTTGATGGGTATCACAAAACAGAACATAATACGAAAAAGTGTTGCAATTTGCAGCCCCTCAAAACATTCTGTGACGTCACGTTGGGGAGACGACCTGTAGATGACAGACCGAAAGCCATACAGACAGACGAGAGCAAGAGACAAGCCACCGTGTTTAGCAGCAGTAGATAGATACATAGATAAATCCATATATATATGTACATAGATAGACAGATAGCCTAGATAGACTGATACATATTTATATAGAGAGAGGGAGGGCGATAGGAGACCGCTAGATAGTGTAGGTACAATCACAAAGAAACTACACTACCCAGGGTTCCCCTGGCCACACCTCAGGTGATAAGCCCTTCTCACATTTCACACCCTTCCTTCAAAACCCCTGGCGCGCTACAGCTCTCTCTCTCTGTCGGTGGACCATCGGGTCACACAGACGTAAAGAGATGCACCCTCCCTCTCTGTCGGTGGACCATCGGGTCACACAGACGTAAAGAGATGCACCCTCCCTCTCTGTCGGTGGATCCTCGGGTCACACAGACGTAAAGAGAGGTACCCTCTCTCTCTGTCTCGCTGGCCAGGCAAATGGCCGCAGACCTAAAGAGACACTCTCCCTCCACTGCAGGCCATGGGGCCTAGCAGACCACAAAGGAACTCGTCAACATGCGCAGCTAAGTAGACAACAATGGACCAGAGGGTCAGAAGTACTTTAACTCGAGTACGTTTTACTGGAAAGGCGACCGGATTCCCTTTCCCCAGTTCTATAGCCGCGATTACAGGGCGACCGGATTCCCCTTCTAGGCTACATTTGTTGAGTTTGATGAAACAAACTACTCCTAATCCACAGGATTCCCAGCGTGACGCTGAGGGAGTACAGTTTCTGTAAATGTCTAATGCGCGACGAACCATAGTAGGAAACCTCTTAATCGAGCACTCGGTTCCCAGCTATAAGCTGAGAGAGAATTCTCCTACGGCAGTCAAAAGGACTCTTCTTCACTCGGATCACCGCCGATAAACGACTGAACAGTGGCGACGACCTCGCCACGGATCCTCCAACACCCAAGGGAGGACTGGAGCAACTCCACCCGAGACAAAGGACACGCTCAAGCAACATTTGCGTAAGGCACTTGGGCATTGTTAGAATATTGCTTAGCACAGCAAGAATGTTTAAACTTATGTCTGATGTAAACATGCACACTGTTTTCATATAGACTTTGAGTTGACCATTTGTTATGTTCTTTTATTCGCTACTTTGATAGACAGATCATGCATGCTCTCTCTCTCTCCCCCTTCTTACTAACCCTGATCTAATGCCCTGCATTGATATCTGGTTAAGGGGAATGTTTAGCTAACAATAGCCTAGCCTATTGTTTCAAAGCGATTTAATCATTTGCCACGTGCACACCCCCGCTCTCCTGTGATCAGGCAAAAGGCCTAGCTAACATACCAAATGGGGGGTGGGGAGCCGTGACCCCCTCCTTATCTCTCCCCTCTCTCACTCACACACACACACACACCACCTTATTGCCTTGCATAGACACACACACACACACACACACATACATCACTACCTGTAGGATTAGTTCACACCTGTAGTTTGTTAGTTAATAAACTATACCTTTTGAAATAAACTGTGTCTTGTCTGTTACTGCAACAAATACTCTGAGAGCCACTGCCAAGAAAGATCCTCACTCACCTTCAAGACTAATGAGACTGATATGAGACTGATTTTAATGAGACTGATATGAGACTGATCAACTAAGACCAATTAATTATTACAAACTCCATTCATTTGTAGGGTGCGCCGCGTAAAATTGGTTATCCCTACAATAGCATAGTATAGATAGTTAGCCAGATAGCTAGATACACATTTTTGTAGGCAGGTGAGTTGATAGGATTCATATAAAATGGTCAACTATTGAGTTTATTCTGACTGTAAAAACACAAATCTAACAGGGCACAGGGTCCATGACTCTCGACCACCGATCAAAACGCACTCACTTTCCTACAACACAAGCTTTCCACAGGAGTTTCCATGGGGCAGCACCACCCACACAAACGTGAAACACAGCAACACGGACGCTTATTCTCTCGTTGTCGGTAAGCGGTGTTGATGAGGAGTGTATGAAACATGTGCTACATAAATAAGCTTGTCTTGCCGTACGAAATTAATCATACTGAAGAAACATTGGGAAGATATGAACAGCCTATTCGGCGGTGGCAAAGTTTGCAACATTTAGCTAAACTCTACTAGATGAAGATGTTGGAGCTGTCAATAGTAGTAGTAGTAGGCTGTCACTGCAAAGTGAGATAACTAATCGGATCTTCCAAATAGAGTATACCGGCACTTATCTGAACTAACATAACCACTGTCATTAGATATAAAGACAACTTGTTACTCACTCAGTAAAACATTTTACTGTGCATTGCTGATCGTGCACTAGGTCCAGCGTTCATTGCTGCGTTGCTAAATGATAGCAACTCACCAGAAGGCTTCACCAACTCTCCACTCATTCTCTGACCACGAACTGAATTGGCCTTGATGACCATCAGTTCTTGGCAATTGCTCATTTAGACACTCACGTCTAACAGGTTCAAAACTGTATGGCTGCGTAAATACTATTTATGGTTCTTGCAACCTCTTCCTCATCCCAGCTAGTCGCAGTTCTAGCAAAGATCGTATAGATTAGAACCCTTCTCTGTTGAGACACGAAGTCCCCAATGTGACATCATCACCAAATTCGTTAAAAAACAAAAAGGACAATAAATGGTCTTAAACAGATTTTAAAGACATTTTTTAAATGGTATACATATCTTGAGTGCTTTAAGTACCTACTAATCAACAGTGGTGGTTAACCTGCAACATGCCCTTTATTTTTATTTTTTTTGTAATTCAAGTTTTTATTTAAACATCCAGTAAAAGCTCATAGTGGTACATCATATAGAAAGCAAAGACAGGAAGGCCAGTATTAAAAGACAGATTTCTAAAGCTTAGGTAGTCCCTGTGAAAACAAGTTCAGTAACAGCAAAAATAAAATAAAATAAATAAATAAATGAAATAATTGTACAAATACCAACCATCCGTTAGTAACAATAAAGAATAATGAGGTAGACAAGTATCTCTTAAATCAAGCCTCATCACTATGGCTCTAGTTAGAAGTGAGATGATCCCTGAAGTAGTCCCAAACCCCAAGTTCTACAGGACCTTTACCTCTTATTCTCACTAGCATAACCTCATAAGATGTGGTCTCACTCATTAAAATTTTCCACTCCTGGAGTGTTGGACATGTGGGTGATTTCCAGTGCCTTAATATGATTCTGGCAGCTGAAGTTATCCCCACCATCAGAACTGAGTATATACTTTTTGTTAAAGTTGGAACTTCTGTCCTATCGCCTAAAAGACATAAACGTGGAGATATTGGCAAGGCTACTCCCACCCATACCTCCAGATATTTTAACACACTGTGCCAGAATGGCATAACCATGGGGCATTCCCATATGAGATGCAAAAAGGTTCCCATTTCTTTTGTACATTTCCAACATGAACTACTAGTTGTTAGTCCTATAGTGAAGAGCCTACAAGGTGTCCAGTAATATCGGTGCAGAATTTTATATTGGATAAATTTCCCTCTAGCATCTTTGACATATTTGCCATTTTGTGCTATGATTTGACTCCATGTATCCTGACTAATTTCACAATTAAGGTCTCTTTGCCAGATTATTCTCAAATTATCACATATGCTACTAATTAAATAAATTGAATTTTTATAAAATGTTGACGCCTTATGATTAGAAGGATTATCTAGATAGTCGACAATCGGGTTGGCTGATTTCTGCGACTGAAACTTTTGAATTAAGCAATGTCTAATTTGTAAATATTTCCAGAAATCACCTTTTTCCCTCAACTGGTACTGTTGAACAAGTTCTTCAAATGACATAAATGTTCCTTCTTTATAGAGATCCTTTACAGTGTGTATACCCTTGTCCAACCATCTTTTCCAAAAAAACTTCCGTTTCCCAATCTTTACCTCTGGGTTGAACCAGAGTGAAGCATACAGTTGTTTGTAATGGGAAATCTTGTGCAATTTGTGAACCTTCGCCCAGACCTCCTGGGAATGCTTAATGACTGGGTTCATGTTTTTTCCTTTATTTTTAAAGCACTGAGATAGGACATGTATTGGGTGAAATGGCTCTGCCAGATTTGTCTCTATATTAGCCCACACTAATCCAGACCCCATTCCCCTCCAGTGAGTGATTATCTTAGCCATCTCAAATGATAGATTATACAATCTAACATCTGGAAGACCAAGCCCTCCCTTCTCTTTGGGTGCACACATTTTACTCCATTTAAACCTGGGCTTCCTTCCCGCCCATAGAAAGTCTCTGATTATAGTTTCATATTGTTTAAAAATGTGATCAGGCTTACTAAGTGGCACCATCATAGATATATAATTAAACTGTGGGGCTATTACCATTTTAATGACATTTACCTTGCCCCAAAGGCTCAAATTCAACTTTCCCCATTTTCCCAGGCTTGTTTTAATGTTTTGAAGGAGAGGGTCAAAGTTCAGTGCTGTCATCTCACCCAACTCAGAGGTTAATTTAATACCCAGATAAATAATGCCTTTAGGAATCCATCTGAAATTATACTGTGTTAGCATTTGTGGGTGACAATGCTTAGATATGGGCATTGCCTCTGATTTGGTCCAGTTAATTTGGTAACCAGACAATTTAGAATATTTATCAATGGTGTTCATTAGAGCAGGTATAGAGTTGTGAGGATCATTAGTAAGAAAAAGAATATCATCAGCATATAGCATTAGCTTATGCTCAGTCCCACCACCGTCTACTCCTTTAATGGCAGAATTTGCTCTTATAGCCACCGCTAGGGGCTCCAGCGCAATTGTGAACAGGAGAGGGGACAGGGGGCATCCCTGTCGTGTTCCTCTAGAAAGGTCAAAAAGAGATGAGATAAGACCGTTTGTCAAAACGGACGCTTTAGGCTTACTATATATTATTTTAATCCATTTTGCAAAACCAGGGCCAAAACCAAACCCCGACAGGGCCGAGTGTAAGAAACCCCACTCAACCCTGTCAAAGGCCTTCTCAGCATCAAGCGAGACAGCAGCCACCGGCTCTGCACTGGAGGCATTTAACCACATCAAGTGCATAAGCCTTCTCAGATTATCAGTAGAAGACCTACCCTTAATAAAGCCTACTTGATCAGTAGGTATGATGTGTGGTAGAATTGTTTCAAGTCTTAGGGCCAGTACCTTAGCCAATATCTTGCTATCCACATTGATGAGACTGATTGGTCTAAAGTTTGCAGGATATGTGTGATCTTTCCCCTTCTTAGGTATCAGAGAGATTAGCGCTTCATTGAGAGATGGTGGAAGTGAGCCCATTTGAAATGCTTCCTCAAACACTATTGTCAATATTGGAGTAATTATATCAATATATTCTTTATAGTACTCCACAGGAAACCCATCAGAGCCTGGTGACTTCCCTGTATTCATGGATAAAATAGCAGTTTTAACCTCTTCTTGGGTTACCGGCGCATCAAGAAGAACCACCTGATTAGAAGACAAAGTTGGAAGATTTATGTTTGAGAAAAACTCTCGGGCCGCTAACTCATCTATAGCACCAGATGATCTATACAGGTTCTCATAGAAGTCTCTAAAAACATCATTAATACCTTTAGAAGATGTTATAAGAGAGCCTCCTGCTCTTATTGCTGGAATTATATAGGCAGAGCTCTGTTCCTTCAGCTGTCTGGCCAAAAGACTACCAGTTTTATCCCCTGACTCATAGAATCTTGTTTTGAGTCTGAACATAGCATATTCTGCTTTTTTATTGAAAATGTCATGAATTTGAAACTTGCATTTGCAAATATTTTTAAATAAACCTTCCGAATAATGTTTGGCCAAATCTTTTTCCATACTATTTAGTGCTGCTTCCAATTTTTTAATATTGTCATTTTGCTCTTTTTTCCTTTTTGAAGTCTTAGCAATAAGTTTACCCCTAATGTAGGTTTTAGACGCCTCCCAGACCATAGCCATGCTTTCTGTGCTGCCCATATTAATTTCAAAAAACGAGGATAGGTCCCCTGCAAGTTCCTTAGAAAACACTTCATCCTGTAACAGAGATGTGTTCATTCTCCACCTGCCTCGCCTAAGCCTGTCTGAATGTATATCTACACAGAGCCCAACAGGTGCGTGGTCCGACAAGGAAATAGCATCAATAGTGCTATCAACGACGGCATTAATTAAACTCTGTGAGATCAAAAAGAAGTCGATTCGTGAATAAGATTTGTGGCAGTGGGAATAAAATGTGTATTCCTGATTTCTAGGATTGACCAAACGCCAGACATCAATCAGGCCATTGTCCTCCATCAGCATGTGGATTGCAGCTCTATCCTTCGGTGCAGAAATACCTGAGTATTTACTTTTATCCAATATCCCATCTAAGACCTGATTAAAATCTCCTGCCAAAATTATTTGTCCTTGGGCATTTCCTAATACACTATTCAGTCTATGAAAGAAAGATGGATCCTCCTTGTTAGGAGCATATATATTACATAGTGTTATTTCCCCCCCATTGATATTGGCTTCTATACAGACGATTCTACCATTACCATCCTTGTATTCCTTCAACATAGAAAAGTTCAATCTCTTATTAACCAGAATAAGAACTCCATTACTTTTGCTAGAAAAAGAACTATAGTAAACATGACCTACCCAGTCTCTCTTAAATTTTTTAGCTTCATCATCTTGTAAATGAGTTTCTTGAATGAATGCTATATCAACTTGTTTATGCTTAAGATATAAAAGCACTTTTTTCCTCTTCACTGGATTCCCACAACCATTAATATTCCAGGAGACTACCTTAACATAAGCACTATTAGCCATTCACATAATGAAAGAATAAGATTGAAAAAAAATATTGGTATACATATTGTCCCTTGTCATCTGACCATCCTAATTGAGAAACATGAGTTATAGCGTTTGTACCACTGAGCATTAACAGAAAACCCATTGTGTTAATTTTAACATGACCCAACAGGACCAAACTGGTCAACCAAAAACTTCCCTCCACAGCAGAGGGGAGAAAAAAACAAACATAGAAAACTGTCCAGCAACTAGCTGAAATTTCTGTTCTTAATAAGTCAAAGTCCATAAAATAAACAAAACTTAACTTAGGTCGTGGAATGTCTGAGTAGCCCTCTCGGCTATAACCTAGACAGCTACCTAAGGTTATCCAGCCCCACCCTACCTCTCTCAGTCTCCTTACTGGTGGATGTGACAGTTTATTCTCCTTCAGTGACTTGCTGCTCGATGAACCTGACCGCCTTCGTTGCAACGTCGAATTTTTCGTTCCTCCCTTTCCACGTGAACCGGAACGTTGCAGGGAAGACTAATCGGAACTTCACATTCTTGTCACGAAGTAGCTGCTTCGCTGTTGTAAAAGTTTTCCTCCTCTCAGCCAACTCCTTCGTCATGTCTGGAAACAGGGAGATGTTGCATCCATTCCACACCGCACCTCCTTTCTCCCTCGCAGCTTTTAAGGCTTTATCTCTCGCCGTCGAACGCAAAAATCTTATCATTACCAGTCTCGGAGGCTGGCCTTCATCTGGACGCGAACCAGGAGAGCGGTGTGCTCTTTCAATTTCGAATTCGTTGTCAATTTCTATGTTCAGGCCCTCTGACAGAATCTTTTCGATGCATGCAATCAGGTTATCGCCTTCAATGCCCTCTTTTAAGCCCAACAGTCTAACATTATTGCGGCGGCTTCTATTTTCCAAATCTTCCACCCGGCTCCACAGAGTATCTATGCGCTTGCTTTGCAGCTTGCGACCGTTCAGCAACTGCTGAGTAGAATCCTCTAAATCGGAGATTCGCCCTTCCGCCTCTGTTAGCCGTTCCTGCATGGCGTTTACTGCATTTTTCAATTCCTCAACAGTCCCTTTAATCGTTGACACATCAGACGCCACTGTTTGAAGCATCAAGCTCATTTTACTCACTTCAGCGAGGATATTATCCAAATTAGCATTCTGTATGGGGTCCCGCTTCGGGCTTGTATCAGATTCAGTAGCAACTACCCCCTTTCCTCGTGAAGGTTTAAAATATTTCGAAGATGAGGCCATATTCTTTCGCGTGAACGGTTACGTTAAAACTGAGAGGTATACTGCAATACTTAAACAAATATTCAAAAAAGAAATTACGGAGAAATGACGGATTATTTTGGATTAAAGGCCATGGGGCTCAGGACGACCTCAACTAAGCAGCCATCTTTCTCGTCAATCCCACGTGACTCCTCCAACATGCCCTTTAACACACACACACACACACACACACACACACACACACTCACACACACACACACACACACACACACACACATTAACAAAGACACACATTAGGATCTAAATCCAGTGGTGCTCTGCTCATGTGCTTGAGTGACTGGTGTATAAAAAATTGTATATATATATATATATATATATATATATATATATAAATATAAAATAACATAACATAAAATGATATAATATAATATAATATAACATAATATAATATTTTTTTTTCCTTCTTGGAAGTTTATTAAAAGTAGTGAGACCTGCTTTGCATGTTTGTTATTGGAAGCACTGAGACCTCCATTGCATGTTTGTTACTGAAAGTCCTGAAAGCTGCCCAGTGTATGTGCCCGCCTCCTGTACCACTTCTGACGGTGTGTTTGTGTTGAAATAAGTCGCCACTTATTTCTAGTGCTTTCACATTTGAAAGCATTCCCAATGTCTTTACTCCCCCGAAGACCTCTCCTCCATGGAGAACCAAGGTCCTCTGCGTGCTGAAGAAGAGGCACAGCAAGGTGTCCCAAACAGGCTTCCGTACGGAGCTACGTCTGGGGGAGGTGTCAGGAAACCCCATGGACCATGCCCCCATCCTCATCTCCGAGGTAACAAGCACCAAACACAAACAGGGTGTCTATGGTAACCGCTACCTCATAATAAGAAAATGGGAGTGGCTAGAGGTAACCTCTAACTTAAAATGAGGAAATGGGCGTGGCTAAAGGTAACCGCTACCCTATAATGAGGGGAACTGCGCGTGGGGAGTCATAGAGGCTGTATGTATGTGTGTGTGTGTGTGTGTGTGTGTGTGTGTGTGTGTGTGTGGTGTGTAGGTGCTGATGTCAGTCATGACGTACCCAGCTAATCATGGCGTGTGTGTGTGTGTGTGTGTGTGCGCGTGTGTGCGCGTGTGTGTGCGTGTGTGTGCGTGTGTGTGCGTGTGTGTGTGTGTGTGTGTGTGTAGGTGCTGGTGTCAGTCATGACGTACCCAGGTAATCATGGCGGCTGGCCGCGCGTGCTTGCAGAGGACCTGAGGAGACACATGGAGGCGCTAAAGAGTCGTGTGGTGACGCTCAGAGGTCGTGCTGAAGGTCGAACACTCCTGCCCCTACCTCTGTGTATGGAACGTTCCACCACACAAGATCTCAGGTGTGTGTGGGTGTGTGTGTGTGTGTGTGCACAGCACATAGCATGTAGCACATAGCATGTAGCATATGTGTGGTGTATTAGCTCATGTAGCATATGTGTGGTGTATTAGGACTGAATGATAGCAGCATGTAGCATATGTGTGGTGTATTAGGACTGCATGTTTTTAGCATGTAGCATATGTGTGGTGTATTAGCTCATGTAGCATATGTGTGGTGTATTAGGACTGAATGTTAATAGCATGTAGCATATGTGTGGTGTATTAGCTCATGTAGCATATGTGTGGTGTATTAGGACTGAATGATAGCAGCATGTAGCATATGTGTGGTGTATTAGGACTGCATGTTTTTAGCATGTAGCATATGTGTGGTGTATTAGCTCATGTAGCATATGTGTGGTGTATTAGGACTGAATGTTAATAGCATGTAGCATATGTGTGGTGTATTAGCTCATGTAGCATATGTGTGGTGTATTAGGACTGAATGTTTATAGCATGTAGCATGTGTGTGGTGTATTAGCTCATGTAGCATATGTGTGGTGTATTAGCTCATGTAGCATATGTGTGGTGTATTAGCTCATGTAGCAGAGGCGATTGCTCTAAGACAACAAGGGAGGCTCAGCCTCCTCTAAAAGTCATGGAGAAAGTAGTTTACTACTACTATGTTGTACTATATTTACTATACTGTATTTACATTGGTATTTCATCTCCAGCTTTGTATAATGTGTTCAAGACAAAATCGTTCAGCAATTAGTTTCCACAGTTCGTCTGTTTTTTTTTTTGGTTTTTTTTGACAACGTGATCCAGTCCAGCCTCACTGGACTTCAATGGCACTTGCAGTATGCTCTCTTTCAGTGCGAAAACCTAGACGTTTATTGGACAAACGCTGAAAAAATCGTCACTTCCAGGGAGGCTCGGACTCACTGGGAGTGAATAGAGAGGGCGGGCTAAACTGCTTCCTAGAGGAGGCTGAGGCTCTGTGTGGTGATTGGAGGAACTGTTAAACCGGGAGGATTTTTATTCATTGACAGCTTCTTAAAGGATATCGACAGGTATAGCGATGGATTTCATGCTGCTCAGTCAGTCAGTACCATAAATAGGGAAGTGGTGAGAAATCTCCATTCGTTTTGCCTACCATTCACTAGTGTCTTTGTACATAATTTTGTAAATAAAGTGTAAATATGGTGTTATTAAGTTTGATACCTGTTTTAAATTCAGTTTGAAAAGTTTGTTTATTATAGCCTGTAGAGGGGGGAAACTAGCCAGCTAGCAAGAAAGCTGTGCATTATGGTGGCTAGCATTTTTTATTTGATTTAAGCGAACAAATTTGATAGTCTTCCTTACAAAGAGAAAATCTGAATTAAACAGCAGGACAGACCAACGCCTAACATTGATTTATTTTAAAAGGTAGGGGAAAATCATTGTTGTTTTCAGCTCTCCTAGTATGACAAGGTCAACTGGCTAACTGCAGGTGCAGCTGTAGCACAATGGGCTAAAGCTAACTTAGCAACCTGGTGTACTTGCCATCGAGAGTCCCTAGAGAAGATGTCCAGCTGGTATGACAGGGAAACAGACAATTTAAAAAAAAAAAAAAAGGAGGGCAGTATTTACTTATACATAATATTGCTGTGGTGGTGGTTCTTCTGCATAAAGCAACATAGGCCTTATTATTAACAGTTTAAAATATATCCTACATACAAAATATTAACAGAAATACACTAAATAATTTTGTCACAGTATATTGGCCAGTACTGGGCCAAAAGAAATAATAAGTCACTTCACAATTTGTGGGCTTGCTGGGCCAGTCCTGGGCCTATAGAACCAATAAGTCATTTCAGTGTGTTGGTCAATACTTAGTACTGGGCCAAAAGAACCAATGTGTAATTTCACAGTAGGTGGGCCAGGAATACAGGTGACACTCAGATGTGTGTTGGGCCATTTATGGACTGGAGACCGAGCCCAAAGTGGGGTGACTCAGAGGCAAGGGTGTGGGCCATAATTAACATTTTTTTCTATGTGCCTAACTGACCAGCCTCCCCTGTTCGAAATACTACCAGCCGCCACTGTCATGTAGCATACGTGTGGTGTATAAGGAGTGAATGCTTATAGCTCATGTAGCATATGTGTGGTGTATTAGGACTGAATGCTTATAACTCATGTAGCATATGCGTGGTGTATAAGGAGTGAATGCTTATAGCTCATGTAGCATATGTGTGGTATATTAGCTCATGTAGCATACGTGTGGTGTATTAGGACTGAATGTTTATAGCTCATGTAGCATACGTGTGGTGTATTAGGACTGAATGTTTATAGCATGTAGCATACGTGTGGTGTATAAGGAGTGAATGCTTATAGCTCATGTAGCATATGTGTGGTGTATTAGCTCATGTAGCATACGTGTGGTGTATAAGGAGTGAATGCTTATAGCTCATGTAGCATATGTGTGGTGTATAAGGAGTGAATGCTTATATCATGTAGCATACGCGTGGTGTATAAGGAGTGAATGCTTATATCATGTAGCATACGCGTGGTGTATAAGGAGTGAATGCTTATATCATGTAGCATACGTGTGGTGTATAAGGAGTGAATGCTTATATCATGTAGCATACGCGTGGTGTATAAGGAGTGAATGTTTATAGCTCATGTAGCATATGTGTGGTGTATAAGGAGTGAATGCTTATATCATGTAGCATACGTGTGGTGTATAAGGAGTGAATGCTTATATCATGTAGCATACGCGTGGTGTATTAGGACTGAATGTTTATAGCTCATGTAGCATACGCGTGGTGTATAAGGAGTGAATGCTTATATCATGTAGCATATGTGTGGTGTATTAGCTCATGTAGCATACGCGTGGTGTATTAGGACTGAATGTTTATAGCTCATGTAGCATACGCGTGGTGTATAAGGAGTGAATGCTTATATCATGTAGCATACGCGTGGTGTATAAGGAGTGAATGCTTATAGCTCATGTAGCATATGTGTGGTGTATTAGCTCATGTAGCATACGTGTGGTGTATTAGGACTGAATGTTTATAGCTCATGTAGCATACGCGTGGTGTATACGGAGTGAATGCTTATATCATGTAGCATATGCGTGGTGTATAAGGAGTGAATGCTTATATCATGTAGCATATGTGTGGTGTATAAGGAGTGAATGCTTATATCATGTAGCATATGTGTGGTGTATTAGCTCATGTAGCATACGCGTGGTGTATAAGGAGTGAATTCTTATATCATGTAGCATACGTGTGGTGTATAAGGAGTGAATGCTTATATCATGTAGCATACGTGTGGTGTATAAGGAGTGAATGCTTATATCATGTAGCATACGCGTGGTGTATAAGGAGTGAATGCTTATATCATGTAGCATACGCGTGGTGTATAAGGAGTGAATGCTTATAGCTCATGTAGCATATGTGTGGTGTATTAGCTCATGTAACATACGCGTGGTGTATAAGGAGTGAATGCTTATATCATGTAGCATACGTGTGGTGTATAAGGAGTGAATGCTTATATCATGTAGCATACGCGTGGTGTATAAGGAGTGAATGCTTATATCATGTAGCATACGCGTGGTGTATAAGGAGTGAATGCTTATAGCTCATGTAGCATACGCGTGGTGTATAAGGAGTGAATGCTTATATCATGTAGCATACGCGTGGTGTATAAGGAGTGAATGCTTATAGCTCATGTAGCATACGCGTGGTGTATAAGGAGTTAATGCTTATATCATGTAGCATACGCGTGGTGTATAAGGAGTGAATGCTAATAGCTCATGTAGCATACGCGTGGTGTATAAGGAGTGAATGCTTATAGCTCATGTAGCATATGTGTGGTGTATTAGCTCATGTAGCATACGCGTGGTGTATAAGGAGTGAATGCTTATATCATGTAGCATACGTGTGGTGTATAAGGAGTGAATGCTTATATCATGTAGCATACGCGTGGTGTATAAGGAGTGAATGCTTATATCATGTAGCATACGCGTGGTGTATAAGGAGTGAATGCTTATAGCTCATGTAGCATACGCGTGGTGTATAAGGAGTGAATGCTTATATCATGTAGCATATGCGTGGTGTATAAGGAGTGAATGCTTATATCATGTAGCATACGTGTGGTGTATAAGGAGTGAATGCTTATATCATGTAGCATATGGTAGTTTTGGGGCAATGACAAACCAAAAGTAAAACAGCGTGCACAATATGGTGAACTGAACGGAATGATGGACTGATCCGTTACACCCTAGTGTCTGTGTGCCTGAGTGTTTTGTTATATAAAGGGTGGAGCAAAAAACGACCATGAGATTATATCTGCTTAGTCATTAAGACTATTACAGTTCCGACTACAGGCTGTAGGGGGTGCCAAATGTGTCATATTTGTACCCTAAATTTCACCCTAAGTTGCTATTTCATGGACTACTGTCAGAACATTGTAACAGTTCCAGCAAATATGTAGAAAATGCTTCCAACCGCAGCTTTAGGTGTAGTAGCCAAAATGCATGAGAAGACATAGTCTTTTAAAAGTCCTTATTTCAGTCCACCCTGTATACGTATGTGATGTAGTGGTGTGTGTGTGTGTGTGTGTGTAGTCCTGAGGTGGACAGGGCTCTAATCTACTCCATTGAGAGCATGGTGATCCAGTGGGCGGGGCAAATGGGGGCGGTGCTGCAGCGAGACTCCTCCCATGTGATGCGGGGGGAGGGGCATCCTGGACCCTCCGCTGAGCTCCAGTACTGGGCCGCACAGAAAGACAACCTGCTGGGCATTCAGACACAGGTGTGTGTGTGTGTGTGTGTGTGTGTGTGTGTGTGTGTGTGTGTGTGTGTGTGTGTGTTTGCATGTATGTGCCTGCCAGGGATTAAAATTAACTTTTTTCACCACCGTCCCGGAAGTGTCCCGAAAATCATTTTGAACCGTCCCGAATCGTCCCGAATTTTTTTTTACATTTTAAGTTGTTACCTACTGATAATATAATAAAAACACAATACACATTACATTATGTTGATAGCAATAAATACATTTATTCAAAACTAGATTTGTTTAGGTACAACAA
>CM050220.1:205000-210000 GCA_027475355.1 Coilia nasus | reverse complement strand
GCTTATGGTTGTTTGTGTAGGAGTTGTTTGTGGTTGATTGTGTTGTGTAGGAGTTGTTTGTTTATTAGTTGTTTGTGTTGTGTTGTGTAAGAGTTGTTTGTTTATTAGTTGTTTGTGTTGTGTTGTGTAGGAGTTGTTTATTAGTTGTTTGTGTTGTGTAGGAGTTGTTTGTTTATTAGTTGTTTGTGTTGTGTTGTGTAGGAGTTGTTTATTAGTTGTTTGTGTTGTGTTGTGTAGGAGTTGTTTGTTTATTAGTTGTTTGTATTGTGTTGTGTAGGAGTTGTTTATTAGTTGTTTGTGTTGTGTTGTGTAGGAGTTGTGTAGGAGTTGTTTGTTTATTAGTTGTTTGTGTTGTGTTGTGTAGGAGTTGTTTATTAGTTGTTTGTGTTGTGTTGTGTAGGAGTTGTTTGCCTCAGCGCTGGACTTCCTGAAGCTGGAGCGGATTGAGCTGGGTGGCTCCCGAGGGAAGATCCTTAGTGAAGTCGTCTACAACATGAACGAGCAGTTTCACGACAGCTGGAGGGTTCTCAGGGAGAGCAAATATGACCCACTAGACTACACTAAAGAGGTATACAACACACTCTCACACACACACACACACACACACACACACTCACACACACACACTCACACACACTCACACACACACACACACACACACACTCACACACACACACACACACACACTCACACACACACACACACACACACACACACACACTCACACACTCACATACACACACACACTCACACACTCACACACACACACACACACACTCACACACACACACACACTCACACACACACACACTCACACACACACACACACACTCACACACACACACACACACACACACACACACACACACACACACACACTCACACGCACTCACACACTCATACACACACACACACCGCAGCATGACCATCAAGTCAGGCAACTGGTCAGATATTACTGCCGCTGTTTTAGGGTAGGCATTGCTGAGCACCTCCCCGTCAGCACTAAATGCACGCACAGCGTAGAGTAGATGGCTGAGCAAAATCACAGCAGCCTCATTATGACCGCCGCTAGCGAAGCTAGCGATAGCGGTCATTATAGTGTTGCCGCGACTTTTTTCCCTTTTTTTTTTTTTTCACAGATTTTCCGTCAACGATTCCCGGGGCACTGGAAGTCTGGGGGACCTGAATCTTTGTAGGCATGTAGCCCTAGGACTTTTTGAGCGACTAGAAGCTTTTGGCCCCAAAGGGCCACCCCCCCGCTGTGCCATTGTCCGTCAAAGAGGGGGAGACCGGCAAAAGTTTTTGTTGAATAACTCAATGAACGTTTCACCCAATAACATGAAATTTGTGTGATATGTCGGTGTTACAGAGATGTATCGAATCAGCCCATAAACACTCATTTGAAGCACAGCGCCACCTAGTGATATGGGTAAATGCAAAAATTGGTATTTTGAGTTGCCAATATCTTGGACCGAGAAGGTGGGAACTGCACAAAATACGTCATGCATGATCACCACAAAGACCTCTAACATCACAGCACATGCCATAAAATTTGGTCCATAGAGGGCGCTGTAATTGTAAAAAATGTCATTTTGCCTATTATCTAGAGAATGCTAATGTTTACAACAACTTTTTTTTTATCGTGAAATCTATTGACCCTCACGCATTGAAAGCACTGGTCGACGCCCACTTCCAACGAAAACCATTTCCGTGAAATTTTAACATTGCGAAAACGAATTTGAACAAACTCGTCATAGGCCGTTCATGTGAATCTCACCAAATTTGGTATATGTCATCTACAGACAATGCTGACAAAAAGTTATCAAAGCAATTTTGCCCAAGACAACAATTTTGCCCAAGACAACGATTTTGCGTTAGTATGTCGGTGTTACAGAGGCATATCGACCCAGCCCAAACACTCACTTGAAGCATAGCGCCACCTAGTGACATGGGTAAATGCAAAAATTGGGATTTTTAATTGCCAATATTTTGGACTAAGAAGGTAGGAACTGCATAAAATATCTCATGCACAATCAACACAAAGACCTCTAAAAGCACAGCACATTCCATAAAATTGGCCGTATAGGGGCCACTGTACTTGTACAAAATCTCATTTTGCCTATTCCTTTCAGAAATCACTCCTACACACTATACAAACACACACAATGTCATTCATTGAAAACCCACATTCATGCCCACTTCCAGGAAATCATTTCCACACAACACTGCCCTACCACACACTCATCATACCAACAGTTCCTACATTTCAATACACTGCGGCGGTCATACCATGTACCGCTATGCGGTACATCTAGTTTTGCCTTTGAGTCTAAATAATATGCCATTGCTCCAGGGACTGTGCCCTGTAAAACCCCTGCAAGTCTCTCTGGATAAGAGCATCAGCTAAGTGTAATGTAATGTAATGTAATAATATGCCATTGCTCCAGGGACTGTGCCCTGTAAAACCCCTGCAAGTCTCTCTGGATAAGAGCATCAGCTAAGTGTAATGTAATGTAATCATCATGTAATAAGAGCATCAGCTAAGTGTAATGTAATGTAATCATCATGTAATGTGACATCAGCTAAGTGTAATGTAATGTAATCATCATGTAATAAGAGCATCAGCTAAGTGTAATGTAATGTGTGCGTGTATGTGCTGCAGGAGTTTGTCCGTGACTACGAGCACTTTATGGAGCAGAACCGAGACTTTGATCAGAGGCTGGGCACCGTGTTGAATCTGGCCTTCCAACATTCACAGGGACTGGAGTCTGCTTTCAAGGTACACACACACACACACACACACACACACACACACACACACACACACACACACACACATTCACAAGGACTAGAGTCTACCTTCAAGGTGTGTGTGCGTGTGTGTAGCTCCTGCAGATGTTTGGGAGTCTTCTGGAGAGGCCGCGAATACACCAGCTCTTCTCCCCCAACTACGCCCTCCTGCTAAGCATGTTCCAGGACCAGATGACCCTGTGCCAGAGGATCCTGGACAAGCAGGTGTGTGTGTGTGTGTGTGTGTGTGTGTGTGTGTGTGTGTGTGTGTGTGTGTGGGCATGTTCCAGGACCAGATGACCCTGTGCCAGAGGGTGTGTGTGTGTGGTGTGTGTGTGTGTGTGTGTGTGTGTGTGTGTGTGTGTGTGTGTGTGGGCATGTTCCAGGACCAGATGACCCTGTGCCAGAGGATCCTGGACAAGCAGGTGTGTGTGTGTGTGTGTGTGTGTGTGTGTGTGTGTGTGTGTGTGTGTGTGTGTGTGTGTGGGCATGTTCCAGGACCAGATGACCCTGTGCCAGAGGATCCTGGACAAGCAGGTGTGTGTGTGTGTGTGTGTGTGTGTGTGTGTGTGTGTGTGTGTGTGTGTGTGTGTGTGTGGGCATGTTCCAGGACCAGATGACCCTGTGCCAGAGGATCCTGGACAAGCAGGTGTGTGTGTGTGTGTGTGTGTGTGTGTGTGTGTGTGTGTGTGTGTGTGTGTGTGTGTGTGGGCATGTTCCAGGACCAGATGACCCTGTGCCAGAGGATCCTGGACAAGCAGGTGTGTGTGTGTGTGTGTGTGTGTGTGTGTGTGTGTGTGTGTGTGTGTGTGTGGGCATGTTCCAGGACCAGATGACCCTGTGCCAGAGGGTGTGTGTGTGTGGTGTGTGTGTGTGTGTGTGTGTGTGTGTGTGTGTGTGTGTGTGTGTGTGTGTGGGCATGTTCCAGGACCAGATGACCCTGTGCCAGAGGATCCTGGACAAGCAGGTGTGTGTGTGTGTGTGTGTGTGTGTGTGTGTGTGTGTGTGTGTGTGTGTGTGTGTGTGTGTGTGTGTGTGTGGGCATGTTCCAGGACCAGATGACCCTGTGCCAGAGGATCCTGGACAAGCAGGTGTGTGTGTGTGTGTGTGTGTGTGTGTGTGTGTGTGTGTGTGTGTGTGTGTGTGTGTGTGCATGTTCCAGGACCAGATGACCCTGTGCCAGAGGATCCTGGACAAGCAGGTGTGTGTGTGTGTGTGTGTGTGTGTGTGTGTGTGTGTGTGTGTGTGTGTGTGTGTGTGTGTGTGTGTGTGTGTGGGCATGTTCCAGGACCAGATGACCCTGTGCCAGAGGATCCTGGACAAGCAGGTGTGTGTGTGTGTGTGTGTGTGTGTGTGTGTGTGTGTGTGTGTGTGTGTGTGTGTGGGCATGTTCCAGGACCAGATGACCCTGTGCCAGAGGGTGTGTGTGTGTGGTGTGTGTGTGTGTGTGTGTGTGTGTGTGTGTGTGTGTGTGTGTGGGCATGTTCCAGGACCAGATGACCCTGTGCCAGAGGATCCTCGACAAGCAGGTGTGTGTGTGTGTGTGTGTGTGTGTGTGTGTGTGGGCATGTTTCAGGACCAGATGACCCTGTGCCAGAGGGTGTGTGTGTGTGTGTGTGTGTGTGTGTGTGTGAGTGTGTGTGTGTGTGTGTGGCCATGTTCCAGGACGAGAAGACCGTGCCAGAGGGTGTGTGTGTGTGTGTGTGTGTGTGTGGGCATGTTCCAGGACGAGAAGACCCTGTGCCTGTGAGTGTGTGTGTGTGTGTGTGTGAGTGTGTGAGTGTGTGAGTGTGTGTGTGAAGGCGTGTTCCAGGACGAGAAGACCCTGTGCCTGTGTGTGTGTGTGTGTGTGTGTGTGTGTGTGTGTGTGTGTGTGTGTGTGTGTGTGTGTGGGGGCATGTTCCAGGACCAGATGACCCTGTGCCAGAGGGTGTGTGAGTGTGAGTGTGTGTGTGTGTGTGTGTGTGTGTGTGTGTGTGTGTGTGGGCATGTTCCAGGACGAGAAGACCCTGTGCCTGTGAGTGTGTGTGTGTGTGTGTGTGTGTGTGTGTGAGTGTGAGTGTGTGTGTGTGTGTGTGTGTGTGTGTGTGTGTGTGTGTGTGTGTGGGCGTGTTCCAGGACGAGAAGACCCTGTGCCTGTGAGTGTGTGTGTGTGTGTGTGTGTGTGTGTGTGTGTGTGTGTGTGTGTGTGTGTGTGTGTGTGGGGGCAT
>CM050220.1:192500-195000 GCA_027475355.1 Coilia nasus | reverse complement strand
TGTAACAGTGCAGACAGAACCAATCATGGTGGATAAAGACTCTGTTGGGGTACAAACTGAAACAGACATGTACATCAACAAACACTCTGAAACAAAACAAAGGCCCTCACAATCTGGAAGGGAGAAACGCCCAATCACTACCTCCGTTGCGACCCTGGATATGCCTCTGGCAGCTGCGTACAATGCTTGCACTGACGTGCGGAGCCTGAAGGATTGTTATGTACAAAAGCATGATAAGAAGGACACTGCTAGAATGACTCAAAGCCAAACATCAGCACAGAACCTCCCGGGCTCTTCGAAAATGAGCAGAGCTGATAATATTGGAGTTCTGCAGAGGTCCATGACGCCAACCAAGGCTGCCAACATGTCTGTATCGGATATAGTTGATGACAAGGACACTACTGGAGTCACTCAGGACTCAAATGAGCAAGAATCCGAGAATACATCAAAGGAGCAACAATGTGTCGATGTATACACAGAGAATCGAACCACAACTGTTTCACTAAAAACCCCTGATTTGTCTTTACCATCTCCATCACCATCCCGCCTGCAATTCCCTGCAAGTATGCAGAGACTGCTGCCGATTGCTAGACTGTCTTTTTCTAGCCCAAAACACTCTAAACAAGCAGTGCACACAGACTATCACAATGGACAGGCCTTTGCCAGCCCACGGCCTTCAACTGCATACGCATCCGCTACAGCTCCCAATAAACGCAGGGCTCCACCACCCCCTCCACCCGCAGCAGGATCACAGCTGCAGCATACAAACAGTGGCAGCGGGGATGACCTCCATGATTGTCATGCCATCTGATATGCCGTGGGTCCCTGCATTAAGGGTAGTTTTGAAAACAAGCCGGGACCCAGGATGCCCAGGCCATTTTCTATTCCTGTGCTCGCAAGAAAAAGAAGAATTCGTGTTCATCCTGTCAGTGGGGTAAATCAGTCTAATCTCCTGCCAGTTCTGAAACAACCTCAGAATGCCTCAGTGGATATGGCACCCACGCTCAATGTAAAACTAGCTCTTCTGAACATCAGATCACTCTCTAACAAGTCATTTTTAATTAATGATCTTATTTACACACACAAACTTGATTTTATGCTTCTTACTGAAACCTGGCTGGAACAAGCAAACAGTGTCACTACCCTTATTGAATCAGCTCCCCCAAATTTTGACTTCATGAGTGCCACAAGAACTAATAAACGGGGAGGCGGAATAGCAAACATATTCAAAACATCTTTTCAGTGCAAACAGACAACATTTGGCAACTTTACATCTTTTGAGTACTTAAGTACACTCGTTAAGTGTTCCTCTAGTATGTTATTATTGACTATCTACAGACCACCAAGACTTTCAACACCAGTTTTTCTTGAAGAGTTTGGTGAACTGTTGTCGAACATTTGTTTGAGGTTTGACAGTCTTATTATATCAGGGGATTTCAACTTGCATGTCGATAATCCAGAAAACACCTATGCCAAAGAATTTCTCACACTGATTGATACCTTCAGCCTAACACAACATGTTCAGGGGCCAACACACTCTCATGGCCATACCCTTGACCTTGTTATCACAAAGGGTCTTAATGTCTCTACAACTGTTATGGACTTGGCCATATCAGATCATTTTTGTGTTTTCTTTGATGTTTGTATGTCCCCTCACATTCAAAACAGGTTTATGTCTGTAAGAAGGAGAGTCATAAATAATGGCACAGGTCTTCTTTTTGAGCAGGCACTCTCACATACTCCAAGTCAACCATCAGACTGCGCAGACGATTTAATGATACATTTTAATTCTAGGATGACACATATTATGGATAACATTGCCCCTTTAAAAACCAAAAGAGTTACTGACAATCAAAAAGCACCCTGGAAACTGAATCCAGTGGTTAAACTGCTAAAGAGAGAGTGTAGAAAGTCTGAAAGAATGTGGCGTAAATCTAAACTTCAGATTCATTATCAAATTCATAAAGAGATGCTGGGTAAATACAATTTGGAAATCTATAAAGCAAGACAGTCCTTCTTCTCTAACATCATAAATAGGAATATCAACAATGCCCGTGTGCTATTTTCTACTGTTGAGAAGTTAACAAATCCCTCATCACAGCTGCCTCCTGAGCTTTCCTCGGTTAATAAATGCAATGACTTTGCATATTTTTTCAAAGGAAAAATTGATAAAATACGACTGAATATAGCTTCCCAATTGCAAATAGCTCAAAATCTGGAACCACTGGCTGTAGAGAGAGGGGACCTCAACCTAATGCCAACATTTGACTTAGTTGACTATGAAACCCTTGAAAAAACCGTACAAAATCTCAGTTCTTCCACATCTGAACTGGATATTTTGCCCACAATTTTTTTCAAATCTGTTCTTCATCTTATATCAGCCGATGTACTTCAGATTATAAATACATCACTACAGACTGGCATATTTCCTTCCTCTTTAAAAAATGCAGTTGTAAAACCCTTACTGAAAAAGAATAACCTTGATAGTTCAGTGCTTAAT
>CM050220.1:177500-187500 GCA_027475355.1 Coilia nasus | reverse complement strand
GTGACATTACTGTTAGAGCCATAGATTAGAATTCATATTGTTTATTTTTGTACGAGTATTTTTGTAATTTCTGTATTATTTCATGAAAGAAAGTTTAAATTATTAGTAATTTCAAGTTGGGACTCTTAATGTGATAGGGTGCATAAAGACACAGATGGGAACGGTAGATGAGAGATGAAAGGAGTTTGGGGAGCACGGATCTACAGTATACACAGTAGCCTTTTTACCGTGTTGGTGTATAGTAGAAAATCACCTGTGCTGTTTTAGAGGGACATCAACTCTGTGTCACCTGTGCTGTTTTAGAGGGACATTAACTGTCACCTGTGCTGTTTTAGAGGGACATTAACTCTGTGACCTGTGCTGTTTTAGAGGGACATTAACTCTGTGACCTGTGCTGTTTTAGAGGGACATCAGCGAGATGCCAGAGTTAATGGAGTTGGCGCAGGTCTTACGCAGTCGAGCGCGTAACGCCATCACTAAAGTCAAGGAGTTCCAGAGATCTTTCGCCTCCTACCGCTACCTGTGGACAGACGACAGGGCGGAGTTTATGAGGCAGTTCCTGCTCTATGGCCACGCCCTCTCCACAGAGGAGGCGGAGCTTTATGCTGACTACGAGTTGGCCAAGAACCCCCCCAAACTACACCACTTCAAAGAGCAGGTATGTACCCCCCCCCAACCTACACCACTTCAAAGAGCAGGTATGTACCCCCAACCCCCCCCCCCCCCCCCAAACTACACCACTTCAAAGAGCAGGTATGTACCCCCCCCCCCAACCTACACCACTTCAAAGAGCAGGTATGTACCCCCAACCCCCCCCCCCCAAACTACACCACTTCAAAGAGCAGGTATGCACCCCCCCCAAACTACACCACTTCAAAGAGCAGGTATGTACCCCCAACCCCCCCCCCCCCCCCACAAACTACACCACTTCAAAGAGCAGGTATGCACCCCCCCCAAACTACACCACTTCAAAGAGCAGGTATGCACCCCCCCTCCCCTCCCAAGCTACACCACTTCAAAGACCAGGTATGTACCCCCAACCCCCCCCCCCCCCCCAAACTACACCACTTCAAAGAGAGCAGGTGTGCACCCCCCCCCCCAAACTACACAACTTTAAAGAGCACTTAGCAGTCATGGCACAGAAGGGCAAACGTTAGTAAAACTGCACATTCCGTAACTTGGACGATGTGTAATTGCAGTGATATGTATGTGTTGTGTGTGTATGAATGTGGTTTTGTCTGTGTAGATCAGTGTGTTTGAGTCCCTGTACCAGAAGGTGAGTAACCTAGAAGACAAGCGCATCTTCTGCGGTTGGTGTCAGCTGGACATGAAACCATTTAAAATCTCCCTGATGAACGTCATTAAGAAGTGGAGTTGGATGTTTAAAGAGCACCTCGTCAGCCATGTCAATGACAGGTACACACACACACACACACACACAAACACACACACTCACGAAATATGTCCACACGTATGCAGGGCATTTATGCACTCCAGTGCTACCATCTGTCTACATGCCTCATCTTAAGGGCTCATTCACAACAAACACTCTCCGTATTCAGCGCGTGGCCGTATTCTGTCCGTACAATATGTTTCAGTACAGAATACGCTCAGAATACGGCCATGCGCTGAATACGCAGAGAGTTTGGTGTGAATGAGCCCTAAGTCTTAATCATAATAAACATTTTATTTAACAAGCCTTTCGGGTTAGCCTGGGATAATGATAGTATAATAGAATAAGCCTTTTTTAATCTCATCCATCAATCAACCATCCATCCTTAATCCACCATCTATTTATCCACCATCCATCCATTTACCCATCCACCCATCCACCTACCCATCCATCATCATCCATCATCTATTTATCCATCCATTCTACCATCATCCACCCATCCATCCATCCATCCATCCATCCATTTACCCATCCACCTACCCATCCACCCATCCACCCATCATCTATTTATCTATCCTTAATCCACCATCTATTTATCCACCCATCTCTCATTCATCCATCCATTTACCCATCCACCCATCCACCCATCCATCATCATCCATCATCTATTTATCCATCCATTCTACCATCATTCATTCATTCATCATCCATTATTCATTATCTATTAATCATCCATCCATTATTCATTATCTATTAATCATTCATTATTCATTATCTATTAATCATCCATTATTCATTATCTATTAATCATCCATCCATTATTTATTATCTATTAATCATCCATCCATTATTCATTATCTATTAATTATCCATTATTCATTATCTATTAATCATCCATCCATTATTCATTATCTATTAATCATCCATTATTCATTATCTATTAATCATTCATTATTCATTATCTAATAATCATCCATTATTCATTATCTATTAATCATCCATCCATTATTCATTATCTATTAATCATCCATTATTCATTATCTATTAATCATCCATTATTCATTATCTCAATAATCAACCATCCATTATTCATTATCTATTAATCATCCATCCATTATTCATTATCTATTAATCACCCATCCATTATTCATTATCTATTAATCATCCATTATTCATTATCTATTAATCATCCATCCATTATTCATTATCTATTAACCCCTTCATGCAGATGGCAAAATATGACAATTTCCGCCTATATTTCATATTTGATATTTACAGTAAAATATCTCTTGTTCTACATATGCCAGTGTCATCATTTATGAACCAATTGAAAGAATACATATAGGCCATCAAGTTCAAAGAGCCAAAGTGTTTTATTGAGATCATTATGAATTCAATATTACAGTTGGCACATCAATAAAATTCATAAAAAATCATAAAACGCCTATAATTTTTTTGGTATTTGTAGTGTAAAACTGTGTATGAGTGGCAGAGGACCACAAAATTACATAACATGACACACCAACATGTTGGTAACCTGTAAAAAATTTGAAGGCATTAGGCAAAATTTTACAAGAGCTACAAAAGAATACCCATTACATGATATAGGTGTTCCCAAGTGGCTACCCAAGCTCTCCAAACCTACCCAAATGCAAAAACAGGCATATCACTGAAAATCAAGTATGGTTACATTTTCATTTACATTTTGTCCTATATAAAACATTTTTTTGTTGAATTGAGCAGCAAAGCTGCATTTTCTTGAAAGATGTATAGCAAGGGTCTATACCGTCTCTGTGCATACAATAGGCTACTGTTAGAATATCTAAAGATACATTATATACATTATATACAGGATATCCATCGCTGAGAGATGGGGTGTCATCGTCCCCGTCATCAAATAAAAGCTTGAGTGTCGTAAAAGCGCTGCATAGTTCCTCGTTTTTTAAATTTCGCGCTAGCGGCCACAATCCTTTGTGCGCAACTGCAGTACGGCCGTGATGCACAACAACACCGGCTAGGAAGCATGCGGTTACGCATTGACCAATCACATTTGCATTTCGCTCTAAGGTGGGCAAACCCCTGACCTCGTCAAACACATGTGTCAATACTATTGGATAAAAGAGATGTCAATCACTTTTAGACCTGATAGTTTGAGGTACTGAAGATATAGGCAATGTTGTGCAAAACCGGAAGTAGGTTCAGCGTGTAGATCTCGCAGGAGAAAACATCAACAAATACAAAGAATAATGAAATCTAGTGAACAAATCTGATACGTTCTGACAGAGAACAAGTTACGGTTACTTTATCCACCCACACTTTTGAGAAATAAAAGATTTTTATTATCACTACGATGTCGAAGTCAGCGTGGCTTATTTCAATAGGGAAATATGCACGTTCATCACCTGAGCGGTAAGCAAGCTTATAAAACATCAAATTGCAAATTGACCGTCTTCACGCTTTAACAGTTTAATTTTATTGGTGTAAATGAATTTTAGATGTAGTAAACTATGTTTCTAGAGCGGCCTATCATGTTTAAATCGGATGTTAGTTTGACGAGGTAAGACCGCTGTTTACATTGCAATGAACATGTGCGTGTTATTGTTTTATGGTTTTCTAGTGAACCTTGGCAGCTACAGGCCTGGGGTTTTCTGTGTTTGTAGTACTAATTGTATATATTGGCTGTGTAGATCGATTTCCTTGCTAAAATACGCCGTTTACAATAAAATATGTTAATTAAGTTTATATGTCTATCTCGGGAGCGGCTGCGATCCCACAAGGGGGCGCTGCTGTCAGAAAGGGTTAATCATCCATTATTCATTATCTATTAATCATCCATCCATTATTTACTATCTACTAATCATCCATCCATTATTCATTATCTATTAATCATCCATTATTCATTATCTATTAATCATTCATTATACATTATCTATTAATCATCCATTATTCATTATCTATTAATCATCCATTATTCATTATCTATTAATCATTCATTATTCATTATCTATTAATCATCCATCCATTATTCACTATCTATTAATCATCCATTATTCATTATCTATTAATCACCCATCTGCACATTCATTCATCACCCATCCATCCACCTATCCACCCATCCATACATCCATCCATTATCCATCCGTGTGTGTGTGTTTGTGAATCCTTATGTGTGTGTGTGTGTGTGTGTGTGTGTATCCTTACGTGTGTGTGTATCCTTATGTGTGTGTGTGTGTGTGTATCCTTACGTGTGTGTATGTGTGTGTGTATCCTTACGTGTGTGTGTATCCTTATGTGTGTGTGTGTGTGTGTATCCTTATATGTGTATGTGTGTGTGTATCCTTATGTGTGTATGTGTGTGTGTGTATCCTTATGTGTGTGTGTGTGTGTATCCTTACGTGTGTGTGTGTATCCTTACGTGTGTGTGTGTGTGTGTGTATCCTTATGTGTGTATGTGTGTGTGTGTATCCTTATGTGTGTGTGTGTGTGTGTGTGTGCTGCAGCGTGCTTCATGGAGGCTGCGGGGTCGGGGCTGGGCAGGCGGGTGAGTGACGGTGTGTGTGTGTGTGTGTGTGTGTGTGTGCTGCAGTGTGCGTGACCTGGCGTGCTTCATGGAGGCTGCGGGGGCGGGGCTGGGCAGGCGGGTGAGTGACGGGGACTACGGTGGCCTGGTGGCCATCATGGGTCACCTGATGGCCATTAGAGACCGGCAACTCAGCACCGACCAGCACTTCGGGCCCCTCAAGGCCACCGCCACCCTACTCACCACCTACGGCCAGCAGCTACCCGAGGACGTCTACGCACAGCTGGAGGTAAACACACACACACACACACTCACACACACACACACACACACACACACACACACACACACACACACAGACCGCCACCCTACTCACCACCTACGGCCACCAGCTACCCGAGGACGTCTACGCACAGCTGGAGGTGAACACACACACACACACACACACACACACACACACACACACACACACACACACACACACAGACCGCCACCCTACTCACCACCTACGGCCAGCAGCTACCCGAGGACATCTACGCACAGCTGGAGGTGAACACACACACACTCACACACACACACACACACACACACACACACAGACCGCCACCGTACTCACCACCTACGGCCAGCAGCTACCCGAGGACATCTACGCACAGCTGGAGGTGAACACACACACACATACACACACACACACTGTTGAAGGTAGTGTGTCGTGAGCAGTCTGAGCTAAGGTGGTCACTCAAGAGGAGGCAAGAGATGGTTGGAAGATGGGGCATTTATTTTCCCAATTAGGATTAAAATTAAATAAAGCAAAATAATTAAGCAAAAATAAAGAGAAAATAAACACTTTTCAAATGCAAAGAAAAACTGACAAGATTGTCAAAACGATAACTAAACAGTAATTAACAACTAAATAATAATTGTAAGCGCTATAGTTTCTCCAATGAACTGGAAGCAATACAGAGCAGAGAAGACTTACGTCTGATCATGAGCTGAGCTCCTGAAAGACTGAATGGGGCAACTTAAATAGAGACTAGAACACACCCCTCTAGTTGGCACGAACCATTACGTCAAAGATATCAGGGGAGTCCCAGGTAAAAACAGCAAATTTGCTAATACAGCCACAAAATTACATACAAACTCAAACAAAAATCAGGGAAAAATATTTAAACCCAAATTGATTACATATTGCAATGCCAACAGTCCAAACACTGCGTAAAAAATAAATGACAAGATTAAAGAACCACTTCCGGTTGCCCCGGAAGCCGTAGCGTCATTTTAAACCCGCTTGTCGCAGCAAACGCTCCTTTACAGACATGAAACAAAGACGGGACAACAAAAGCGGTAAGACAAACTGAGAAATTAATAATGTTTTAAACGCTAAATAAACCCAACATTTAAAGAGACAAGACATTGTGTTGTGCATTTTTCAGCAAGTGAAAATGTATGGGAATGATATTGTAAAACTGTAGCGGAGTGAAATGTTTGTTCCTTGTGGTACCGATTACCGTAGCGCTGGATGTTAAATATGTAGGCCTACTTAGCACTATGGCAACTATTGTGCAATGTGAGGATGTGGTAAAGTTATAGAGACTGTAACAAAAACGGAAAACGCAGATACGCACAGTAACACTGGACAGAGTCTTTATATGTTGGCAGCGCCTAGCTGCAGTGACGGTAGCCGAGCGCCCCGTCACACACACACACACACAGACCGCCACCCTACTCACCACCTACGGCCAGCAGCTACCCGAGGACGTCTACACACAGCTGGAGGTAAACACACACACACACACACACACACACACACACACACACTCACACACACACACTCTCTCACACACATGCACACACACACACACACACACTCTCTCTCACACACATGCACACACACACACACACTAGGGGTGGCACGGTTCGGTACGTATTGCGGTTTGAGGTCTGCGGTTCGGTACGTATTGCGTTTTTTTTTTTAATTTAATCTTAAGTACTCTATATTTGGGCATATACTATTTACGCATTTAAGAGAGGCTAAAATTATAGTTAGAATGAAATAATCATGCACAAACTGAGTTTGAGTTGACATAAGCGTATTTTATGAACAATCTCTGATAAGAAGCCAGGTAGTATTTTGAAACAGCAAGAGGGAAGACATGGATGATTTCAACAGCTTTTTTATTTACTACAGTATTTATACAAAGTGTCAGGAGTGTTTGCTGCCATCTTGTGGCATCTAGAGGAACCAGGTGTCTTGTCACACACAGAGGGCTCTATTTTCACGATCATATGCGCATTGTCTAAAGTCTGTCGCGCAAGTTGCTTTGGGGGCTTTCCCGAGACAATATGCTATTTTGACGACGGGAAAAGTGAACATTGCGCCTGGCGCATGGTTCAAAAGGGTTGGTCCTAAGTTACCTAATTAATCATAGGTGTGTTCGGGGCGTAACATGCAATAAACCAATCAGAGTTTATACTCTCATTCCCTTTAAAAGCCAGCCGCGCTTTGTCCATGGCTTGTTGCTATTACGATGGCGTTTCCCATCAGGAGCGTTTTTCTTTGAAGACCGATCTGCTCGTGCATGAGCAGTTAATCTTCCGGGATGGATATTTAAGTCTGTTTTTTACACTTACTGTTTCCCTTTGGTTATGAACAATGTGTGTTCCCTTTGGTTATGAACAATGTGTGTATGTTTATTAAAAAAACTGATTGCTCAATAAATGTGCATTATTGCAAAATATGTGTTTATGTCGTTGCACTTAAATAATCAGATTCGTAGTCGTATGCAATTGGACATCTTTTTGGAGCTTGAAGACGTTTTAAGCCTTGTTGTTGGCATTTATGTGTTAATAACCATGCCTTAGTGGATAGCTATCGTCCCCTAACAGCGACTCATCAAGAGGGGGATCTCTCTCGTTATATCCCAAAGTGTTGTGCGCTCATAAAATAGCTTTTCAGCAATGCGCAACTGACGACAGACCAGGGTTTTGTTGGTCACTGGCGGATTTAATATTTGCGTCCTTATAATAGCATTTGGCATGCTTTGCGCCAGACCACACCACTTCTTTTCGCTGGCACACCCGTGATAGCGCAGTGTCATCTGCTATCTAGACAACGTGATTTTTTGCCTGAAAAAATGAACAGTGCGCTGGCACAGAATAGTAATGACACCATGCGCACGTCGCGAATGCACAGTGCGCTGCGGCATGATAGGGCCCAGAGTTTTCATAATTGGAAGAAAGAAAAATGAGTTCTTAAAGCTTACTTTTGAACAGATGTGTGTGTTAAAACTTAAACTTTTATGTGGCGACCAACCAACCACCTATATACAAAAACAGAATCAAAAACTCTTCTAATTCCTGACAGTGAGGATGTTTTTTTGTTTTTTTTTTAATTAAAGTGCAGTGTTTTGAAACGTATGGCTGGATTTGTTATCTAATCTGCACTGCCACTGTATTCTTATAACGATTTATGACAAAATACACACACAGCCAATATAAAATATTGCAACAAAACCAATCACTGCACTGTTTAAAACAAACATCCCCTGTTCACTTAATTTTCATATTCTTCTGCAAGAAAATCAGTTTGTCAACGTTTTCTGGCAAAAGTCTATTTTTCTGCGCGTGTTCTGCGCGTATTTAGCCAAAATCCCATTGAAAGCTATAGGCACAGCTATACAATTCATGTCAACTGTGCTATCAATGCATGTATTGACACAGGGAATACCTCAAAAACCTCGCGACTGTCTGCAAAATATTACCGTTCGCTTACAACTGCATGAAACAAACGCTGGAAAGCTACCAATATTGGCATCATATCAGATCTGCACTACAAGGGCATTGACTAGCCTACATAAACACAGAAACTGAAATACCTGTGAAGTTGTAGGTATAATTGTTTAGCTTTTATGTTCTTAATAGGAAGAAGCAAGATTTTGCTGAAGATTTCTTCTTTGGTGTATTCTCAATACAAGAAAAGCATCAATCGTTAGTCTGCTGTCGGCCACTCGAGCTATAAAAAAATAGCCACCTCGTTCTTGTCATTCATTGTTTCCTACTTGGTTTGATAAATCTAGTCAATAAGGCACTAGGCAAAACTGAGGTCCATAGGTCACTACATTTAATAATTTATTTACCCGATGTAGGCAAAGTGACTGTTGGCAAAGAGGTAGAGTTTATCATAACTTTATGGAAAGGGTTAAAACGCGTTCGCTTTTCTTGTACCGGGAGTGAATAAAGGCTTTGACAATTATGTGTGTGTAGGAGCTGCCTGAGCGCTGGGCTAATCTGAAGAAAGTGGCGTTCACAGTGAAGCATGAGGTGGCACCTTTGCAGTCTAACGAGGTGGCCGTCATCAGGAGAAAGTGTGTGCGCTTTGAGGTCAGTGTGTGTGCGCTTTGAGGTCAGTGTGTGTGTGTGCTTTGAGGTCAGTGTGTGTGTTTGTGTGTGTGCGCTTTCAGGTGTGTGTGGGTGTGTTTGTGCACTTTGAGGTGTGTGTGTGTGTCACATGTCGCACACAACATCTGAGAAGCACTGTTGTGTGTGATGTGATATTTTGTGTGACCTGATGCTTTTCTCAGATGTGTAATAGATGTTGTGTGTGACGTGATGGATGTTGTGTGTGTGTGATACATGCTGGTTTGATGTGTGTGACGAGCTGGTTTGATGTGTGTGACGTGATGGATGTTGTGTGTGACGTGATGGATGTTGTGTGTGATGTGTGATGGATGTTGTGAGACGTGTGATGGATGTTGTGTGTGATGTGATGTTTCTCAAATGTTGTGTGTGATGTGATGGATGTTGTGTGTGTGATGTGATGGATGTTGTGTGATGTGATGGATGTTGTGTGTGACGTGATGGATGTTGTGTGATGTGATGGATGTTGTGTGTGATGTGATGGATGTTGTGTGTGATGTGATGGATGTTGTGTGACGTGATGGATGTTGTGTGTGATGTGATGGATGTTGTGTGATGTGATGGATGTTGTGTGTGATGTGATGGATGCTGTGTGTGATGTGATGGATGTTGTGTGTGATGTGATGGATGTTGTGTGATGTGATGGATGTTGTGTGTGATGTGTGATGGAT
>CM050220.1:167500-172500 GCA_027475355.1 Coilia nasus | reverse complement strand
ATCCCGCAGTCAGGGAGAGACACTGGCAACAGCTCATGAAGACCACAGGGGTACGAACACACACACACTAACATATGCTTTCACACACGCTCACACACACACATACACACATACAGACAGACACACATACACACATACAGACACAGACACACACACACACACACACACAAACACACACATACACACACACACACACACACACTCACTCACTCACATACATACAGACACACACACACACACTCACTCACACACACACACATACACACACACACACACACACACACACACACACACACACACACACACACACACACTCACTCACATACATACAGACACACACACACACACACACACACACTCACTCACACACACACATACACGCACACACACACACACATACACACATACAGACACACAGACAGGTGAGTTTTGTGATAGACGAGTCCACTATGTAAGTTCACTGCCCCCCATGGGGGTTTTGTGATGGATTAGTCCACTGTGTAAGTTGACCCCCCCATCCAGGTGAGGTGTGTGATGGGTGATCAGTGTTTCCCACAGACCAAGTAGCATTGTGTGGTGCTAGACCATGCACCAACCTACCCCCCCCACGCACAACCACCTCCTCTTCTTACCCCAACAACACCCCCACCACCCCACCCCACCCCACCCCCGTGGTGCTCAGGGCTCTGATTCTTGCAAGTACCTGTCCATAGGATGCTGTCAGTACAGATATCTTTTCATATGTGAGTAGAGGATATTGTCTGGAATCTGGCAATATAGGAACCATGATGGTGGGGTATTCAGTGGCTTATCAATTTTGATAAATTTGTAGCCTGTGCCTGACAGAAATAAGGGCCTGTTTTCGATGTAATGAAGGATGTTATATCAGGATTATGCAGGATTATGGATATTATGGAGAAATTTGAAGTAATTTCAAAACAGTATGAAACATGTCTTGACAGAAATGCACGATAGCAGTAGAATGGTTAAGCTCTGCTATAGTTTACATTATGCATTGACTGATAACTGCGAGTTTAAAATGGGTGAAGTAAAATTTTGTCAAATCATTACATGGCAAATATTTGATCCCTTGTTTTAAAGTGATAAATAAACGTGATGGAACGGTGGAAAGCTGAGATCCTGTTCTTTCTTCTGATGTGCGTGCCTTATCTATCCGATCACGGGTTCGCGAGTAATTTCAACGAGAGTAATGGCTCTGCAAAGCGCTAATATGAGAGATTTTGGCGAATTTTTAAATATTAATATCTCGCCGATACTTGATCACAAAAATGAGCGGGAGGTCACGTTGTAAAGCCCTGTTTCTGCTGTTCTGTGCCATCTCTCTACGATGTACCGTCCCGGAGTAATTCAACAGAGAAGAATGGGTGTAAATTTGGATGCATTTTGCGTCCATCGGGCCCATAGGATTAATAATAGCTTGAGTTCCAAGTTGCGCTTGGGTTGGTTGAAAACGTTGGACCAGTAGTGTACCCCCATTGACATGTATGCGCGGATGTTGATCTCTCTCTCTCTCTCGCTCTCTCTCACTCTCTGTGCGTGTGAGCGAGAATGACTGAATCGCATTTGGAAAAAAAAAAACTGAATCAATTTGTGGCGCCACAGAATGGTCTATGTATGGGAAACACTGGTGATTGATTGTGCCCCCCATGTGAGTTTCTTGATGGATGAGTCTGTGCCCCCCAGGTGAGGTGTGTGATAGATGAGTCTGTCCCCCCAGGTGAGGTGTGTGATGGGTGATTGTGCCCCCCAGGTGAGGTGTGTGATGGCTGATTGTGCCCCCCAGGTGAGGTGTGTGATGGGTGATTGTGCCCCCCAGGTGAGTTTTGTGATGGACGAGTCTGTCCCCTCAGGTGAGGTGTGTGATGGGTGATTGTGCCCCCCAGGTGAGTTTTGTGATGGACGAGTCTGTCCCCCCAGGTGAGGTGTGTGATGGGTGATTGTGCCCCCCAGGTGAGGTGTGTGATGGGTGATTGTGCCCCCCAGGTGAGGTGTGTGATGGGTGATTGTGCCCCCCAGGTGAGTTTTGTGATGGACGAGTCTGTCCCCTCAGGTGAGGTGTGTGATGGGTGATTGTGCCCCCCAGGTGAGGTGTGTGATGGGTGATTGTGCCCCCCAGGTGAGGTGTGTGATAGACGAGTCTGTCCCCTCAGGTGAGGTGTGTGATGGGTGATTGTGCCCCCCAGGTGAGGTGTGTGATGGGTGATTGTGCCCCCCAGGTGAGGTGTGTGATAGACGAGTCTGTCCCCTCAGGTGAGGTGTGTGATGGGTGATTGTGCCCCCCAGGTGAGGTGTGTGATGGGTGATTGTGCCCCCCAGGTGAGGTGTGTGATGGCTGATTGTGCCCCCCAGGTGAGGTGTGTGATGGGTGATTGTGCCCCCCAGGTGAGGTGTGTGATAGACGAGTCTGTCCCCTCAGGTGAGGTGTGTGATGGCTGATTGTGCCCCCCAGGTGAGTTTTGTGATGGACGAGTCTGTCCCCTCAGGTGAGGTGTGTGATGGGTGATTGTGCCCCCCAGGTGAGTTTTGTGATGGGTGATTGTGCCCCCCAGGTGAGGTGTGTGATAGACGAGTCTGTCCCCTCAGGTGAGGTGTGTGATGGCTGATTGTGCCCCCCAGGTGAGTTTTGTGATGGACGAGTCTGTCCCCCCAGGTGAGGTGTGTGATGGGTGATTGTGCCCCCCAGGTGAGGTGTGTGATGGGTGATTGTGCCCCCCAGGTGAGGTGTGTGATGGGTGATTGTGCCCCCCAGGTGAGGTGTGTGATGGGTGATTGTGCCCCCCAGGTGAGGTGTGTGATGGGTGATTGTGCCCCCCAGGTGAGGTGTGTGATGGGTGATTGTGCCCCCCAGGTGAGTTTTGTGATGGACGAGTCTGTCCCCTCAGGTGAGGTGTGTGATGGGTGATTGTGCCCCCCAGGTGAGTTTTGTGATGGGTGATTGTGCCCCCCAGGTGAGGTGTGTGATAGACGAGTCTGTCCCCTCAGGTGAGGTGTGTGATGGCTGATTGTGCCCCCCAGGTGAGTTTTGTGATGGACGAGTCTGTCCCCCCAGGTGAGGTGTGTGATGGGTGATTGTGCCCCCCAGGTGAGGTGTGTGATGGGTGATTGTGCCCCCCAGGTGAGGTGTGTGATGGGTGATTGTGCCCCCCAGGTGAGGTGTGTGATGGGTGTTTGTGCCCCCCAGGTGAGGTGTGTGATGGGTGATTGTGCCCCCCAGGTGAGGTGTGTGATGGGTGATTGTGCCCCCCAGGTGAGGTGTGTGATAGACGAGTCTGTCCCCTCAGGTGAGGTGTGTGATGGGTGATTGTGCCCCCCAGGTGAGGTGTGTGATGGGTGATTGTGCCCCCCAGGTGAGGTGTGTGATGGGTGATTGTGCCCCCCAGGTGAGGTGTGTGATGGCTGATTGTGCCCCCCAGGTGAGGTGTGTGATGGGTGATTGTGCCCCCCAGGTGAGGTGTGTGATGGGTGATTGTGCCCCCCAGGTGAGGTGTGTGATGGGTGATTGTGCCCCCCAGGTGAGGTGTGTGATGGGTGATTGTGCCCCCCAGGTGAGGTGTGTGATGGGTGATTGTGCCCCCCAGGTGAGGTGTGTGATGGGTGATTGTGCCCCCCAGGTGAGGTGTGTGATGGGTGATTGTGCCCCCCAGGTGAGGTGTGTGATAGACGAGTCTGTCCCCTCAGGTGAGGTGTGTGATGGCTGATTGTGCCCCCCAGGTGAGTTTTGTGATGGACGAGTCTGTCCCCCCAGGTGAGGTGTGTGATGGGTGATTGTGCCCCCCAGGTGAGGTGTGTGATGGGTGATTGTGCCCCCCAGGTGAGTTTTGTGATGGACGAGTCTGTCCCCCCAGGTGAGGTGTGTGATGGGTGATTGTGCCCCCCAGGTGAGGTGTGTGATGGGTGATTGTGCCCCCCAGGTGAGTTTTGTGATGGACGAGTCTGTCCCCCCAGGTGAGGTGTGTGATGGGTGATTGTGCCCCCCAGGTGAGGTGTGTGATGGGTGATTGTGCCCCCCAGGTGAGGTGTGTGATGGGTGATTGTGCCCCCCAGGTGAGTTTTGTGATGGACGAGGCGACGCGTCTGGGGGATCTGCTGGAGCTGCAGCTGCACCGTGTGGAGGAGGAGGTCAAGAACATCGTGGACAAGTCGGTCAAGGAGCTGGCCATCGAGAAGGTCAGCTGTTTCCTTCTTTCTCTCTCTCTGTCTGTCTGTCTGTCTCTCTCTCTCTCTCTGTCTGACTCTCTCTCTCTCTCTCTGTCCCTCTCTGTCCCTCGCTCTCTGTCCTTGTCCCTCTCTCTCCCTCTCACAAATCAGTGAAAGGGCTGGCCATCGAGAAAGCTCTCTCTTTCTCACTCTTTCTCTCTCTCTCCCTTGCTCTCTCACAATCTCTCTCCGTGTCTCTGTCTGTGTCTCTCTCCATGTCTCTGTCTGTCTCTTTTTCTGTCTCTCTCTCTCTGTCTCTCTGTCTGTCTCTCTCTCTCTCTCTCTGTCTCTCTCTCTCTCTCGGTGTATTGAGAAGGAGGCACCTGCAGTTATTGTGAGGCTCCTGTGTAAGATGACCAGCGTTAGAGTTGGGGTTATCTCCCTGATGGCTCCCTCCCCTGGTGTGCAGGTGTTGGGGGAGATCGAGCAGACGTGGTCCCTGATGTCACTGTCATATGACACACACACCAGCACAGGGACGCCTCTGCTCAAGGCCGACGAGAACCTCATCGAGACCCTCGAGGACAACCAGGTAACACAAGGCAGTAGTAACGCAGTAACACAGTAACACAGGTAACACAGTAACACAGTAACATAATAGCACAGTAACACAGGTAACACAGTAACATAATAGCACAGTAACACAGGTAACTCAGTAACACAGGTAAGTCAGTAACACAGGTAAGTCAGTAACACAGGTAAGTCAATAACACAGTAACTCAGTAACACAATTAACACAGTAACACAGGTAACTCAGTAACACAGGTAACACAGGTAACTCA
>CM050220.1:147500-162500 GCA_027475355.1 Coilia nasus | reverse complement strand
CACACACACACACACATTATAACACAACCCAGACAGGTCTCACACACACACACACACACACACACACACACACACACGCAGTATACTTTAGAGTCACATCACATACATAATGCACAATTAACCCAATACTTAACACACTATCTACTTAATAGGCAAATGTGATATACGTCATGTGTGTGTGTGTGTGTGTGTGTGTGTGTGCAGGTCAGCAGGCACCTGCTGAAGCTGTTTGATAATGTGGCCGACCTGCGGTTCGAGGGGGGGGAGGGGGAGGGGGAGGAGGAGGTGGCGGTTGCCGTGGGGATGTACAGCCGAGAGAGAGAGTACGTGCCGTTCTCCCAGCCCTGCGTCTGCAAGGGACAGGTAACACACACACACACACACACACGCACATACATGCACAAACACACACACACACACATGCATATACATGCACAAACACACACACACACACACACACACACGCACATACTGTACATGCACAAACACACACACACACATGCACATACATGCACAAACACACACACACACACACACACACACTTTTTTAATTTTTTTATTTAACCTTTATTTTACCAGGAAAATATCCCGTTGAGATTAAAAACCTCTTTTTCAAGGGAGTCCTGGCCAAGAGGTGGCAAAAGTTGCAAATGCAAATTCATTACATAAATAATCAGAAATTAAAATAGGAAATCATTTAAAACATTTACAAATTTGGGAAAGAAGATTAAAATAACAAAGATTGAAATAAATAATTTAAAACAGTAACAAATTTGGGAAAGAAGATTTACATAAAAATTTAAATAACAAATTATTTAAAACAATTACAAATTTGGGATGCCGTCTCAAGTGCTCTCAGTCTGGAATTAAACTCGTTCAGTGAAATAAATTCTGTTAGTTTGAGGTCCTTTTGCAACATGTTCCATGTGGTGGGGGCAGAGAACACAAAGGCCCTTTTTCCTTGCTCTGTACGGACCGAGGGAACAGAGAGCAACAAATGATCACTTGAGCGCAGACTATGGGACTCAAGGCTTCTCAATGAAATAAGGTTACTAATGTAGGATGGTAGTAGTCCAAGTAGTGCTTTATATATAAAGGTGTACCAGTGAGTGAGCCCCCTGGTGGACAAGGAAGGCCATCCTACTCGGGAGTATAGTTCACAATGATGGGTCAAAGCCCTACAGTCAGTGATGAACCTCAGGGCAGCATGATACACAGAATCAATCTTACTCAGACATTGAGCTGACGCATTCATATATAACAGGTCTCCATAATCTAAAATAGATAAAAATGTTGCAGCGACAAGACGCTTTTTTGCCTCAACAGAAAAACAAAATTTGTTTCGAAATAAAAAACCCAGTTTCAGTTTAAGTTTCTTCACAAGGTTTTCAATGTGGGCTTTGAATGTCAATGTGTCATCAAGCAGGATACCAAGATACTTGTACGACTGTACCACCTCGATTTCATTTCCCTCAAGGGCGAATACTGTATGAGTTTTCTGCAGTCCCTTCCTTGGCTTTGAAAACAACATTAATTTAGTTTCGTCAGCATTAAGGACTAATTTTAACTGCAAAAATGTGTGCTGGACCACATCAAATGCTTTCATGTGTCAGTAGGGGAAGACCCAAAGCAGTAAATAATTGTGTCATCTGCATAGAAATGCATATTGGCATCAGACACATTTTGTCCTACATCATTTATGTACATGATAAATAGGAGGGGACCTAATATAGAACTCTGAGGCACCCCCTTGTGGACATTCACGAATTCTGAGTGCAAATCGTCATATTTAATACACTGGGTCCTGTCACTTAGATAATTTGTGAACCAGGAGACTACGTGATCTGAGAGGCCAAAACTGATAAGCCTTTGCTTTAGAACTGTGTGGTCCACAGTGTCAAACGCCTTTGATAGATCAATAAAGACAGCAGCACAGTACTTTTTTTTATCTAGAGCAACAAGTATGTCATTGATCACTTTTGTAGCAGCAGTAATAGTGCTGTGTTTTTTCCTAAAACCTGATTGCAGCTTTGAGAGAAGGTTGTTTGTGTATAAAAATTCTTTAAGTTGCTCACACACCAGAGATTCAAGAATTTTTGACAGGACACACAAATTAGATATTGGCCTGTAGTTAGTTAAAACTGCTGGGTCACCTCCTTTTAAAAGAGGAGTAACAAAGGCTGATTTCCAAACTGAAGGAATTTCTTTATTTTCAATTGTTAAATTTAAAAGCATTGTGATGGGCTGTGCAATAAAATCAGCAGCCATTTTCAGAAAATAAGGCTCTATCAGATCTGGCCCAGGACACCCACATGCACAAACACACGCACACACACATGCACACACACACACACACACACACACACACACATGCACATACATGCACAAACACACACACACACACATACATATGCACACACACACACATATGCGCACACACACACACACACATGCACACAAACACACACATACGCGCACACACACACACACACACACACACACACGGTACATACACACATACAATTATGGTACATACACACATTCACACACACACATAGTACATACACATACACTAATAGTACATTCACAAACACACACACACACACAGTACATACACACATACACACATATACACACAGTACATACAGACATACACGTATGGTACACACACACGCTCAGACACACACACACACACACATGCACACACATGCACAAACACACACATGCACACACATGCACAAACACACATACATACACACACACGCACACACACACGCACGCACACACACCAGAAAACGGCATAAAATACGGCGCATCTGACTATTTATATTACGGCGTTAAATGTGCCGTTTTCTTTGCTTATTTGATGCGTGCTGTAAGCGTATTTGACGCGTCAAATGAGAATTTGATGCGTCGAAGATTCTTACTTGACGCGTCAAAGATTCTTACTTGACGCATCAAAGATTCTTATTTGATGCGTCAAATTCTTGTTTAAAAATGGAGATGGTTGGTCCATTGTCGAGTTTGACCTGGGGGCGGTTCCATAGGCGGACCACATTGCAGGTAAAAGCTGCCTCTCCTTGCTTGGTGATTTGGTGGGACAGTATTTTCTAAACATGCCTGCAAGAGATAAAGGTGAACACTTTGGCTTGCCATACACACACACATACACACGTACACGTGCACACACACACACACAAACACGCACACACACACATACACACACACACACATAGTACATACACACATACACTTATGGTACACACACACATTCAAACACACACACACTCGCTCTGTCTCTTTTAACATCTCTCTCTCTCTTTTCTGCTCTCTCTCTCTCTCTCTTGCTTTCTTTCAAGCTCGCTGTCTCTCTTTCCTGTTTTCTCTCTTCCTCTCTCTGTCTCCTTCTATGTCTATCACTCCCTAGGCGCTTTCACACTGCCCAGTTTACCGCTAATTTCAGCCGAAATTAGTGGGTCGTCTGTTGCGTTCACAGTGCCGACATGTGGTGGCGTGTCCAAATGACACGCCAATTCAACCCACCTCGGACCCTACACTTTTTTGCGACACGGGGCGAGCGTGAACACGAGCCGAGGCAAGAAGGGGCGCAGGGTGTGGTATGGTGGCCACCACCCACCGTCTGGACTTTTAAAATAGGGGAAACAGCTGAGCAGAACTACAAAAACACCAACAAGGAGTTCAGAGGCAAACTGCTAACTGTTTTTCGAAACATGCTGTTTATTTGGCCTAAATCATATATAACTCACCCAACGTGAGTTCGTAATTTGTTTTTAATTTAGATGCTGTACATATTTGTTGGTCAACAGCTTTATCATGTAGCCTAAATGTGCAAGGAATAATATCCCCCATTTCGGTGTTGTTTGGAAGTGTATGATTTTGAATAAAAAAAAATGCGACTTCACTTCCTGTTACCCCGGTAGTCGTAGCGTCATTTTAAACTCTCTGGTCGCGGGAAACATTTTTTTAGAAACACAAAACAATGACATGACAATGGAAACGGTAGGGTAAATGCTATGCCGAACATTTTATGTTAAATAAACAGCATATTTTGAGAGACAAATCATTGTGTTGTGTGCCTTTTAACCAGGAGAGTAAAATGTTTGAAAACTGTAGAGTGATGTTTGATGATAGCGCTACTGTTTTGTTAAGGAAACATACATCCAGAGCGCATCCATCAATATATCTCCATATATTGTGAATATCCTGAAATATGTGACTGCAAATATCCCCACAAAGACCACTATCGCCCAGTGCATCTTCACCCTAAGTGTTGTGGGCTTTTTCGACGTGGGCGAAAATGTGTGGATAGAGTAAATTATTTAATGATAGCACTATAGTTCACCTGATGGTGCCGTGTACAAATAGCTACAATAAATCGGCATCAAATGTATTCTTTTCAAATATTTGCAATCCCATGTAAGCATCTAGGTGCAGTACAGTCATTTGCCCTTGAATGGTTGTGCAAAGAGCCAGCAACAACTCTGTTTGTCTCGCCATGGTTGTTTTAAAAAACTGAATGAAAACTTTGCAGACAGGACAGGTGTATTTACTACGATGCACGGGTCATTCACTTCATTGTACACGCCCAGCAATATGCATGGCGTAATGTTACAGTGCCACTGGGCTACACCTTCTCAACCCACCTTTTCAGAAGAGGGTTCAAAAACACGCCGTGCATGCACACTGCCGTTCCGGGCTAAATTAGCGTGTTGTACCGTGTCGCCACCCCATGTCCTGCAGTGTGAAAGCGCCTTCTCTCTCTTTCTCCCTGTCTCTCTCTCTTTTAATGTCTCTAATTCTCTTTCTACTCTTGTCTATCACTCTCTCTCTCTTTCTCCCTGTCTCTCTCTCTTTTAGTGGCCGCATTTGACTTGAGCTAGACGTTTGCATGCGGATGCATCCGTTTGCAGCCTGACGCTGAAAATGTTGCATTGTGGTTAGAAATTGTGTCCGACATGCCCGAAATGTGTGAGGTTGTCACGAGTTGTCACAACAATGCGACCATGACACATGACCCGAAAACTCGCGGGAGCATGACGCTTACAGACAAATCGTACAGACCTTTGCAGTTGCCTCCACACAACTGCAAGTGGCTAGCTAACGCCTCCTCGGTGACGCTACTTTGCCATGGTTGGTTAAAAGTTTACTGACGTCTGTGCACGTGCATTGTCCGGTGCTCCCCGACTGGACTTGTCATCTAAAGTGTACGTTATTGTACTCCAATTTGAAGATATATCTCTTCTCTTTATGTTTACCTTGTTCTGATGGTTTATCTGACGCTGTCAAGCCCGGCCCATTATTTATTTAATTATTAATCCCATTTCTATTTCATTGTTCGTGTGATATACCTACTTATGGTCTTTGTTTTAAGATTTTGCTGTCTTGGTTTTCATGTTTATGTTGTGGAGCACTTTGGGGCAACTCGTTTTGTTCCAATGTTAATCTAAACAATAAGAAAGACTCGACTTCAATTAAACTCTCAGTGCACCCCACTACAACCATAGACTGTAGAGGACTACAACCCCCGCCCTCCCTCTCCACACATGACTTGTGTGTCATCTGCTACGATGATCGGGGAGGCGCGAGCTCAGTCTCGTTAGGATTTGTGTTCGACTTTATTTTCCTCATTTAATGCCCACCCCTGCTGTGACCAGCAATTCTCGTTGACGTATGCAGCCAGTTGCAGACGGGCGGACTGGAATCTCGAACGAGCCTACTGTCTGTAATTCTCTTTCTACTCTTGTCCATCATCTTCTCTATCCCTTCTTACTTCTTTGCCTTCTGTGCCTTTTGTGCTCCTTCTCCCACCCCCCCATCTTACCCCCCCTCCATCTTACCCCCCATCTTACCCCCCTCCATCTTACCCCCCTCCATCTTACCCCCCCCTCCATCTTACCCCCATCTTACCCCCCCTCCATCTTACCCCCTCCATCTTACCCCCCTCCATCTTACCCCCCCATCTTACCCCCCATCTTACCCCCCCTCCATCTTACCCCCCTCCATCTTACCCCCCCTCCATCTTACCCCCCATCTTACCCCCCCTCCATCTTACCCCCCTCCATCTTACCCCCCCTCCATCTTACCCCCCATCTTACCCCCTCCATCTTACCCCCCATCTTACCACCCATCTTACCCCCCCATCTTACCCCCCTCCATCTTACCCCCCATCTTACCCCCCTCCATCTTACCCCCCATCTTACCCCCCCTCCATCTTACCCCCCCATCTTACCCCCCATCTTACCCCCTATCTTATACCCCCATCTTACCCCCTCCATCTTACCCCCGCTCCATCTTACCCCCCTCCATCTTACCCCCTCCATCTTACCCCCCATCTTACCCCCCATCTTACACCCCCATCTTACCCCCCTCCATCTTACCCCCCCCTCCATCTTACCCCCCATCTTACCCCCATCTTACCCCCCTCCATCTTACCCCCTTGTTCACGGGGCTGTAGCTACAAACAGACGCGCACCTGAATCCAGCAACGGGGAGCGGCTGTCCTTTTTGCGGGGTGGAGGAGTCAGTGACCCATTTGTTTTTACATTGCAGTAGGTTGGAGGGTCTTTTTGAATGGTTTAGGGTATGCTTGGGAGTGCTGGGGGACGCTTTTTTTACTCTTATTTTATTAGTGGCCCAAGATACAAGGCAAAGTCAAAGCAGGAGGTTTGTCTTTTACATTTTTTACTGGGGACAGCGAAGTTGGCCATGTGGCTGACCCGCAAGAATAAAATGCTGGGCATTGGCTCAGTGGATCCCCTAGAGGGGTTCAGGGGCATGGTAGACTCGGATCAAGGTTGAATTTGCCTATTATAGGTTGGTTAAGGATGTTACGACTTTTACAAGTATTTGGGGTGTAAAGGGATTGCTGGTTGAGGTTGGTGATGACGGGGAGCTGATTTTCAAAATATAAGGAGGTGGGTGGGCCTGGGTTTGGGGTTATTGCTGTTGTTTTGTTTTTGGTAATGGATGGTCTATGTATGCTGTTTGTATGGTTGTTCCACTGATGTATGATTGGTAGATGGTGCCTGAACAAAGCAGTTTTAAATCTCTCCTTCTCCCTTCTCATCTCTCCTTCTCCCTTCTCATCTCTCCTTCTCCCTTCTCTTCTCTCCTTCTCCCCTCTCATCTCTCCTTCTCCCTTCTCATCTCTCCTTCTCCCTTCTCATCTCTCCTTCTCCTTTCTCATCTCTCCTTCTCCCTTCTTCTCATCTCTCCTCCCTTCTTCTCATCTCTCCTCCCTTCTTCTCATCTCTCCTTCCTTCTTCTCATCTCTCCTCCTCTCTTCTCATCTCTCCTTCTCCCTTCTCATCTCTCCTTCTCATCTCTCCTTCTCCCTTCTTATCATCTCTCCTTGTCCCTTCTTCTCATCTCTTCTTCTCATCTCTCCTTCTCCCTTCTTATCTCTCCTCCCTTCTTCTCATCTCTCCTTCCTTCTTCTCATCTCTCCCCCTCTCTTCTCATCTCTCCTTCTCCCTTCTCATCTCTCCTTCTCATCTCTCCTTCTCCCTTCTTATCATCTCTCCTTGTCCCTTCTTCTCATCTCTTCTTCTCATCTCTCCTTCTCCCTTCTTCTCCGCCTCCGCCCCCATCTCTACCTGCCCCCCCACTAGCCCCCATCTCTCTCTGCCCCCCCTTCTCTCTCTGCCCCCCCATCTCTACCTGCCCCCCCACTAACCCCCATCTCTACCTGCCCCCCCACTAACCCCCATCTCTACCTGTCCCCCCATTTCTACCTGTCCCCCCACTAACCCCCATCTCTACCTGCCCCCCCACTAACCCCCATCTCTCTCTGCCCCCCCTTCTCTCTCTGCCCCCCCATCTCTACCTGCCCCCCCACTAACCCCCATCTCTACCTGCCCCCCCACTAACCCCCATCTCTACCTGTCCCCCCATCTCTACCTGCCCCCCCACTAACCCCCTATGCCACACATCACCTGCAATGCTAGCCATAAAATCTGTCCAATCCAGAAACAGAGATCGGTGCTTGTGTCTGTGTCACCACATAACCATGTTCACAGAAGCCTACTTCCCACTTTATAATTAGTTTGCCCTAAGAATTATATGTATGTCTGATCCAGTGCACAGCAACCTCTTTACATTTTTGTAGCAAAGGTGAGGAGAAGTCCCCCACCTGGTTTCAAGTCCCAGTCTCTGGGGTACCAAACGTGCGCTTTGCCCGCAACGCCAAAGAGCCAGGCTCGTTGGTATGGCAGTCAGAGCACACCCACAACTCTCGTGATGGTCACTCACTGCCTTCCCCTTTGGGAGGCACGCCTATGCGCTTCACACACTCAGGTGTCCCTCACGCATCCCCCACCATACTACTCCCATCCAGGGTGTCCCACATACTGATGCTTCACCCATCACTGGGGCCCTCACACCAGGGTCAACCTAACCTGGGGGTCCCTCATACCGCTCACACAATGGGTGCACCTCCGATGACCTCACGGCTAGCCATCCCATTTCTGATACCATTTGTAGCAAAGGAGAAGGGAAGTCACCCCACCCGTCTTCGACCCCGGGTCTCCGGGGAATTAAACATGTGCTTTGACCGCAACGCAAAAAAAACCATACTCCTTGGCGTTACGGCAAAAGTGCGTGTTTGGTATCCTGGAGTCCTGGGTTCAAGGCCAGGTGGGGTGACTTCTCTTCCCCTTTGCTACAATTTTAAAACATCATACCCAACACCATATGTAAAATATAACAATTGCACAGGTGTCTTCAGCCAGCAGGCAGACCAGTGGTTACGCCACTCTGCTGAGCTCTCAAAGCTAAGCTGCTGTGAGAGGGGTAACCACTGGTCTGCCTGCTAGCTGCAGACACATGTGGCAATTGTTAGAAATATTTCACTTATAAGCCCTTAGTGTTGGTATTTTTTAAAATGTACATCAACAGCTGCGTGCTGGATCAAATAAATGCATTATTGTTAGGGTAAGCTAATTAGAGACAGGAACTGGGCTATTGAACAGGCTGGGACTTGAACTTTCAACCTTGTGGGTGGGGATCTCCAGTGCTACCACTGCACTATCCCTCCTGCATTCCACACTTCTCCTTTTACCCACATTCGTCCATATCCTCTCTGCTGGCGGTACTATGAATGTGTAAACACACAGTAGAGAACACAACTTCAGCCCTGTAGGACAGGAGGGACAAGAACCTGCAATCTCAAGCATGTAAACCAGCACCAGTGTCAATGCACCACTTTCCTTTCAATGAGTCCCCCCACTCCATTAGTCTTTATTCTATTGTTCTACCTGACACTAGCAGCAAAGTGCAAAGTTAACCTATTGAACCAGCTGGGATTTGAACTTTCAACCTTGAGGTTGGGAGAGGTTGGGTCTGTATTTAACAAGGACTGCTCTCATTTCTACCATAATCTGATGTAAGACATGGACTAATGACCTTCTGAACAACATGTCAGCACTCTCCCACTGGACCACCTACCCACACTGAACCTGAGCATGAGTTCAGTGCCTGAAAGCGCACACAGAGGGGCACAGGGGACACTAATTAACTAATTGATGAATTGGTTGACCTTTAATCCAGCCAAAAGCAGCCTAAACCTCATGAAGCCTCTCTTAATCACATCATACTATCATGTCTTGCCTTTATTTTCTTCGGGACAAAGTCAGAAGTCAAAGTTTATTGTCAATTCGTAACAGGCATTACACAGAGGACTAAAATTGCATTTCACCAGACACCAAATGTGCAATTTGAATTAGAAACACGCACAGACACACACACAGACATGTACGCACAAACACACAACTACACTCATGGACATGAAGTGTACACAAACATCCACAATAAACAGAGACTAAGGTAAAGGTAAACATATACGCTTCCAACAAGAAGGAAAGTTCGAGGTAGCTCTTCTTGGTAGCTGGTGTAGGTGAAAAAAAAGTGAAATGTGCAATATGTAAGGTGCAGTAAGTGAAGGTGCAGTGAAGTGTGAAAGCAGCATGGACATCAGTGTGTGGGATAGTTTTTTGGATGTCAGTAACAAGTTCATGGAATGTTCATGGAATCTTCTTCAGTGTGTTGAGTAGCCTGATGGCCTGTGGAAAGAAGCTGTTTCTCAGTCTATTTGTGTGGCACCGCATGCTGCGGTAGCGCTTTCTAGATGTTAAGAGGGAGAACAGTTTGTGTGCTGGGTGGGTGGTGTCCTTGATGATATTGGTGGCTCTCTTGGAACAGTGTGATGTGTTTAGGCCCTGAATGACTGGTTGGGGTGATCTGATGATCTTTTCTGCAGTCCTCACCCTCTGTAGAGCCTTCTTGTCCGCAGCTGAGCAGCTGCCGTGCCAGACAGAGAGGCTGCTGGTAAGGATGCTCTCAATAGCACCCCTGGTGAGTGCAGAAGTGAAGAGGTCAGCTCTCCTCATCATGCGCAGAAAGTGGAGGCGTGTCTGTGCTTTTTTGACCAGGGATGTGGTGTTGGTGGTCCATATAGGGTCATCTGTCATGTGCACTCCCAGAAACTTTGTGCTTTTCACAGACTCCACAACACTGCCATTGATTGTGAGTGTGGTGTGTGTTGGGTGTTGTTTGTGGTGTGGGTGGGGTCGTTAAAATTAGCGGCTCCTGAGCATAAATATTGGTGGGGCAGACACTGACTCTTATGCCTGAATCACTACCATGACCAAATGTTACAGAATAATGTATAGTGACAGGCCTATTAAGAAATAAAAAAAAACACAATGACACATTTTGCCTCTCTAATTGATTTCGAATGCTTACATGATAGCCCTCATCGAGGTGTGCTGCGATATTAACTTGACCTAGCATGGGTAGTTTTATAGCACACTGTAAATATGCTTTGCTTGAGTGTGCTTTTTTGCTACTTCGGAAAAGTGCTTCACGTCGCTAACTCCTGTAATCCCTATGCCCCCTTGTCCTAGCATGATCTAAACAGTAGACATGGAAAGCAAAATACTGTATTCCTTACGGAGCAATCACACAGCCATTTCATTTTCATCATACCATGTTCGTGAATATATCTTCCATTTGTCCTTATTCTTCTGTGTTATACTCATGTCTGGTCTATCTGGGCTAAGCTGTTTGGTCACTAACTTGTCTTCTAATTTCAGTCCATGAAATGCATTTTTTAACAAAAAGTCCATGCTGTTGGAAAAGGCAGGTTCTGTGCTGCAGGCCATCGCTGCATTTGACACGATTGGGTTGGGTCTAGCGTTACTAGAGGAGTAGTGATCTGTGAGCTGCTAGAAGGTAAAAAAAGGCAGGTTTGGGCAGGCTTGCTCCTGCCCCTATTGGACTCTGTTAGCGCTGCTTGCAATTCCGACTACTGACGCCAGGCGAATACGATAAATCAACAGATGAATGTGGGCAGTGACTGGTCCTGCCCCATAACTGCAATCAAGAAAAGTATTTGAGATTCAATTGCACTGTGGTAAATGAATAGTTATAAAAAACACATACACAAACCATATGTGACAGAGTAGTTAAATAGGTAGCAAGCAGAACAGTTAAGTAGGTAACATTAACATTATTTATCAGGAGGAACTATGTTTTGGGGTGGATGTTTTTTGGGAGGGCGCTGCCCCACCTGCCCATATTGACGAGCCGCGCCTGGTCGTTACTCAAAAAAAAGTGATCTATTACACATTACTTGCTACTGTTAAAAAATGTTATATATTACTTTACTTCTTTACTCCTTATGGAAAGTAACTCCTTACATTCATACATTACTTTGCGTTACTCAGCAACGGAGCAGACACATAACAAATTCCTATTGCAATGAGCAAGATGTACAACTTCTTCTTTCTTGCCCTTTAAAGAAAACCAACTTCACCAGTTGGTGAAAATCTGAAAAGCACTGCACAGGGTCATATCAGTATTGCACTGCTGGCAGGCTTAAGTGGTTAAAAAAACAAACAAACAATAAAAAAAACAAGCCAAAAGTCTAAAACAGGTTAACTTGATAACAGCACTCACTAGAAATAGAATGAATGAAATATCATGCAGAGACTGTCATAGCTACAGTATAAATGCCTTAACAAAGTAGACTATTTAAATAAGACGTGTTAAAATAAATAAATGGTTACTAAATAAAACAACTCTGGACATCTAGCCACATTAGATGATGTCAGGGTACACATGTTTTATTGGCATGGTATAGTCTAGGGCAAAGGCACTTTGTTAAATCATTGGGGGTGCTCCCCACTGAAATGATGATCATACTGCATGAGGTCTTTCAAATCTTTCATCGGACAACTGATTTGTATTAAGCTTCAGCCAGACCGTCTAGTCTGAATAGCCTCTTGACTGGCGTGCTAGATGGGCTAGCTGTGTTAAGTTTCATATACTTTTTATATGGGGGAAGCGGTTAAGGACTTTCATGTCTGACTCTGACTTCAAATATTCTGTTGCTTTTGTGTCAACATTGAAGGAAGCTGTATCTCCCTCATTCTCATCAAAAGCAAACATCTCCTTCTTAGCGACAGTGCTGTATGGCGGGAGGTTTCTGATTCTGCTGCGCCACCGGCCCCACATCACGGTGCAAAACACGACACGACACAATTCCCCACTGCTTCTCTCTTCTCCTCTTCTCTAAGCCATTGCACTTTAACTTCTGCAACGTCTCTCAACATATTACAAACAATGAGCATATCTCCACCCCCAAACGTTATGGTAGACAGCTTAGCCATTTCCCTGAATTTAACAATCACCAACAGTTACATGTGGACATGTGGTCTCGCGACTATTGTGCAAGCGTGCACCTGAGGATTTTGGGAGAGGGTCAGGGAATTTGTCTCAGATATCTGTGGTCAGTCTGTCCACTGGGGAAGTCCAGTAATCAGCAACTAACCCCTCTAACCCCCCCCCCCCCCCCGCCCATGTCCAGGCGGAGAGCTGGCTGAATGCGCTGGAAGGTTCCATGAGGCGTACGGTGCGGCAGGAGATCATGGAGGCCGTCGCCGCCTACGAGGACAAACCTCGCGACCAGTGGCTGCTCGACTTCCCCGCTCAGGTCTGTGTGTGTGTGTGTGTGTGTGTGTGTGTAATGTAGGTGGCCCTGACCGGTAGTCAGATCTGATGTGTGTGTGTATGTGTGTATAAATGTCAGTTATATGTGTGTGTGTGTGTGTGTAAATGTCAGTAATGTGTGTGTGTGTGTGTGTGTAATGTAGGTGGCCCTGACCGGTAGTCAGATCTGGTGGGCTACAGATGTGGGCATCGCCTTTGAACGGGTGGAGGAGGGCTTTGAGACCGCCCTCAAGGACTACAACAAGAAACAGGTGTGTGTGTGTGTGTGTGTGTGTGTGTGTGTGTGTGTGTGTTTCTGTAGCCCATCTGTGTTCAGTAACCTCTCACCTTAGCCTAGATCATCCTGTCTGTGTTCAGTCCCTCTTAGGGCTCATTCACACCAAACACTCCCCGTATGCAGCGTGTGTCCGTTTTCTGTCCGTACAATATGTTTGTATAGAGTTAGTATAGATATGTTAGTATAGAGTTAGTATAGATATGTTTGTATAGGGTTAGTATAGATATGTTTGTATAGTGACAGAATACGCTCAGGTCACACGTGCGGTGTGGATAGTCTAATTTGTTAACATGCATTCTAAACGAATACAGACAGAAAACGGGCACGCGCTGAATACGGAGAGTGTTTGGTGTGAATGAGCCCTTGGCCTAGATCATCCTGTCTGTGCTCTGTAACTGCTAACCTTGGCCTAGATCATCCTGTCTGTGTTCAGTAACTGCTCACCTTGGCCTAGATCATCCTGTCTGTGTTCAGTCCATCTTAGCCTAGATCATTCCATGTGTGTTCAGTCACATTGTCCCCCCAGGTGACAGTAGCAGTTGGGCGTAGCATCTGTCCCCCCAGGTGACAGTAGCAGTTCGGGTGTAGCATCTGCGGTTTAGAGAAATTATCCTTTTGTTTCCAGACGCAGCACCCTTGTCTGGTAGCCGAAGAAGCTCAGTTTTTCAGCGCATATGAAAGCAGCTTATGCATGTGTATGTTTAAGTGTGTGTGTGTGTGTGTGCATGTGTGTGTGTGTGTGTGTGTGTGTGTGTGTGTGTGTGGGTGTGTGTGTGCCCATCTCTGTGTGTGTCCAGGTGACCCAGCTGAATGCCCTGATCCACATGCTGCTCGGGGATCTGAGTCCTGGGGACCGGCAGAAGGTCATGACCCTGTGCACCATCGACGTGCACGCACGCGACGTAGTAGCCAAGCTCATCTCACAGAGGGTCAGACACACACACACACACACTCACACGCACACATACACACACACACACAGCCTCAGGTATGACACGTATTTAAATAGCACATATGTGACCGACCGCGGCAAAACTGGTCTCATGTTGCTTAGAGCGAAACGCAGAAAATCGCCTTAGAAGCTTCTTTTTTTTTTTTTTTTTTTTCAAAATTTGTGATTTTCGTTTTTTTTTTGCAAAATGTAAGAGTTGAGATCATGAAGAAGCCATTCCATGTTTCAGATAACAGTATTGGTTGCTTTAAAAGCATACATTTTGTCTTTGAAATTGGCTAGTTTTTAGGAAAGAATCTTGTCTTCCTTGGGGCGTGTTTAAATTACCATAATTACCATACTGATGATACTGGCCATTCACGTGAGGATTACAGTCAAGGGGGTAGGAACATATCCGGAAGTTGAAGCACCCATGGGGAAATCTCAACCCAGAAAGGGCCCAAAAGCCTTTAGCATTCTGTTGACTCCCGTTCATTTTAGCGTCACTTTGAAATCAAATAACTTCACATGAGAAGCCATCCGTACCTTGATATTGGCATAGTTGTTAACACAGCAAAGCATATCTGCTTCGATCGGAAATCTGTCGTGTTATTGCCAGTGGCGTGGCGTGGGGGATTTTTGTAGGGAAGCCAAGTGAGATAAGAGAACTAGTAATTAGGCTAACTAACTACCTTGCGCATGTGTGTTTTTTAATAGAAACTTAAACTTTTGTTTAGTTTTTATAGTTTCTTGTTTGGTGTTT
>CM050220.1:137500-140000 GCA_027475355.1 Coilia nasus | reverse complement strand
CTACTTCACATCTACCCCACATTCCCCTACCCCCCCACTACCTCCCATCTCCTACCCCCCACATTGCCCCACATTCTCTTACCACACTACCTCCCATCTCCTACCCCCACATTCTCTTACCACACTACCTCACATTCCATTACCTCCCATTCCCCTACCTCCCACTACCTCACATTCCACACTACCTCACATCTCCTACCCCCCACTCTACCCCACATTCTCTTACCACACTACCTCACATTCCATTACCTCACATTCCACACTACCTCACATCTCCTACCCCCCACTCTACCCCACATTCTCTTACCACACTACCTCACATTCCATTACCTCACATTCCACACTACCTCCCATCTCCTACCCCCCACTCTACCCCACATTCTCTTACCACACTACCTCACATTCCATTACCTCCCATCTCCTACCCCCACATTCTCTTACCACACTACCTCACATTCCACACTACCTCCCATCTCCTACCCCCACATTCTCTTACCACACTACCTCACATTCCACATTAACCTCCCATCTCCTACCCCCCACATTGCCCCACATTCTCTTACCACACTACCTCACATTCCACACTACCTCACATCTCCTACCCCCCACTCTACCCCACATTCTCTTACCACACTACCTCACATTCCATTACCTCCCATCTCCTACCCCCACATTCTCTTACCACACTACCTCACATTCCACACTACCTCCCATCTCCTACCCCCCACATTGCCCCACATTCTCTTACCACACTACCTCACATTCCATTACCTCACATTACCAATTGTGAGGTCATAGGTCCTTTCTTTGGTGTGATTGGTCAGATCCTGAAGACACTGCACAGGACCTACTCCAACCTGAAGATGAAGGCCGTGTGGAACGACATGAACCCGAAGGCCGTCACCACAGACGAGCTGTTTGGCTTCCTGCACCCAGCCACACGCGAGTGGAAAGATGGTGTGTGTGTGTGTGTGTGTGTGTGTGTGTGTGTGTGTGTGTGTGTGTGTGTGTGCAGGCCTGTTCTCCTCCACCATGGGAGAGCTGTTCAGGCTAAGTCATGAAGTGTCTGTGTGTGTGTGTGTGTGTTTGTGTAGGCCTGTTCTCATCCACCATGAGAGAGCTGTCCAGGCTGAGTCATGAGGGGCCCAAGTGGATAGTTCTGGACGGGGACATTGACCCCATGTGGATCGAGTCCCTTAACACCGTCATGGATGACAACAAGGTCAGTCTGTCACCATAGCACCGGTGTATGCGTGTGTGTCTGTCTGTCACCATAGCATTTTTGTTTGTGTGTGTATGTGTCCATGTGCATGTGTACGTGCTAACGCTAGCTAGTAATGAGCGCATCTCTCTGAGCTCCTCCATGCGGCTGGTGTGTGTGTGTGTGTGTGTGTGTGTGTGTGTGTGTGTGTGTGTAGGTGCTGACGCTAGCTAGTAATGAGCGCATCTCTCTGAGTTCCTCCATGCGGCTGCTGTTTGAGATCAGCCACCTCAGTGCTGCCACCCCGGCAACCGTATCCAGGGCGGGCATCCTCTACGTCAACCCCCAGGACCTCGGCTGGAGCTCGTGTGTACACACACACACATACACATATACACAAACACACACACACACATGCGCGCACACACACAGGCGCGCAAACAGACACACACACACACACAGAAACACACACACAAAGGGGCGTCCCCGGTGCTCCTTAACCATGCTCCTTAGGCATGTATTACGCTGGCTGCTTTCAGTGATTGCTGCATATCTGTGTCACTTAATGAGCATAGCATGTGTTGTAGACACATTATCAGATTATATGGTATTATATTGTGGCATGTAGATATTATAGGCCTGTAACGCAACTGTGTTTGTATGGTGCATATGGTATTATATTGTGGCATATAGATGTAATAGGTCCGTAACACATATAATAGGACCGTAACGCAAGTAGGTGTTATAAGTCCGTAATGCATATAATAGGACCGTAACGCAAGTAGGTGTTATAAGTCCGTAACGCATATAATAGGACCGTAACGCAAGTAGGTGTTATAAGTCCGTAACGCATCTGTGTTCGTACGGTTCTAAGCAGCGTGAGGTTCGGAGATGCCTTAAGAGCGTTTCCATCATAAGAGCATGTGACACTCGGCAGACTCAATTAGCCCTCTCACACTCTCTCTCCATCTTTCTTGCGCTCCCTCTCTCTTTCTCTTTCCTCTCTTTTTCTCTTTCTCTCTCCCCCTCTCCCTCTTTCTGTCTGTCTGTCTGCCCCTCCCATCTTTGCTCCCTGTTGCTCTCCCTCCCTCTCTTTTTCTTTCTCCCTCTCTCCCTCCCTCTCCTTTTCTCCCTCCTCCTTTTCTCTCTCTCTTTCTGTCTCTCCCTCCCTCCCCCCTTCTTTCTCTTCCTCCCTCCTTCTCTCTCCATCTCTCCACACGCATGTAAGGTATGTGACGAGCTGGATTGACACCCGTCAGGCCCAATCAGAGCGGGCCAATCTGACCATCCTGTTTGACA
>CM050220.1:120000-132500 GCA_027475355.1 Coilia nasus | reverse complement strand
GGGGAGGATAAAATACAGCGGGAGTTAGACAGGGCAGCAAGAAATGAGAGGGTATATCAGGAGGCGTTAATGACGGCAGTGTAGTTTACCACAGCGTTGCTATAGCACCAAGATACATTAACGGATGCTTTTTATGCCAGTGGAAAACAATACACCCGGTACTAAAACCGAGTTGAGTTGAGATGAGTTGAGCTGGTACTAGGCAGTGGAACAGGGATTATAATGTACCTGAGGTGGTGCACTTGTGGTAATAACTGTGTTTGTGTGTGTGTTGTCTGCATACTCTTTGGACTACCTAAGGCTCTGCACTTGAGTTAATATGAGTGTGTGTGCGTGTGCGCACGTGTGTGTGTGTGTGTGTGTGTCTACAGGGCATCTGATCTGCTCTGCCTGAGGCAGTACGGTATTCTATCGACGTGGTGCACCTGTGTTAATAACTGTATGTGTGTGTGTGTATGTGTGTGTGTGTATGTGCAGGGCATCCTGTTTGCTCTGCCTGAGGCGGTACGGTATCCTATTGACCTGGTGCACCTCTGGCTGCATGAGAGCTCGCGCGTCTACTCCGACAAGCTGATGGAGGAGAAGGACGTGGAGCTCTTCAACAAGATCCTCCTGGACACGGGGAAGAGGTATTTTGAGGTGAGACTCAACACTCAAAATTGGGCCTCTGGGTGAACGAGAGAGAGGGAGAAACAGAGACAGAGACAGAGAGAGAGAGAGAGAGAACACTTGGCAGAGGTTTTTAGAAGTGAGACTCCACCTCTTCCTCACACTTGCTATGCTACATGTTGTGCTACAGTTCTAACTATCGCTATGCTATATGTTGTGCTACAGGACATACATTAGCACTAACTATTGCTATGCTATATGTTGTGCTATAGGGCATAGCTCTAACTAAATCTATGCTACTGTATATGTCGTGCTACAGGGCATAGCCCTACCTATTGCTAATGTTGTAAGTTGTGCTACAGTGCTAACTATGGCTATGCTGTATGTTGTGCTACAGTGCTATCGCTATGCTATATGTTGTGCTACAGTGCTATCGCTATGCTATATGTTGTGCTACAGTGCTAACTATGGCTATGCTATATGTTGTGCTGCAGTGCTAACTATGGCTATGCTATATGTTGTGCTACAGTCCTAACTATTTTTATGCTATATGTTGTGCTGCAGTCCTAACTATCGCTATGCTATATGTTGTGCTACAGTGCTAACTATGGCTATGCTATATATTGTGCTGCAGGGCATAGCCCTAACTATGGCTATGCTAATGCTTTATGTTGTGCTGCAGGGCATAGACGAGTCCATCTTCATCCACCAGCCGCTGCTGTACTGCCACTTTGCTCAGGGCGTGCGGGAGCCGCGCTACTCGCGCGTGTCGGACTGGGAAAAGCTGCAGCGCACGCTGAGCGAGGCGCTGGAACACTACAACGAGCTCCACGCCGCCATGGACCTCGTGCTGTTCGAGGAGGCCATGCAGCACGTGTGAGATACTCTACTCCTCCTCTCTTCTCTTCTCCTCTCCTTTCTTCTCTCCTCCCCTCTCCTCTCTTCTCCTCTCTTCTCTTCTCTTCTCTCCTCCCCTCTCCTCTCTTCACCTCTCTTCTCTCCTCTCCTCTTCATGGACCTCGTGCTGTTCGAGGATGCCATGCAGCACGTGTGAGAAACGCTACTCCTCCTCTCCTCTCTACTCTTCTCCTTTCCTCTCCTCTCTTCTCTCCTCCTCATGGACCTCGTGCTGTTCGAGGAGGCCATGCAGCACGTGTGATAAACGCTACTCCTCCTCTCCTCTCTTCTCTTCTCCTTTCCTCTCCTCTCTTCTCTTCTCTCCTCTTCATGGACCTCGTGCTGTTCATGGAGGCCATGCAGCACATGTGAGATACTCTACTCCTCCTCTCTTCTCCTCTCCTCTCTTCTCCTCCCATGAGTGTGTGTGTGTTTTTGAGTATGGATCTGTGTGTGTGTAGGCGTGTGCGTTCATTCATGTGTGCGTGTTTATTCATTCATCTGTGTGTGGGAGTGCGTGCGTTCATTCATGCTTCTGTGTGTGTGTGTGTGTGTGTGTGTGTGTGTGTGTGTGTGTGTCTTAGCTGCCGCATCAGCCGCATCCTGGAGGCGCCCCATGGAAACGGGCTGCTGGTGGGGGTGGGGGGCAGCGGGAAGCAAAGCCTGTGCCGCCTGGCCGCCTTCCTCAGCTCCCTGGAGGTCTTCCAGATCACCCTCCGCAAGGGCTATGACATAGGGGCCCTCAGAGTGAGTATACCCTATTCACCTCTTCCGTATTGTAACGCTATTTCCGGTTACTATGCGCCCTAATGCAACCTTCTACTGTCTATGAATGCAACTCAGCTGATGTTACTTGAAATCTAACAATCTAAAATACCGGTCCATACACCTAGTATCGGAGTAAGCTATGCAATTAGACTACTGCGCCGTGCTTCTAAATGTAATATTTCTGAATGTCACCAAACACGATATAAAACATTGTAACATTTTAGTGTGGGAACTTGGCTCAGCCAGAGGATAGGCAAACCGGGACCGAACTATACAACGCCTTCAGAGCAAAATAACATCGTATTCCACTGGATCCGCACACAGAACAACTAGATTAACACATGAGAATGATAGCACAGGAAATTATGATGTTGGGAGAGTGCAGTGAATTCGTGCGCTTTACCAAATGTAGAGAGCTGGGTTGTCAGTGACTTGCTGTCGGCGCAGACGGGTCAGTCAAGTGCAGGTGTAGCTATCTATGAAACAGCGCGACAGGCTGCTCATTAAGCATTACCTAAAGTGAAATTAATGTATTGGTGGCTTGCAGAAGCTAAACGTGAGATGTTGCTAGAAAAACAGTAGCTTAAGCAACGTGGTCTGCAGTTAGGGAAGTAAAAAATACAATGGCCATTCCATTAATAAAGAAACACCCCTTTCTGTTCGTTTTTTGTTTTTTTTTCACAAATCGCCCCCTCCCTACTGCCTCGCTCTTCTACATTTAATGTTTCTGAACATCACCAAACACAACAATAAACATTGTAACATTTTCGTGTAGGAACTTGGCTCACGTGAAGCGGTAGGAGAGAGCTGCGTCGTCAGTGGCTTGCTTTCAGCGCAGGCGGCTCAGTCAAGTGTAGTTGTATGCGTGTGTGTTGTCTAGCATCTTAATCAGCATTGCCTAAAGTGAAATTATTGTATTGGTGGCTTGCAGAAGCTAAACGTAAGATGCTGCTGGAAAAATAGTATCCTAAGCAACGTCTGCATAGTTAGGGAAGTTAAAAATACAATGGCCATTTCCATGAATAAAAAAAAAATCCCTTTCTGTACACACGTATATTTATTTTTTTGACAAATCGCCCCCTGCCTCAGCCCACCGCTGCATGCTATGCATGCTATCCAGCCACCCAGTGGAATTCATTAACCTCAAGTGATGAAGCACAATCTCTTCATCCAATCTTTTTAGGTGTCTTTCTGAGTAAGCTATCCATCTTTATTCGCAAGGTTTTCTAACGTAGCTGACTTGCTGTAGCAAACCGACCGGAAGTAATGTTACAATCGTGGAAGACGAGCAACTTTGAAAATGGGCGTGTCAGAATAAGGTGAATACACGACCACATAGTGGCCCTCAGAGTGAGTATACACTATACACAGAGACATAGGGGCCCTCAGAGTGAGTATACACTATACACAGAGACATAGGGGCCCTCAGAGTGAGTGTACACAACCACATAGTGGCCCTCAGAGTGAGTATACACTATACACAGAGACATAGGGGCCCTCAGAGTGAGTGTACACAACCACATAGTGGCCTTCAGAGTGAGTATACACTACAACATAGGGGCCCTCAGAGTGAGTATACACTATACACAGAGACATAGGGGTCCTCAGAGTGAGTATACACTATACACAGAGACATAGGGGCCCTCAGAGTGAGTATACACTATACACAGAGACATAGGGGTCCTCAGAGTGAGTATACACTATACACAGAGACATAGGGGCCTTCAGAGTGAGTATACACTATACACAGAGACATAGGGGCCTTCAGAGTGAGTATACACTATACACAGAGACATAGGGGCCTTCAGAGTGAGTATACACTATACACAGAGACATAGGGGCCTTCAGAGTGAGTATACACTATACACAGAGACATAGGGGCCTTCAGAGTGAGTATACACTATACACAGAGACATAGGGGCCTTCAGAGTGAGTATACACTACCACATAGGGGCCCTCAGAGTAAGTATACACTACAACATAGGGGCCCTCAGAGTGAGTATACACTACAACATAGGGGTCCTCAGAGTGAGTATACACAGAGACATAGGGGCCTTCAGAGTGAGTATACACTACAACATAGGGACCCTCAGAGTGAGTATACACTACAACAGGGGTGCTCACTACGTCGATCGCGATCTACCAGTCGATCGCGAAGGCAGTGCTGGTAGATCGCCTGTTGTGTAATTTTTTTGTTAGGTTGGTTATCATAACAACTAGAACGGCTGCTGGAAAACTGCAGCAAAGAAGGAGTCCTAGCTAGTTCGCTAACTTAGCCCATACTGTTCATAAAAACTATGACAGTGACTTCCCCGTGAAAAGCGAACTAAGAAATGTGAAGGAAAATAAAAATGCCCTTTACAGGGCAGCAGTCACATTATGCGGAAAATGCATTTAAAGAGATCGTTGATGTCGCAACCAAAATAGCCTGCTGTATTCGAACGAGGTCTCTTCAAAGACGTCTGTTCCGTGCACAGTTGGAAGTTGGAACTATTCTGACCTCTTGCTACACACCGACGTGAGATTGCTTAGTAGGGGGAAATTCTTGCAGAGATTTCGACAGCTCTGTCCGTTGATTAAGGAGTTTCTTCCTGTCACTAAACATGCTGAACACAAGCAACTTAATGACAATCGGTGGCTGCTAGACTTGGCGTTTGTAACTGATCTTACTAACATGTTGAACGAACTTAATTTGGAGCTGCAAGGAAAAGACAAAAGCGTGGTCGACATAAGACGTGATCAGCTCAGCTAATGCATTCAAACGAAAAATAAAATTGCTGTCCTCAAAGTTGCAGCGCTATGATTTGGGAAACTTCCGAAACCTCGCATCGGAGCTGGAGAAAGCAGGGAGGGCGTGTTCGCAAATTGTCAGTGTGCGCGCTACACACAGCAGCTCTATGCAACCCTGTCTGACTCCCTCCAGTGCAGGTCATCATCAGATTAATTAAGTCCTGGCAATAGATAATTACAAATGTATTAGAGTTGTGCTCTAAAGGTTCTTTCGAAAGTAATACAAATGTATTATTATAATTGTGCTGTAAACGTCCATTATATCATAATGCAGTTGCATTAAAGTTGTGCTGTGAAGGTTTATGCATGGATGCATATATTTTAACTATGTTGCATGTGTAATGCAACATGTATATCAATAAACAAACATATCAATAAACTGCATAAAGGTACATATGAAACGCATACTGAGTGATTTATCATCATCATCTTCATCATCACCATCGTCATCTTCATCTTCATCATCCTCAGTAGATCGCGGTGACATGGCCGTTTTAAAAGTAGATCGCCAGCCAAAAATTAGTGAGCACCCCTGCACTACAACATAAGGACCCTCAGAGTGAGTATACACTACAACATAGGGGTCTTCAGAGTGAGTATACACTATACACGACCACATAGGTGCCCTCAGAGTGAGTATACACTACAACATAGGGGCCTATAGGGTGAGTATACTCTACAACATAGGGCCCCTCAGAGTGAGATTAAAAGGCTACGCCATAGGGGCCCTCAGAGTAAGTATACACTACCACATAGGGTGAGTATACACTAACACATACGGGCCCTCAGAGTGAGTATACACCACCACATAGGGGCCCTCAGAGTGAGTATACACTACAACATAGGGGCCTTCAGAGTAAGCATACACTACCACATAGGGTGAGTATACACTAACACATATGGGCCCTCAGAGTGAGTATACACTACCACATAGGGTGAGTACACACTACAACATAGGGGCCCTCAGAGTGAGATTACAAGGCTACGCCATAGGGGCCCTCAGAGTAAGTATACACTACCACATAGGGGCCCTCAGAGTGAGTATACACTACCACATAGGGGCCTTCAGAGTAAGCATACACTACCACATAGGGTGAGTATACACTAACACATACGGGCCCTCAGAGTGAGTATACACTACCACATAGGGTGAGTATACACTAACACATACGGGCCCTCTGAGTGAGTATACACTACCACATAGGGTGAGTACACACTACAACATAGGGGCCCTCAGAGTGAGTACACACTACAACATAGGAGCCCTCAGAGTGAGTACACACTACCACATAGGGGCCTTCAGAGTAAGCATACACTACCACATAGGGTGAGTATACACTAACACATACGGGCCCTCAGAGTGAGTATACACTACCACATACGGTGAGTACACACTACAACATAGGGGCCCTCAGAGTGAGATTACAAGGCTACGCCATAGGGGCCCTCAGAGTAAGTATACACTACCACATAGGGGCCCTCAGAGTGAGTATACACTACCACATAGGGGCTTTCAGAGTAAGTATACACTACCACATAGGGTGAGTATACACTAACACATAGGGTGAGTACACACTACCGCATAGGGGCCTTCAGAGTAAACATAAACTACCACATAGGGGCCCTTTGAGTGAGTATGCACTATGCCATAGGGGTTAGGGTGACAGACTAGGGTATAAAGGACTCTAGGGTGAGAGACTATGGCATAGGGGACCTTACGGTGAGTGACTAGGACGAAGGGGACTGTACGGGTGAATGACTCTCTCTCTCTCTCAATGATTATGACCGCCGCTAGCGAAACTAGCGAAAGCGGTCATTATAGAGTTGCCGCGACCATTTTCCCCTTTTTTTTCCTTTTTTTTTTTCTTTTTTTTTCAGTGAATGTCCGTCAACGATTCCCGGGACACTGAAACTCAGGGGGACATGAATCTTTGTAGGCATGTAGCCCTAGAACTTTTTGAGCAACTAGAAGCTTTTGGTCCCCCGGGGCCACCCCCACGCTGTGCCAGCGTACGTCAAAGAGGGGGAGACCGGCAAAAGTTTTTGCTGAATAGCTCAGTGAACGTTTCACCCAACAACATAAAATTTTTGGGATATGTCGGTGTTACAGAGATGTATCGACCCAGCCAATAAACGCTCACTTGAAGCATAGCGCCACCTAGTGATATGGGTAAATGCAAAAATTGGGATTTTGAGTTGCCAATATCTTGGACCGAGAAGGTGGGAACTGCGCAAAATACATCATGCACGATCACCACAAAGACCTCTATAACCACAGCATGTGCCATACAATTTGGTCAATAGGGGGCGCTGTAATTGTACAAAATGTCATTTTGCCTATTATCTAGAGAATGCTTACGTTTACAACAAATGTTTTTTTAACGTGAAATCTGTTGACCCTCACGCATTGAAAATACTTGTCGACGCCCACTTCCAATAAGAACAATTTCCGTGAAATTTTAATATTGCGAAAACGAATCTGAACGAACTCATCATAGGCCGTTCATGTGAATCTCACCAAATTTGGTATATGTCATCTACAGACAATGCTGACAAAAAGTTATCAAAGGATTTATCTTGAGATAAACCGTTCCGAAGTTACACGTCAATGGACATTTAACACGTAGCTTAAAATTCTTCAAATGGCCGTATCTTGGCTTTTAATTGCTCAAATTTGGTCAAAGTTGACATGCCATCTCTAAACAGCTTTCTTTTCATGTTTACTAAATTTTGTGACATTTCGTCATAGGGGGCGATGTTTATTGGCGAAGCTAGGTGTCAAAAAACAGCTTTTGTTAAATAACTTGTCAAACATTTTGCCCAAGACAACGATTTTGTGTTAGTATGTCGGTGTTACAGAGACGTATCGACCCAGCCCATAAACACTCACTTGAAGCATAGCGCCACCTAGTGATAAAGGCATATGCAAAAATTGAGATTTTGAGTTGCCAATATCTTGGACCGAGAAGGTGGGAACTGCGCAAAATACGTCATGCACGATCAGCACAAAGACCTCTAAAACCACAGCACGTGCCATGCAATTTGGTCCATAGGGGGCGCTGTAATTGTGCAAAATGTCATTTTGCCTATTATCTAGAGAATGCTAACGTTTACAACCAATTTTTTTTTATCGTGAAATCTATTGACCCTCACACATTGAAAACACTGGTCGACGCCCACTTCCAACGAGAACAATTTCCGTGAAATTTTAATATTGCGAAAACGAATCTTAACGAACTCGTCATAGGCCGTTCATGTGAATCTCACCAAATTTGGTATATGTCATCTACAGACAATGCTGACAAAAAGTTATCAAAGGATTTATCTTGAGATAAACCGTTCCGAAGTTACACGTCAATGGACATTTAACACGTAGCTTAAAATTCTTCAAATGGCCGTATCTTGGCTTTTAATTGCTCAAATTTGGTCAAAGTTGACATGCCATCTCTAAACATCTTTCTTTTCATGTTTACTAAATTTTGTGACATTTCGTCATAGGGGGCGATGTTTATTGGCGAAGCTAGGTGTCAAAAAACAGCTTTTGTTAAATAACTTGTCAAACATTTTGCCCAAGACAACGATTTTGTGTTAGTATGTCGGTGTTACAGAGACGTATCGACCCAGCCCATAAACACTCACTTGAAGCATAGCGCCACCTAGTGATAAAGGCATATGCAAAAATTGAGATTTTGAGTTGCCAATATCTTGGACCGAGAAGGTGGGAACTGCGCAAAATACGTCATGCACGATCAGCACAAAGACCTCTAAAACCACAGCACGTGCCATGCAATTTGGTCCATAGGGGGCGCTGTAATTGTGCAAAATGTCATTTTGCCTATTATCTAGAGAATGCTAACGTTTACAACCAATTTTTTTTTATCGTGAAATCTATTGACCCTCACACATTGAAAACACTGGTCGACGCCCACTTCCAACGAGAACAATTTCCGTGAAATTTTAATATTGCGAAAACGAATCTTAACGAACTCGTCATAGGCCGTTCATGTGAATCTCACCAAATTTGGTATATGTCATCTACAGACAATGCTGACAAAAAGTTATCAAAGGATTTATCTTGAGATAAACCGTTCCAAAGTTACACGTCAATGAACATTCAACACGTAGCTTAAAATTCTTCAAATTGCCGTATCTTGGCTTTTAATTGCTCAAATTTGGTCAAAGTTGACATGCCATCTCTAAACAGCTTTCTTTTCATGTGTTCTAAATTTTGTGACATTTTGTCATAGGGGGCGATGTTTATCGCCGAAACAGTTTTTGTTAAATAACTCGTCAACAATTTTGCCCAAGACAACGATTTTGTGTTAGTATGTAGGTGTTACAGAGGCATATTGACCCAGCCCATAAACTCTCACTTGAAGCATAGCGCCACCTAGTGATAAGGGTAAATGCAAAAATTGGGATTTTGAGTTGCCAATATCTTGGACCGAGAAGGTGGGAACTGCACAAAATACATCATGCACAATCACCACAAAGACCTCTAACACCACAGAACATGCCATAAAATTTGGTCCATAGGGTGCGCTGTAATTGTACAAAATCTCATTTTGCCGATTCCTTGCCTTCACAAATCAGTCCTACACACTACACATTCAAAACCCACATCCATGCCCACTTCCAGGAAATCATTTCCACAGAAATTCTCACCTCACAACACTGCTCTACCACACACTCATCACACCAACAGTTCCCACATTTCAATATACTGCGGCGGTCATACCATGTACCGCTATGCGGTACATCTAGTTTTTTCTCTGTCTCTGTCTTTTTTTCTGTAATGTTCTGTCTCTTTCTCTCTCTCTCTGTCCAGAGTGACATAGCTGCTCTGTACATCAAAGTGGGCGTAAAGAACATTGGCACTGTGTTTCTGCACACTGACGCCCAGATTCCTGACGAGCGTTTCCTGGTGCTCATCAACGACATGCTGGCCTCAGGTGCATAAACAATATCACACCATATCATATATCAGACACCATATATCATATCAAACTGTATGTCATACTAGATATCACACCTTATATCATGCATCATATCATATCCCAGACACCATATATCATACCTTATATCAGATATCATACCTCATATCATACTGTATGTCATAGTAGATATCATACATCATATCACATCATATCAGGCAGACACCATATAACATATATCATATCAAACCATATTGTATCAGACAACACATATCATACATCTTGTCATATAGCGTATCACACATCATAAGTGTCTGTGTGTGTGTGTGTGTATGTTTGCATCTGTGTGTGTGTATGTTTGTAGGAGACATACCAGACTTGTTCACGGAGGAGGAGGTGGACATGATTGTGGCGTCAACGCGTCTGGAGCTGAGAGGTCTAGGCCTGCTGGACACCAGAGAGAGCTGCTGGAGCTTCTTCATTGACAGGATCAGAAGACAGCTTAAGGTCTCACACACACACACATAATTACACACACACACACACACATACACACACACACACACACAAACACACATACATATACAACACATATATATCTGTGTGTGTGTACATATCTCAGTGTGTGTGTGTGTGACACACTCCAGGTGGTGTTGTGTTTCTCCCCGGTGGGCTTCACACTGAGGACGAGGGCACGGAAGTTTCCGGCGCTGGTAAACTGCACGGCCATCGACTGGTTCCACCCATGGCCACAACTCGCCCTGCAGTCCGTCAGCACCACCTTCATAGACAAGATCACTGGCATCGAGGTCTGTGTGTGTGTGTGTCTGTCTGTCTGTGTGTGTGAGTGTGTGTGTGCTATCTGTGACTGGTTCCACTGAACCAGTCCACCCGAACCAGTCCGAACCAGTCTGAACCAGTCCACCCAAACCACCGAACCAAAATCCATGACTTTGTGTGTACCCCTTTGTGTGAATTGAGGCTGGTTTGAAGGCATCTGCCTAAATCTTTGCACAGTACTGTATCTTTTTAGCCATCCACACGTTTAATGTTAAAACACCCATAAGGCTGAAAGGACTGAAAGGACTTGATGGGCATAAGTTGTTTTTTGACAAGTTTTAGGCAGGTGCACACAAAGTGTATACAAACAGGGGTACACACAAAGTCAGAGATTTTGCAGAATTATAGTCAGGTGTATGGTCAACCAATTACACCAAATTGGTTGTGTATGTCAGGGTGCATACATCCACAGAAGATCTGGGGTAGTTCTTCAAGATGTTTCAAAAACCAAGTTCCTTCAAAAACTCTATGCAAGTAGACCTAGAAAAATTGATGCTCTTTTGAAGGCAAAGGGTGGTCACACCAAATACTGATTTGATTTAGGTTTCTCTTTTGTTTAGTCACTGCCTTTTGTTAATTGATCAACATAAATGATTAACACTTCCATTTTTGAAGGCATTCCTAGTTGACAGCATTTTTTCACACCTGCCTAAAACTTTTGCACATTACTGTATGTATCTCACATATCTCATGTATCTAATTTATCTCTGCATATCTAATGTATCCACCTAATGTAAGTCTACATATCTAATGTATCTCACATATCTAACGTATCTCACATATCTAATGTATCTCACATATCTAATGTATCTGACATATCTAATGTATCTCACATATCTAACGTGTCTCACATATCTAATGTATATCACATATCTAACGTATCTGACATATCTAATGTATCTGACATATCTAATGTATCTGACATATCTAATGTATCTCACATATCTAAAGTATCTATTTGATGTATCTCCACATATACGTATCTCACATATCTAATGTATCTCACATATCTAACGTATCTGACATATCTAATGTATCTCACATATCTAATGTATCTGACATATCTAATGTATCTCACATATCTAAAGTATCTATTTGATGTATCTCCACATATACGTATCTTACATATCTAATGTATCGGACATATCTAATGTATCTCACATATCTAACGTATCTCACATATCTAATGTATCTCACATATGTAATGTATCTCACATATCTAATGTATCTGACATATCTAACGTATCTCACATATCTAATGTATGTCACATATCTAATGTATCTCACATATCTAATGTATCTGACATATCTAACGTATCTGACATATCTAATGTATCTGACATATCTAACGTATCTGACATATCTAATGTATCTCACATATCTAATGTATGTCACATATCTAATGTATGTCACATATCTAATGTATCTGACATATCTAACGTATCTGACATATCTAATGTATCTGACATATCTAATGTATCTGACATATCTAATGTATCTCACATATCTAACGTATCTGACATATCTAATGTATCTCACATATCTAATGTATGTCACATATCTAATGTATGTCACATATCTAATGTATCTGACATATCTAATGTATCTGACATATCTAACGTATGTCACATATCTAATGTATGTCACATATCTAATGTATCT
>CM050220.1:107500-115000 GCA_027475355.1 Coilia nasus | reverse complement strand
ACTCTCTACACAACCCAGCACTACAGGCCACCAACGCAGCTCTTAACACACAACCGGGTACACACACACACACACACACACACACACACACACTCTCTCTACACAACCCAACACTACAGGCTGCCAATGCAGCTCTTAACACACTCACCCGGGTACGTACACACACACACACACACACACACACACACTCTCTCTACACAGCCCAGCACTACAGGCTGCCAATGCAGCTCTTAACACACTCAACCGGGTACACACACACACACACACACATACTCTCTCTACACAAGCCAGCACTACAGGCCGCTAACGCAGCTCTTAACACACTCAACCGGGTATGTACACACACACACACACAGTGAAACACATGTGAACTAGGCTTGGCTAGCCTACTAGGCTAATGTAATGCTTTAAGTTGAGAAGTGTTATCTTGCTTACTAACACCCTCCTAGATACTACTACTTACATTAGCCTAGATAATACTACTGACAATAGCCTAAACTAGATGTACCGCATAGCGGTACATGGTATGACCGCCGCAGTGTATTGAAATGTGGGAACTGTTGTTATGATGAGTGTGTGGTAGAGCAGTATTGTGAGGTGAGAATTTGTGTGGAAATGATTTCCTGGAAGTGGGCATGAATGTGGGTTTTGAATGAATTACATTGTGTGTGTTTGAATAGTGTGTAGGAGTGATTTGTGAAAGGAATAGGCAAAATGAGATTTTGTACAATTACAGCGACACCTAGCTTCGCCAATAAACTTCGCCACCTATGACGAAATGTCACAAAATTTAGTACACATAAAAAGAAAGCTGTTTAGAGATGGCATGTCAACTTTGACCAAATTTGAGCAATTAAAAGCCAAGATATGGATTTTTGAAGAATTTTAAGCTACGTATTAATTGTTCATTGACGTGTAACTTCGAAACGGTTTATCTCAAGATAAATCCTTTGATAACTTTTTGTCAGCATTGTCTGTAGATGACATATACCAAATTTGGTGAGATTCACATGAACGGCCTATGACGAGTTCGTTCAGATTCGTTTTCGCAATGTTAAAATTTCACGGAAATTGTTTTCATTGGAAGTGGGCGTCGACCAGTGTTTTCAATGCGTGAGGGTCAATAGATTTTACGATAAAAAAAAAAGTTGTTGTAAACGTAAGCATTGTCTAGATAATAGGCAAAATGACATTTTCTACAATTACAGCGCCCCCTATGGACCAAATTTTATGGCATGTTCTGTGGTGTTAGAGGTCTTTGTGGTGATCGTGCATGACGTATTTTGCGCAGTTCCCACCTTCTCGGTCCAAGATATTGGCAACTCAGAATCCCAATTTTTGCATTTACCCATATCACTAGGTGGCGCTATGCTTCAAGTGAGAGTTTATGCACTGGGTCGATACGTCTCTGTAACACCGACATATCACAAAAATTTCATGTTGTTGGGTGAAACGTTCATTGAGTTATTCAGCAAAAACTTTTGCCGTTCTCCCCCTCTTTAACAGACACTGGCACAGCGGGGGGTTGGCCCTGGGGGACCAATAGGCGTTATTCGCTCACAAACTTCTTGGGCTACATGCCTACAAACATTCATGTCTCCCCGAGTTTCAGTGACTACTGACATTAGCGGAGATAACACTACTGACATTAGCCTAGATAACACTACATTGTGACTAACGTTCCCCAACCCCCGGGCCATTGTGACTAAGGGCTCATTTCCACCACCTTGTTCAGCGCGTAGCCGTGTTCAGCGCGTGGGTGTATACAATAGGTTTGTATAGGGACAGAATACGCTCAGAACACGTTTGCGGTGGGAATGGTCTCATCTGCTAACGTGCATTCAAAATGAATACGGACAAAATACGGCCACGCGCTGAACACGCAGAGAGTGCGGTGGAAATGGGCCCTAACGTGTGTTTGTGTGTGTGTTTGTGTGTGTGTGTGTGTAGCTGAACCTGACTGAGTTGCGGACATTCCCCAGCCCTCCTGCCATCGTGACTAATGTGTGTGTGTGTGTGTGTGTGTGTGTGTAGCTGAACCTGACTGAGCTGAGGACGTTCCCCAACCCCCCGGCCATCGTGAGTAATGTGTCGGCGGCGGTTCTGGTGCTGCTGTCGCCCAGTGGCCGCATCCCCAAAGACCGCAGTTGGAAGGCCGCCAAGGTTGTCATGAGCAAGGTGAGACAAACCGCAACAAACAATTACAACATAATTCTGAGTGGCGGACGTGATTGATTAAGCGCATGCCAGGGCAACCAGCCAAGCCATTTCTGGTGCTTTCTCACCGCGGGTAGGCATATTAATCTGATAGATGTCCAAAATCAATCATCTGTCGTCCATGACGGCTTGTTTGTGTGAAATGCTACCTAATTAATCCAGGTGAGTATAATTTATAATCAGATCTGAGCACTACACCACAGGGATGACAAGACTGGATGTGATCACTTATAATGTGCAAGAAAAACAGTCTGTCATAAAGATCAGATTTTGATCGAATATGCCAAAACAAAGATATCTTACTGTAGCTCAACTGCTCTGCCCTGTCTTAAGTCCTGTACACTGTCCTATACTCTACTTGTCCTGTACTCTGTCTGTCCTGTCCTATACTCTACTTGTCCTGTACTCTGTCTGTCCTGTCCTCTGTCCTGTCCTGTTCTCTGTTTGTCCTGTCCTCTGTCTGTCCTGTCCTCTGTCCTGTCCTGTACTCTGTCCTGTCCTGTCCTATACTCTACTTGTCCTGTACTCTGTCTGTCCTGTCCTATACTCTACTTGTCCTGTACTCTGTCTGTCCTGTCCTATACTCTACTTGTCCTGTACTCTGTCTGTCTTGTCCTCTGTCCTGTCCTGTCCTATACTCTACTTGTCCTGTACTCTGTCTGTCCTGTCCTCTGTCCTGTCCTGTCCTATACTCTACTTGTCCTGTACTCTGCTTGTCCTGTCCTCTGTCCTGTCCTGTACTCTGTCTGTCCTGTCCTGTACTCTGTCTGTCCTATACTCTACTTGTCCTGTACTCTGTCTGTCCTGTCCTCTGTCTGTCCTGTCCTCTGTCCTGTCCTATACTCTACTTGTCCTGTACTCTGTCCTGTCCTGTACTCTGTCTGTCCTGTCCTCTGTCCTGCCCTGTACTCTGTCCTGTCCTGTTCTCTGTCCTGTCCTGTACTCTGTCCTGTCCTATACTCTACTTGTCCTGTCCTCTGTCTGTCCTGTCCTCTGTCCTGTCCTGTACTCTGTCCTGTCCCGTCCTCTGTCCTGTCCTGTACTCTGTCCTGTCCTATACTCTACTTGTCCTGTCCTCTGTCCTGTCCTGTCCTATACTCTACTTGTCCTGTCCTCTGTCTGTCCTGTCCTATACTCTACTTGTCCTGTACTCTGTCTGTCCTGTCCTCTGTCCTGTCCTGTCCTATACTCTACTTGTCCTGTACTCTGTCTGTCCTGTCCTCTGTCCTGTCCTGTCCTATACTCTACTTGTCCTGTACTCTGTCTGTCATGTCCTCTGTCCTGTCCTGTCCTATACTCTACTTGTCCTGTACTCTGCTTGTCCTGTCCTCTGTCCTGTCCTGTACTCTGTCTGTCCTGTCCTGTACTCTGTCTGTCCTATACTCTACTTGTCCTGTACTCTGTCTGTCCTGTCCTCTGTCTGTCCTGTCCTCTGTCCTGTCCTATACTCTACTTGTCCTGTACTCTGTCCTGTCCTCTGTCCTGTCCTGTACTCTGTCCTGTCCTGTTCTCTGTCCTGTCCTGTACTCTGTCCTGTCCTATACTCTACTTGTCCTGTCCTCTGTCTGTCTGTCCTGTCCTCTGTCCTGTCCTGTACTCTGTCCTGTCCCGTCCTCTGTCCTGTCCTGTACTCTGTCCTGTCCTATACTCTACTTGTCCTGTCCTCTGTCCTGTCCTGTCCTATACTCTACTTGTCCTGTCCTCTGTCTGTCCTGTCCTATACTCTACTTGTCCTGTACTCTGTCTGTCCTGTCCTCTGTCCTGTCCTGTCCTATACTCTACTTGTCCTGTACTCTGTCTGTCCTGTCCTCTGTCCTGTCCTGTCCTATACTCTACTTGTCCTGTACTCTGTCTGTCCTGTCCTCTGTCCTGTCCTGTCCTATACTCTACTTGTCCTGTACTCTGTCTGTCCTGTCCTCTGTCCTGTCCTGTACTCTGTCTGTCCTGTCCTGTACTCTGTCTGTCCTATACTCTACTTGTCCTGTACTCTGTCTGTCCTGTCCTCTGTCTGTCCTGTCCTCTGTCCTGTCCTATACTCTACTTGTCCTGTACTCTGTCCTGTCCTGTACTCTGTCTGTCCTGTCCTCTGTCCTGTACTGTACTCTGTCCTGTCCTGTCCTGTCCTCTGTCCTGTCCTGTACTCTGTCCTGTCCTATACTCTACTTGTCCTGTCCTCTGTCTGTCCTGTCCTCTGTCCTGTCCTTTACTCTGTCCTGTCCTGTCCTCTGTCCTGTCCTATACTCTACTTGTCCTGTCCTCTGTCCTGTCCTGTCCTCTGTCCTGTCCTGTCCTTTGTCTGCACGTAGTCTGTAGCATCCTTACCTCTCTATTTTCTCCTTTGCTTGCTGACTGGTGGCCTCTGTTGTAGGTTGTATAGTAAGCCATGTCTGCTAAGTGTAATGTAATGTATGTGAGTATGTACACGTGTGTGTGTGTGTGTTGTAGGTGGATGACTTCCTGCAGGCGCTGGTGAACTTTGACAAGGAGCACATCCCCGAGTCCACGGTGCGAGTGGTGAAGGACGAGTATCTGAGGGACCCCGAGTTCAACCCCGAGTTTGTGCGCCTCAAATCCTCGGCCGCCGCTGGTCTCTGTGCTTGGGTCATCAACATCATACGCTTCCACGAGGTCACACACACACACACACACACACGCACACACACATGTGTACACGAGGTCACACACACACACACACACACACACTGGCCTCTGTGCTTGGGTCATCGACATCATACGCTTCCACGAGGTCAGACACATACACACACACACACTGGCCTCTGTGGAGTGTGGTGTATTTTATTGTAGTGTAATGTTGAATGATATGTGTGTGTGTGTTGTAGTGTAATATTGTCATGTGTCTCTCCTGTCATGCTGCTCTGGTCTGCAGGTGTTTGTAAGTAACCTGTAACACACACACACACACACACTAATACACTGGTGTTATGGTTAGAGTTACACTACATCAGTGATTGGCTACACCAATCGGATAGCTGCTTTTTGTCAACAGAACGGCAAGATACAACACTTGATAATTTGGATTGTTGAGGACTTTATGGTGCGTTTTTCTCGTCGTCCGTACTGCTGGATGAAGCCCTGGGGGCCGCCATCTTGCCGTTCTGTTGACAAAAAGCAGCTATCCGATTGGTGTAGCCCCAACCATGCCACCACTCACGAACCAAAATCTTATTACGTCGTGCCGAAGCTAATTCTGCATTAAATGCCTCGCTGTAAAAATTTGGCAGGATTTTTCGGGCCGAACTTTTTGCTGTTAGCATAACACGAGTTGTTCTTGTTTATGGACTAAAGATTGTGTAGTTCCCTGACTGCGGAGCGAGATTCAATTTCTGAAGGACTTTTCGTGTTTCACCTTGTGGCCTAAATGATGAGCCAGCTTCATCAAACCTGATCAAACCTGGTGACAGAGCCATCTACCGCTCTGGCATTGATACTTGGTATGATGGGTATGATAGGTTTGGCATGATTCGTAACATTTTTATAATAGTAACGAGTAACGATTCAGCACGTGAAAAATGTATCGGAGTAGAAGTATTAAATCAAAAAAACGTAGTTAAGTAAAAGTGGAAGTAGGAAAAAATAATACTCCAGTAAAGTACAGATACTGCATAGTACTTAAGTACAGTACTTAAGTGGTTCTACTTCGTTAATACACATCTCTGCATTATGATGCTTGTCACATGTAAACCCATTGAGATGTTTGTCACATTTTGATGGTTTGACTGAGGTGTTCCTGTAATGTGCGATTCTGTTTGCATCACCAATATTTTTTGACAGTGCATTTATACCCTTGTGTGATGATTGTATGTATGTTTGTGTGTGTGTGTGTATGTGTGTGTGTATATAGATGTGTGTGTGTGGTGGAGGTGAAGCACCTGTGTCTGTCCCAGGCCAAACACTGACCTGTGTGTGTGTGTTGCAGGTGTTGTGTGAGGTGGAGGTGAAGCGCCTCTGTCTGTCCCAGGCCAACGCTGACCTGTTGGAGGCGGCAGACAAGCTGGAGGCCATCAGGAGGAAGCTGGGGGTGCATTATTCTATTCATCCACTCATCCTTTTATCCATTCATCCACTCACTCACTCATCCATTCATCCACTCATCCACTCATCCATTCATCCAGTCATCCATTCATCCACTCACTCACTCACCCATTTATCCATTTATCTACTCATCCATTTATCCACTCATCCACTCATCCATTCATCCACTCACTCACTCACTCATTTATCCATTTATCTACTCATCCATTTATCCACTCATCCATTCATCCACTCACCCACTCATCCACTCATCCATTCATCCACTCACTCACCCATTTATCCATTTATCTACTCATCCATTTATCCATTCATCCACTCACCCACTCATCCACTCATCCATTCATCCACTCACTCACTCACCCATTTATCCATTTATCTAGTCATCCATTCATCCATTCATCCACTCACCCACTCATCCACTCATCCAGTCATCCATTCATCCACTCACTCACTCACCCATTTATCCATTTATCTAGTCATCCATTCATCCACTCACCCACTCATCCACTCATCCAGTCATCCATTCATCCACTCACTCACTCACCCATTTATCCATTTATCTACTCATCCATTTATCCACTCATCCTCTCATCCATTCATCCAGTCATCCACTCACTCACTCCCCATTTATCCACTCATCCTGTCATCCATTCATCCATTTATCCACTCATCCTCTCATCCATTCATCTATTTATCATCTCATCCATTTATCCACTCATCTATTGATTATTTGTTTATTTTCCTCACTGCCTCTCTTGCATAGATAAGTAGATAAGTGTGTGTGTGCACGCACGTGTGTGTGTGTGTGCCCATACGTGCGTGCGTTTCTGTGTGTGTGTGGCAGGAGCTGGATGGTAGTCTTGAAACCCTGACGCAGGCGTTTGAGAAGGCCACATCGGAGAAACTTCGCTGTCAGGATGAAGTAAACCGCACCAACAAAACCATCGAGCTCGCCAACAGACTGGTCAAGGGCCTGGAGGTGTGTGTGTGTGTGTGGTCGGAGAATGTGCGCTGGTTGGTTACGGATGGTGTGGAACTGGAGAGAACATCAATGGTAGTAACCAGACCGAAGTACAACTTGAATTTCGGTGCCACAACATGTGCAGCTTGACGTTAATACAGAACAAACACGAAGTTCTTACGAGCCAGGAACGTGAATGCCTTTTTCTGACTTCAAGTTGACAAGTAAAAACCGAGTAAAACTGCAACAAAAACAGGACAAAAAAAACG
>CM050220.1:87500-92500 GCA_027475355.1 Coilia nasus | reverse complement strand
CCACATGGTTTATTGTTTGTGGGAGGTGTCTTTTGTTTATGGGGGCATGGTAAGTGTAGAAAAGGCTATGGACATTTTCCCTGTGTTCCTTTCTGCTATGCTGTTTAATGGGATAATGTCCCCTTTGTTGGGCTAAGGAACTTTTATTCTGACGCAGTTGGCGTGGGGTTATGACATCATCATATATGGACTATAATCAGTGTTCATAGTATGACGTGTGGCTCACCAAAGTTTTGTAGTTTGCCAAGAAATCCAACCCAATCCTCATTATGTGGGAGTAAAATGAGCAATGTAAGTTTACCTTTGTATCAGTTTAAGTCATATTAAGTATATATTTTGGAATATTTGTGCAGATAGTGAAGTTACAGCCAAGTATTTAGTTGATGTTAGTGTACTGATTTTTGTTGCGATTAGCATGTAGCATTACCTGTCGGGAACATTGCTGAATGACTAGCTTGTGTGTAACTGCTAGGCACATTTTGGGGATTGAGCATAGTTTATCCTTTATAAACCAGCTGGAACAATGGGAGGAGAGGTAGTACAATCAACTTGTTTGGACTTTCATCATGGCAGCGACGAGAAACAACTGCAAACTACTAAATGTAAGAATTGTTTCCTGTACACTTTATCAATGGGGGAGAGGTAGATGGGGTGGGGACCCTATATGTAAAGTGCACACACAGTACGCTACATGAAATCTATTCTAGATTTATCAAGCTATTAGGTGGTTTGTTGTCAGTGGGGGATGGGTGGTTGTGGTGGGGACCTAATATGTCAGGTGAAAACACACATCTCAAACAGTTCCTTGGCAGATGTGTGGTTGGGGTGGGGACCTGATATGTCAGGTGAAAACACACATCTCACCATTCCCGTCATCAACCAGTACACTTTACCAGTGGGGGAGGGATAAATGTGATGGGGACCTTACATGTCGCGTGCACATAGAATACGCTACTTGAAACCTTCTTTATATTCAGCAGGACTGTAGGTTATCTGTTGTTAGTGGTTTATAGGTGGTTGTGGTGGGGACATATGTCAGGTGAAAACACACATCTCAAACAGTTCCTTGGAAGATGTGTGGTTGGGGTGGGGACCTGATATGTCAGGTCAGGAGTTAGCACACAGTGCTGGAATCATCTCTATACATCACGCCTTCAGATGGTTTTATTAGTGGGTGGATTGGGGGATGGGGAGATAGTCATGGTGGGGACCTTACATGTCAGGTAAACACACAATGCTATAAACATCTTCTGAATACAGGAAACCCCCACATGGTTTATTGTTTGTGGGAGGTGTCTTTTGTTTATGGGGGCGTGGTAAGTGTGGTGGGGACCTGATGTGTCTGGTCAACACACAGCTCACACACACTTGTCCCAGTACTGACCACATGGGGGCGCACTCTGAAACACACTCCACACACACACACACTTTTTTGTCCGGTGAAATGTACCCCGTCGGGACCTAGGGGCATTTTCAGGGGAACCCCACCAGACATGTTAAAATGGCGTTTTCTATCATGTGCAATGGTTGTGCCTCTGGGGACTAAGATTCAGGTTCCCACCGCTCATGGAGTCCCGACCGTGTTGGTGTGCAGTCATGCTCAAGTCCCCACCGGGATAGAAAAACAAGTACACACACACACACACTCACACACACACACACACATTCACACACAAACACACACACACCAGACCACACACACAGCTCTACCTGTTTAGGTAAACATACACACACATTACAGACACCACACACACACACACACACATCTCTTCCAGAGGGACAAGCTCACCTTGAGCGCCCAGTTAGCCTTTGAGGTGACATACACACACACACACCAGACTACACACACACACACACACACACACACACACACACATTCACACACAAACACACACACACACCAGACTACACACACACACACACACATTCACACAGACACACACACACACACACACAGCTCTACCTGTTTAGGCACTTACACATGCATTTAATATTCATACACACACAAATATACAGGCACACACATCACCGTGGCTGCAAAGCTCGTGTGTGTGTGTGTGTGTGTCTGTAATGTGTGTGTGTCTGTCTGTAATGTGTGTGTATCTGTCTGTATGTAATGTGTGTGTGTGTGTGTGTGTCTGTAATGTGTGTATATGTGTGTCTATCTGTCTGTAATATGTGTGTGTGTGTCTGTCTGTAATGTGTGTGTGTGTATGTCTGTCTGTAATGTGTGTGTGTGTGTGTGTGTGTGTGTGTGTGTGTGTGTGTGTGTGCCCAGCTGCTGCTGATGAGTAAGGAGATTGATGTGCGGGAGTTGGACTTCCTGTTGCGATTCAATGTGGACCACAGCTACATCAGCCCTGTGGACTTCCTGTCCAACTCTGCCTGGAGCGCCATCAAGGTACACACACACACACACACACACACACACACACACACACACACACACATACACACACACACACACATAGACGCACACACATACACATATGTGACCGGCCACAGCAAAACCGGGCACAACTCGTCCGAGAGGCATTTTGAGTTATTCACATATTCTGAAAGTGTAACTTCTAAGCTTTCCAATGATGTCTTGCACGTGGAAATCTGATAATATTTGAAGAATTGGTGGCCATTTGAAAGCATGCACAACTTAAAACACAAAACTGAGAAAACTCCTCTTAAAGTTTGCCTCACTCTCGCCGAATGGTGGCCATTAGCATGACATTAAAATAAGCTCTCCCCACCACAGACTGTCACTGACGTGTGGTATTATGACTGAGATGCTAATGATTTAGCAACTAGCGCTGCAGTAGCTACCAGCTGTATTGCAGTATCAAAGCTGCAGTTTTTACAACAGTATTACTGTTGTATACTGCGGTAGATTTAGTCATTACCACCAGTCAATTCGGGCATTATTCAAATTAATCGCCCATCGCAAATCGAAACTGATGCCAACAAACTCTGTCTGTACAGCGAGCTAGCAAGCTAATGAACTAGCTCATTTAAATCAATAGTATTAACTATGACAACACCAATGTGCTAAACGCTAACTTAACTCACCTTGAATTTAACACATTGCTGTAACCTTATACCTTTATATTAATTTGTCCATTTGAGCTAATGTCAGTAACAGTATCTAGGTGGGTGTTGGTGAGTAAAGTGACAGCTTTCAATTTAAACCATTACGTTAGCGTAGTTCGCTAGCATTAGCATGTTAACAACAACATAGTAAGTGTTACTGCCTGACCTGAAGTAAAGCTAAATTTCTCAAAATCCAAACAGTAACAACTTAGGCTATTAGGCTTGAAATAATCACAAACAGTTGCGGATTATGACACATGGTTCCAAAAATCATCAACAACTCCAGAAAGACGTAAGGACCAATTTATTAGTTAAACTCCACACACATCCCATTCGAATTTCAATGAAACGAGTCTTGACTCTGCTGTGCATAAAGGGGGACTTCCCCCTCCCCTCCGTCAACACTCTCTCTTAGTACTTTACTCTCTTTCGGCAGCTAGATGATCCGATTGCATTCTGTACACTCTGGAGAAAGTTTTTGACTATGTGAACATCCCAAGGAGAGAGTTCTCCCTTCTTCTTATGTAGCATTTACAGTCGAAGTTACACAGCTTAAGTAGCCACGAGGTTTGCTTCTAGCACACAGCTCATTGGCGAAAACACAAACAAAAGAGCACTGTAATCGTCACGTGAATGGCCAGTATCGCCAGTATGGTAATATACCCACGCCCCAAGAAAGACAAGATTCTTTCCTGAAAACTTGCCAATTTCAAAGACAAAATGCATGTTTTTAAAGCAACCGATACTGTTATCTGAAACGTGGAGTAGCTTCTTCATAATCTCAACTCTCACATTGTGCAAAAATACGAAAATCACAAATTTTGGAAAAAAACACTTCTGACGTGATTTTCTCCGTTTCGCTCTGGCCGACATGAGACCGGTTTTGCTGTGGCCGGTCACATATACACACACACACATACACACACACACACACATACACACACACACATTGTGGACCACAGCTACATCATCATACAGGTAGAAGAGCGAATCATTATCGATTCGATTATTATAATCATCTGTGCTAGGATCATTAAATGAGCTAATTAGTGAAATCACCTGTCTTAAGTTGAGTTTCACATATGCTCACACACACACACACACACACACTCTAACCTTGAGAGTGGATTTGTCTCCTCAGACGATGAGTTTCACAGAGGAGCTCCGCGGGCTGGACCCACATATAAACACAGACACACACACACACACACACACACACACACACACACACACACACACACACACCTGAGAGTGGATTTGTCTCCTCAGACAATGAGTTTCACAGAGGAGTTCTGCGGGCTGGACAGAGATGTGGAGGGGTCACCCACATATAAACACACACACACACTCTAACCCTGAGAGTGGATTTGTGTCCTCAGACGATGAGTTTCACAGAGGAGTTCCGCGGGCTGGACAGAGATGTGGAGGGGTCACCCACATATAAACACACACACACTCTAACCCTGAGAGTGGATTTGTCTCCTCAGACGATGAGTTTCACAGAGGAGTTCCGCGGGCTGGACAGGGATGTGGAGGGCTCCCCCAAGCGCTGGCGGAAGGTGGTGGAGTCGGCGTGTCCAGAACAGGAGCGCCTCCCACAGGAGTGGAAGAGCAAGAGCGCCCTGCAGAAACTCATCATGATGCGCGCACTGCGCCCAGACCGCATGACCTACGCCGTACGGTACACACACACACACACACAGCCCTAGCTCTTGATAGAGTAGTTGTAGTGGCCTTAATAATGAACTTGTGGTGGCCTTAATACTGTACATATGGTGGCCTTAGTAGTGTACTTGTAGTAGCCTTAATAATGTACTTGTAGTGGCCTTAATACTGTACATGTGGTGGCGTTAATAGTGTACTTGTAGTAGCCTTAATAATGTACTTGTAGTAGCCTTAATACTGTACATGTGGTGGCG
>CM050220.1:62500-82500 GCA_027475355.1 Coilia nasus | reverse complement strand
AAGAGTCATTGGCAACCTTCTCTACAATTGTGGCTAGATCTCTAATCTCGTCCAGAGCAACAGTCATACCATAAGTTGGAATCAGGGCAGAAAAGAATCTCTGTGTAGGGGTAGCGACGAGCAGATGATTACCAAACATGTCACGCTTAGGTCTATGATTCTTAAACAAATGCTGTCTCTCGACAGACCTCACAGCAGGGATTACATATGCAAGATAACAAGTACCCTGCCACTGCGGCGGTAAATAAGGATACGCATACTTCCCACACACAAACATCGTACCATTCACAGCAGCTCTAGCATCTGATGTAACATTACCCACTTTGAACATCTTCATTCGAGGAGGAAGAGGAAGAATCTCCTGCCCTCCAGCCCAGGTAATATTGACACTAGGTTGCCCCACCTTAACATAATATTCGCACTTACTCATCCCCATATCTATCAATCCTGAATTTACCCAACACAGTAACCCCTTTGGTGCAAGGCTGAGTTTGACCCGTTCTGGAGGCGTCGTTCCCACCTTCATACTGTAAAAAGTTACACTGGGATTAAACCAGGGACTGTCTACATGGTTGTAGGCAGTGACATATTCACCTAGAGTAAAAGGAATTGCAATGTAGGGATAAGTGTCAACAGCAGATGGCATCAATCCACACACCCAACAATCAGTGTCCCCCTTCACATCAGCATAGCCATGAGCAGTTTACAAAAACACATTGCTTTTGTGAACATCCTGATGGCTATCATACAGACAGGTAACCACATTAACCATAACAATGAGAACAACAGTTGTCCTGAAGGTCGTCATGGTGGATGGAGCAGACATCATCGAGTTGAGTACTTTCCCCGTGGCAACAGCAGCAGTCAGTTTGTGTCCGGTAATGTTTGTACAGTTCAGTTCAGGAAGTGTAAGCAGAAGTTGGTCCCAGTCTGGTGTCCTATTCACACACAAACACAGGGAGAAACAAGGCAGTATCAGAGGATAGAGGTAATCTTAACATGAGATTCAACATTGTATAATTAACACTTCATAACAAAACAGGATGATTGGTTTTTTTTTAAATATATTTAACATATACTGGGCAAGTGAAATTAGCAGAGGAGATTCTGATCTGTGACCCCTATCTCCTCCCAAAACTTCCTCCCGTGAACATAAAAAACCCCACCGCGGAACAATCCTCCAACGGCAAATTAAAGTCTTCCGCGAATCTTCCTCCTTAACTCACCTATGACTATAAGGAAAAGGTCAGCGTACACTTGCCTTGTGGCTATTGGTTCAGAGCTCAAGGGTGATCAACTAATTTACAGTGGCTAGCATGGATCCATTTAGATTTACCCTGTACTTTTACAGCAGAGTCGGTGACAAGTAAAATCTCATACGGCCCCTCCCACTTAGCTTCCAAAGTTAAGCGCTGAGGTTTATGTATCATGATCCACTGTCCTGGCACAAGACAGTGTCCTCCTTCAGGTGATTCACTCCATGCTTCTCGGACTCTCTGTTCTGCTGTGTTGACCGCCTCTGAGAGTTGAATGCAGTAGTTCAGTAGCGCATCCGACACCAGGTGTACGTCAGCTTTCCTCAAGTCAATGGTCCCAGGCAAAGACATTGGTCGTCCAGTGATGACTTCATACGGGCTTAAGCCAGTTTCCTTGTTGCTTGTAGCTCTCATGCTACACAGGATCATCGGTAGTGCGTCAGGCCAGGCGACTCCTTCCTGATGTTTCTTCGCCAGTCTCTCCTTCAGCGTCCGATTGGCTCTTTCCACTTGCCCCGAAGATTGAGGGTGGTATGGACAGTGTAGCTTCCACTGGACCTCCAGCATCCGGCACACCTCCGCACACACAGCTCCCGTGAAGTGAGACCCTTGGTCAGAGCATATCTGATCAGGCAATCCATATCGCGGAATAAAATCTTTCACTAACACTTTAGCCGTGTGCTGTGCTGTCCCTCGTTTGGTAGGAGCGGCTTCAATCCATCGTGAAAATTTGTCAACAATAACAAGAACATCTTTGTATCCTTTGCAGGGAGGCAGTGTGATGTAGTCTACCTGCAAATGTCTGAATGGACCAGGTGGAGCTGGAGTCTTGAGCATAGGCAGTTTGACTTTGTTGCTGTCGTTGTTTCTCAAACAGGTGGCACATCTCTTTACCACATCCTTGGCTGTCGCGGTGAATTTTGAATTCCACCACACCTGCGAGAACCTATACTTCATCTTGTCAACTCCTACATGGCCCAGCGAATGGATTTGGGTTGCGAGATGGTTCAACAGAACTTCAGGTGCTACTACTTTATCTCCGTGTCTCCACAGCTTGTCCTCATGGAGCTTAGCAGCATTCTCTATCCAAAACCATTTTTCCTCCAAAGATGCTTTGTCTTGCATATCTATGATATCAGACAATCTTTCCACTCTTGAAGTCTTCCTGTCTTCATCTTTGACCGTCCTTATGCCATTTTCATCGTCGTTTTCCGAAAAATTTTCATCACCTTGTAATCCGTCCACACACTCCCCTCCTCTTTGCGCAGCCGTTTTAGAGGCTGCATCCGCCATTGCGTTGCCTTTTGCTTCAACAGAATCTGCTTTGGTGTGAGCTTTAACTTTGAGTACTGCCAGGTCTTTTGGCAATTGCATTGCATCAAGCAGCTCAGCAACAAGTTCACCATTCTTGATGGGCGTTCCTTTCGCAGTCATGAACCCCCGCTGTCTCCAGAGAAGACCGAAGTCATGTGCTATTCCAAAAGCCTATCTTGAATCTGTATAGATGTTTGCTGTTTTCCCGTCTGCTAACTTACACGCTTCAGCCAGAGCCTTCAGTTCTGCTTGTTGTGCTGATGTCCCAGGGGCCATTGAGGCAGATTTCATCACCTCAAAGTCACTCGTGACTGCCCATCCTGCACATCTCACGCCGTCAATCACCATGGAAGAGCCATCGGTGTAGAGCACGAGGCCAGGACACTGCAAAGGTTCCTCCTTTGTAGGCTGCTCCTCGTCCATCAACGCCACAAGATCTTCACACTGGTGATCCTCGTCTCCTTCAGCAGAAGTGAGTGCTATCAAGGTTGAAGGGTTGGATACCGTGGCTTTTTGTATGGAGATGTTTGGAGACTCCAATACAGCTTGCCAGTTCCCCCACCGGCTGTCTGAAACTTTGGCAACCTTCTTCATGGACATCAGAGTGTTCACCGCATGCGGGCAGCGTACCGTCAGCTGTTGGTCCAATACCAGACTGGCGACGGCTTGGATGGCCAGAAAGACAGCTTGAACAGCTCTCAAACATGGTCCAAACCCCAGCGCTGTAGTGTCCAATTTTGACGAGTAGTAACCCACTGGTCTCTGCAGTCCACCATGTTCTTGCGTTAGCACCGCCGTCATGAAGCCCTCCTTCTCGTTGGCATAGAGGACAAAGGGCCTGTCGATGTTGGGGATTCCCAACGCAGGTGCTTCACACAAAACCTTCTTCAGATCTTCAAACGTTTGCCTTTGCAGTTCAGTCAGTCGAATAGCAGTTTTGGATTCAGGACTTCCCTTCAGGAGATCCGTTAAGGGTTGAGCGATCTCTGCATAAGATTCAACCCACGCTCTGTTGTAGTTGCACAGTCCCAAGAATGAGCGAAGTTGTTTGATAGTGCTTGGTTCTGGTGTCTTACAAATTGCTGTCGTGCGATCGATGGTTATTTCCCTCTTTCCTTCAGATATTTTCTGCCCCAGGTAAACAACTGCTGGGAGTGACATTTGCGCCTTCTCATAGCTCACCTTGTGTCCTTTTGAGTGAAGATAATCAATCAGAGCCTTTACATCCCTGTCGTGCTCCTGCTCAGTTACAGACGCACACAGAATGTCATCCATATAGGTTATCACTTCAGAAGTGATTTTAGGCATCTCAGGTAAGGACAGGTGTCTTCGTAGAGCTTGATTGTAAAGCGTAGCGCTGTTGTGTAGGCCTTGAGGTAAGCGAGTCCACTTATATTGATTTCCATCAAAAGTGAAAGCAGTCCAGTCTTGACTCTCAGGAGCTAGTGGAATGCTCCAGTAAGCGCTCACAGCATCCAGAACAGAGAAAATCTTGTGCTCTGGTCTTAGTGCGCTGAAGATGGTGGAAGGATCTGGAACAATAGGAGTCAGCTTGTCAATCACCTTGTTAGCTTCTCGGTAATCAACAGTCAACCTCCAGGTTCCATTAGGCTTCTTCACCGGCCAGACAGGACTGTTGGAGACACTCTTCGTCTTTTGAATGACTCCTCTCTTTTTCAATTCCTCAATGATAGGCCTCAGTCCCTCAATAGCAGCTCTGTTTATGGGGTACTGCTTAGTGCTTGGCGGAGGCTTGCCAGTCAGCTTCACTGGCTCCATATCCAGTAAACCACAGTCATTCTTTCCTTTAGCCCATATAGGATGACCTTCAAGGTCGCTCGCCTGTATTCTTCTCAAATTCCATGTCACTTCTCCATCATTGAAGTCCAGACTGGCATTCAATGTGAGTAGTACATCCATTCCGAGGATAGGTTCACAGATGTGGTTTGAAACCCATATACGGCAGGTCACTTCAGTAGGGCCGAGGTTGAAGTCAATGGTTTCTGTTTGTTGCAATTTCAACTTGTCGCCACCAGCACTGTAAGCAGTTCTCATCTTATCAGAAAGGGGAATGTTGTGCCGCTTTGCAAAAGCAGCAGGGATAATCGTTAATTCAGCACCAGTGTCGATCAAAAACTCAAGTTCAGCATCATTTCCCATTGTGGCAGATACATAGAGGCTGTTGCTCTCCTGTCTCACAATGGCAGCAATAGAGCGGATGGAGGGGGTGTCTAGTTTCCCGTCACAGCTACCAGCTGCGCCAGCTTCTCCTCATCAGGATTGGTGACTAGTCCTGAGTGCAGGACATAAGTTTCCACAAACCGCCTGTAGAATTTGTCAACAGACTCATCAGCCTTTTGCTGGAGAGCGGTGATCTTGTTCCAGTTCACATTGGCCCGGGCTGCTTCAGTTATCCACAGACGCAGATGCTCCCATCCCGCTTTGATGGATTTCTCTGTGTCATCCTCTATCTTAGTCTCCAGGCTCTCTCTCAGCTTCTCAGCTTCAGTGTCTTCCAGCTTGGTTGCTAAAATCTGGAAGCCATCCATAGGGTGCAGGCCATAAATGCGGGCCATCCTCTTGATTTCAATCCAGGCAGTCAGGCCCCCTTCACGTGGATGTTTAATCTCCTTGCCCCATCTTTCCAGATCAGCTGGCTTGGAAGGCACATGTTTGTAGAAAATGGCTTTAGGCGTTACAACTTCACCATTAGCGCCTTTCACCTCCTTTTGACGACGAGTCTTTATTGCACATATTAAAGCACCCGCTTGGTCTCCTGGAACAGCATCCCTCAAAAACTGTAGTCTGAGAGCCTCAAGTTCCTCCTTGTCTTCCTCCCTAGAGGGCGCCATTGGCTTAGGCGCAGGGCTCGCATCTTCCACTAGGGGCGCAGAAGGTGCAACCGGTGGATCCTTTGACTCCAGACCACAGGGTGGCGCTTGACCTACAGACATCTCAGGGGGATAAGATTGAACAGTTGGCAGAGCAGGATATAGACGCGCTTTAGGCCCATCCCTCGGGTGTGCATCCCACACCTTCTTCCGCTCATTCTCGTCCTTGTAGGCTTGGAGCGCTTCTATGGCCTTCATGCTCCGCCCCAGCTCCGTTCTCAGCTTACTTTGGACGTCAAGCAAACATCTGTTCGTTGCTCGCTCTCTCTCCGCTGCCTCTTGATGTCTCAGACCAACAGTTTTACTGTCGTGTCGTCTTATATGGCTCATTAGCACCATTCCCACAGTACTTCTATTTTTCTTAGTCGAATTCCATTTTGTATAGATCTTCCTTACTGACACCGCAGACCACATGAGTCCGTTCGTCTCAAGCTGTTCTTCTATCACCAGCTTTCTCTCTACTTCATCCAGTTTAAACTCCTTTCTCAGATGATCAGACAGATCTCTAATCATTGCACTCCTCTCTGCCTTAGTTAACTCTTCATCAGCTTTTGCGGCCTTCGCCATGGCTGATTTGTTAATTTAATACACGAGAGGGTAATAAGGAAATTAAACAGTCTTATACAATTGGAACACCGAGCATGAAAAATAAAAAACACACTGGGTTTAGTCAGGCTCACTGCAGTTAAACAAAACAGCAGTTCCTTTAGCACAAGAAAAAAAACACAGATAAGCACGGCTCTCTCTTATTCTCCCCCCACCAGCTTTCACAGCCTGCGTATTCTATTTTTAGCTCTGGCGGCTGCAGTCCGTCAAGGCTTAGATTTACACACACTTCATTCCAGCACAGTAGGTGTAAGACATACAGAGCAAAGCCCTCTCATCAAATTTAATGATCGTTTAACCACTCTTACTGCTTCTTGTCAACAGATAGAGTTTATGTGTACACCCTTTGAAACGCAACCCTTCGTTTCCGTGGACCAACTAGCCCAGTTGTTTAGTATATATTAGCAGGACACAGAGGCATTGAAATAAATACACAGTTGTAAATATTAACCCTCAGGTACCTAATTCTCACCCTTAGAACAGGTTTTAGCAATTATACAGTTTCAAAATAATTTTGACTTAACAAAAGAAATATTTCAACCCGTTAATTACTCCTTCTGCTTTATCATATACTGTAACTGGCTATCGCATGCCCTTCTTTCAGACTTCACAGTCTGTGGATACCCCTTCTTTTAATTCGTACGAATTTACACAGGCCTTTATTCAGCATATATCAAAGATTCCTTGAGCTCATAAACCAATGATATAGGTACACAATTACATCGAGCTTCTGTCTATTTATTGCAGCACTTGGTTCTTTTATCTGCCAGAAATGAGTGACAACTTCTCACCAGTTAGAGTATGTAGGAATGAAGGCGTCCCCCCACTCGTTGACTCTCCGGCTTAGCGAAGGATTGATGTCAGGTCAGCCTCGGGTCTCAGACGGCTTGGCACTCTGCCAAATGTAGTTCGTCTACTTCTCGGTGATGCTTGGCACGCACCACCAGGACCTCGTCTGCTTCTCAGGCTTTTCTCCGCACAGGCTCACTGTCGTCTCACCTCTGTAGATCCGGGTCACGGCACCAAAATTGTTGGATTTCCCCTCAGGGAACTGCGTTGTGTTCTTCCAACTAAACTAAGATTAACCTCAACAGAATAGAAGACTCGATGCTTCCGTTGCTTGATCAGGATCGTCGATTTATTACATGAAGATGACAAATTAATCTGGTAGAACTGATTAACAGCAAAAAGTAATAAAGATAAAATAAAAGGAGCAGAGAAACACTCTCAAGTTAGAGTCTAAGTCTACGGTGAGCTACCCTGACTTCGCCCGCAAGGTTGAAGACAGCAGCACTCAGCAGATCAAAGGGTTCCTATGTTAACCTCTCTCTGTCCGTCCGATCCGTCTAACTTGGACACGGAAGACAGCCTACATATACCTCAAAATCAGTGTCGTAAATCAGGCCAACATACGTAAAATAGCGCATCTATGTCTGTGCAACACCATGTACGTTCATATCTCCTCAGCCACCTTGCTGGCGTCAGCCCAGTAGCGACACAAAATATGTTTAGACTTATGTCTCCTCGTGGCCCTTACCAAACTGGTCAGCTTGACCTTCTAAATATATCTTTGGGAACAACTGGTACTTGGTGTTGTACAGACACATGCGTCACACACACACACACACACAGATTATCTTATTCATTTGAGTATACAGAGACTGCATAAAAATCATCCAGAATTCTACAACACACACACACACACACACACACACACACACACACACACACACACACACACACACACACACACACACACACACACACACACACCCTCACTCACACACACGCACACACATCCTACAGGTCAGAGCTCAAGCTCACTGCCCCACATGCTCACACACACACACAAACACACACACTCTCACTCAGACGCACATGGGTCATTCCACCAAATCTGTACCTTTTGCGTCCCAGAGAAATAAACTGTCATAAAATCATTACAATAACAAATACACGAATAATTTCAAAGCACAACATTAACCTGTCTTATTAATTATAATTTTTTGGGAAAATTATATAAATTTCACATGTGTTATTGTCCTTGAAATATTTCATTGTTATGCAATGTTTTTTTTAGCAGGAATACATGTCATCTCTATAAAATTTAAATCATTTCATCAGTGTCCCTTGATTTCAAGTCAACCCTGTTACTAACTTTAAAATAATGGCACATTCCAGCAGTTACATAATTTACAGGAAGAGGATTTTCATCACATAAAACACAAATAAGTTTCATTCTTCTATAATGTGGAATTTTGTAATTTTATAAGACAGTTGGGGGTGGGGACAACATACAACGTTGTTACTGTTACCTTATTTTAACCCATTACTTAAAAAGATATTTTTTCTATATTAATATTTACCAAATATACGAGTAATACCCTTTCAAACTGTATGACATCTGCTCTTATGACCTTGACCGTTAGCTAACTAGGGGCAAATTAGCTTGAAATCGTCAACCCTGTTACTGTCATTCCTGTTACTTTCCCAGAGTAAAACTATTGAAATCCTACAGGAGTGACATTGACTTCGATCAATCATATAATGAAGTAAATAATGTGTCATAAAATAAATCAAATAAATAACTTGCTATACCAACAGGGATGTACATCACACACACAAATAGCAAATAGCAGATACTGTGTGCACGTGTGTGTGTGTGTGTGTGTGTAAAGCCATGTAATCCTGTCTGTCTGTGCATAACTGTGTACTTGTGCCTAAAATACCTGAAATACACACACACACACACGCAGAACATCCACCTGGTGGCGAAGTGGCTGGGGAACCTGGAGAAGCTTCTGGAGCGCTGTAGCGAGGGCAGTCACCATGACTACCGCGTCTTCATGAGCGCCGAGCCCGCCCCCACCCCCCCCGAGCACATCATCCCGCAGGCCATCCTGGAGAACGCCATCAAGATCACCAACGAGCCCCCCACAGGCATGCTGGCCAACGTCCACGCCGCGCTCGACAACTTCGACCAGGTACACACACGCACACACACACACACACACACACGCGCGCACACACACACACACACACACACACACACACACACACACACACACACACACAGGCCATCCCAGAGAACGCCATCAACATCACCAACGAGCCCCCCACAGGCATGTTGGCCAACGTCCACGCAGCGCTCGACAATTTCGACCAGGTACACACACTCACACACACACACACACACACACGCTTACTTATGTACACACACACACACACACACACCAACGAATCCCCTTGTTTTCTGTGTCAGCCATATTAAAATGTAATTTGTTGCTCTAATGTATCGTGTGTGTGTGTGTGTGTGTGTGTGTGTGTGTGTGTGTGTGTGTGTGTGTGCAGGACATCCTGGACCAGTGCTCTCGCGAGCAGGAGTTTAAGACCATCCTGTTCTCGCTGTGCTACTTCCACGCGTGTGTGGCCGAGAGACGCAAGTTTGGGCCGCAGGGCTGGAACAGGAAGTACCCCTTCAACACCGGCGACCTCACCATCTCCGTCAACGTGCTCTATAACTACCTGGAGGCTAACGCACAGGTGTGTGTGTGTGTGTGTGTGTGTGTGTGTGTGTGTGTGTGTGCGACCTCACCATCTCCGTCAACGTGCTCTATAACTACCTGGAGGCTAACGCACAGGTGTGTGTGTGTGTGTGTGTGTGTGTGTGCGACCTCACCATCTCCGTCAACGTGCTCTATAACTACCTGGAGGCTAATGCACAGGTGTGTGTGTGTGTGTATGTGTGTGTGAGAGAGTTTCATTAGTGTGTGTGTGTGTGTGTGTGGGCCCTCAGGTTTTAGAGGTTTGGGGCCTCTAGGGCCTCAGTTGTCCTTTTTCTGCCAGTCTGGTCTCAGGTAGAGCTGCGATGTGGACGTGTGTGTGTGTGTGTGTGTGTGTGTGTGTGTGTGTGTGTGTACCTGGTGTGTGTGGATTTTAGACTTGAGGCTGCCTGCTGCTCACAGGTGCTACTGCCCAGAAGGATGTGCAAGTTTCAGACACCAGAATGCATTTTGCTATTTCTGACCACATGGATGAGCTCCGACTGTATGCGGTGATCCGGTCAGGGGGGTGGTGATCCGGTCAGGAGGGTGATCTAGTCAGGAGGGTGGTGATCCGGTCAGGAGGGTGATCTAGTCAGCAGGATGGTGATCCGGTCAGGAGGGTGATCTAATCAGCAGGGTGGTGATCCGGACAGGAGGGTGATCTAGTCAGGAGGGTGGTGATCCGGTCAGGAGGGTGGTGATCCGGTCAGGAGGGTGATCTAGTCAGGAGGGTGGTGATCCGGTCAGGAGGGTGATCTAGTCAGCAGGGTGGTGATCCGGACAGGAGGGTGGTGATCCGGGTCAGGAGGGTGATCTAGTCAGGAGGGTGGTGATCCAGTCAGGAGGGTGATCTAGTCAGGAGGGTGGTGATCCGGTCAGGAGGGTGATCTAGTCAGCAGGGTGGTGATCTGGTCAGGAGGGTGGTGATCCGGTCAGGAGGGTGATCTGGTCAGGAGGGTGGTGATCCGGTCAGGAGGGTGATCTAGTCAGGAGGGCGGTGATCCGGTCAGGAGGGTGATCTAGTCAGCAGGGTGATCTAGTCCAGGGGTTCCCAAACTTTTCAGACCGTGACCCCCAGTTTATTTAGTTTTATTACCAAACTCAAGAGCGAAAACAAATAGGCAACATCCCACCATTACTTATAATGCTGAGCATATACAGACATATTACGAACAAGTAAGTAACATTGAACAGTTATAAAGTTATGTATGCAGAAAAAATCAATGTGATGGATGGGCGCTGTTTAATTATGCTTAATGTTGAGAGGTTGCGGGAGATGTGGCGGGAGACAGTCCCAGAGAGCAGCACTTGTTCCAGCTCCGCGGCCAGTTTATCCCCGTGCATAATCCGACTCATCGATATTGCTGCTAAATTTTCCCCAATTGTGTGTGGCTTTTTGTCTGCGCAATTAAATATGCCACCTCACATGAAGCCTTCTGCGTCTTTACAGAGACAGTTGTTTGCTTAGTGAGGGCTTTCTTCTGCCCCCGTAACACTCTCTTTTCTGCGAAAAAAAATCACTGGGTTTATCTGTGAGGCTGGGATGCTTGGTGTTTGTAATAATCCACGAGCTCTGGAAACCCGATGTTGGGACACAGATTTAAACAGTAGGTCATTGCCAGAGGAGGGTCTGCTGATAGCCATGCTAATCGGGCACAAATCACACATTTGATGCTCGCTAATGGGAGGGTGATGGTCCTCTGGTTAGCAAACAGGCAAAAGCATTGTTTCTGAAAATCATCTCGCGACCCCCCGCCACCCCCCCTGCGACCCCACTGGGGGTCAGGACCCCTACTTTGGGAACCACTGATCTAGTCAGCAGGGTGGTGATCTAGGGATGCAAATTATCAATTAATTCATTAATCGATAGTTGACTGGGCTTGTCGATCGATTAACGATTAATTGATAAGCGGCGATTTCTCCCTGAATTTCAGTGTTTCAATAGAGTCTATGAAAATATAAGCTAGTTAAAATACTATATTCAAAAAATGTTATATTACTTAATGAAGGATTTATTGTACCATTAGGAACACAGTGCAGGCAAATGCATTTATGTTGTATAACAAAATACATTCTTTATAGAAATTACAGCTACTTTGACATGAAACTAAGTTGTGGACTGGCTCATGTGGAATACTATTTAGCTTTATACCACGGCTTCCTTCAATTTCACATTGTGAATCGTTCTTTGGAACGGTTATTAATTTTCTATATAGGCAGGCACACCTATGAAGTAGTCCCTGCTTTCTGACCATATCACGTTTATGCGCCAATGCGCCAAGTTCGTGGTGAACTGTAAACAAACAGTAAAGATGTGACAGCTTTAGCAAATGACGAGCAGACGAAAGAACACAGAGTTGCAACGTTATATGCTTCTGAGATCGTCTTTTAGTGTTGTCACGCTGCATTTGGACTCTCTACGAACATGATTTTGCTAAGCAAGGCTTAACAGAACTTTGCAATAGCTAACTTGACTACCAAAGGCATAGAACTAACGTCTGGGTCATGGCAATAGCAATCATGGTGCATATCCTGTTAGTGCCCTCTGCTGTCCTATCATCACATTCTCACCTTCTCAAAAGTGCTGTAATTGCAGGTTGTTCTGATGCACTTGTTCCATGAAGCACAGCTGCATGTTGTTGAGGTGGTAACTCAGTGAAGTAGTTGAACCGTTGTATTTAAACGTAGCACCACGCAGAGTACATTTGGCTTCTTTTTGTCTTGACCGCTTCATGTCTTTTGAGCTGTGTCTATTGCCTTAGCATTTCACGTTGCGCTCAGCGGCGCCCTCTATTAGCGATACCACTAGTGAAAACAATTAACTGATTAACTAATTTAATTTATTCGACCAAATTCTTATCGACAATTAATCGATAGTCAATTAATTGTTTGCATCCCTAGTCAGGAGGGTGATTCAGTCAGCAGGGTGGTGATCCGGTCAGCAGGGTGGTGATCCAGTCAGGAGGGTGGTGATCCGGTCAGGAGGGTGGTGATCCTGTCAGGAGGGTGGTGATCCGGTCAGGAGGGTGGTGATCCGGTCAGCAGGGTGGTGATCCGGTCAGGAGGGTGGTGATCCGGTCAGGAGGGTGGTGATCCGGTCAGCAGGGTGGTGATCCGGTCAGGAGGGTGGTGATCCGGTCAGGAGGGTGGTGATCCGGTCAGCAGGGTGGTGATCCGGTCAGGAGGGTGGTGATCCGGTCAGGAGGGTGGTGATCCGGTCAGCAGGGTGGTGATCCGGTCAGGAGGGTGGTGATCCGGTCAGCAGGGTGGTGATCCAGTCAGGAGGGTGGTGATCCGGTCAGGAGGGTGGTGATCCGGTCAGCAGGGTGGTGATCCGGTCAGGAGGGTGGTGATCCGGTCAGGAGGGTGGTGATCCGTTCAGCAGGGTGATCCAACACACACACACCTCCGCAGCCCGTCCTACTGGGGTGAGCAGCGTGGATCCTAATCAGGGCTGCTCAGTCACACACACAAATACACACACACTCACACACATACACACACACACCTTCACAGCTCTGAGCAGTGTGGATCCTAAAAAGGGCTGCTCAGTCTCACACACACTTACACACACACACACATGCACACACTTACACACACACACACACACTCAGGGACACTTTGAGAGTTGTCTGCCCTCGCTGATGGCCAGGGCTTAAGGGTGGAGGATGGTGGGTTAACCATGGTCCTGGAGCTCTAAGGGCACAGACCACAGTCAGTAGCCCAGGGGAGAGTGCTTAAGGCGGGTACAGTGGCCAGGGCTTGGGACTGGGGTGTGCAGAAGGGTCCTCAAGGTGCCGACTCTCCGTCTGCTACAACCTTTACAGCCATTATGGTCTTTCACCTGTATGTCTGCACACCTGTATGCCTGAACACCTGTATGTCTGAACACCTGTATGCCTGCACACCTGGGCTCATGTAAGTCTGGAATCCTGCATGCCTGCACACCATCCTTGGCCTGCTCGTTCAAAAAGCAAAAGGCCCTAGGCTAACCGCCATTACCTACATGCCCTTATCATGACGATCTGGGACAGAGGAGATTACAGACAACACAACCTGGGACGACCTGTGGTGTGTAATGTGTGCGTGCGTGTGTGTGTGTGCGTGTGTGTGTGTGTGCGTGTGTGTGTGTGTGCGTGTGCGTGTGTGTGTGTGTGTGTGTGTGTGTGTGTGTGTGTGTGTGTGTGTGTGTGTGTGTGTGTGAATAAGGTCCCCTGGGAAGACCTTCGCTACCTGTTTGGGGAGATCATGTACGGGGGCCACATCACTGACGACTGGGACAGACGCCTTTGCCGGACCTACCTGGAGGAATACATGCAACCCAACCAGGTAACACACACACACACACATACACACACACACCTACCTGGAGGAGTACATGCAACCCAACCAGGTAACACACACACACACCTACTGTACCTAGAGGAATACATGCAACTCAACCAGGTAACACACACACACACACACACACACACACACACACCTGCTGTCTCTGGTCCAGGGCTTGCAGACACTCAGTCAGTCGGTCTCTCTCGTACTTCCAGTTTGACAGGAAGCTGTCTCTGGGGCAAGGCCTGCAGGTGCCGTCTAACCTGGACTACCAGGGCTACCACGCCTACATCGAGGAGATGCTGCCTCACGAGAGCCCGGCCCACTATGGCCTGCACCCCAACGCCGAGATCGACTTCCTCACTGCCACCTCCGATGCCCTCTTCCACACACTCCTCGAGCTGCAGTCCACAGACTCACACATGGGGGAGGGCAGCTCACAGACCGCCGAGGAGAAGGTGTGTGTGTGTGTGTGTTCCAGTGTGACAACACATTAGCTTGTTTGTGTTGGAGCTGTGTTGGGGTTTGATATAGTAGTGTAGTGTTGGGGTTTGATATAGCAGTGTAGCGTTGGGGTTTAAAATGGTGTTGGGGTTTGATATAGCAGTGTAGTGTTGGGGTTAAAAATGGTGTTGGGGTTTGATATAGTAGTGCTGTGTTGGGGTTTGATGTAGTAGTGCTGTGTTGGGGTTTGATGTGGTAGTGCTGTGTTCAGTATAGTTGTGTTGGGTTTAGGGTTAGTAGTGTAGTGTAGGGTAGTGTAGTATAGAAGTGTAGTAGTAGGGTTTGATACAGTAGTGTTGGGGTTTGATACAGTAGTGTAGTGTTGGGGTTTGATACAGTAGTGTTGGGGTTTGATACAGTAGTGTTGGGGTTTGATATAGTAATGTTGGGTTTTGGTATAGTAGTGTTGTGTTGGGGTTTGATAAAGTTGTGTTGGGTTTTGGTATAGTAGTGTTGTGTTGGGGTTTGATATAGTAGTGTTGTGCTGGGGTTCGATATAGTAGTGTAGGGTTTGATCTAATTGTGTTTGGGTTTGATATGCAGAGGTTAGACTGCTTAAAAGAATTGAAATTTCATTACATGTCTCACCCTCAGTATTTCATTATATGTTACAATAAATTACATTGAGTCCTTGAAAATACATATGGATTTATTTACAAGCTAAAGGATAGAAACCAGCAAAGATAATTTTCTAATAGTTTGACTGCAGTTCTCCTAATTAGTCCATTTCCCATTTGTTCATGTGCATCTGAATATTTATATTAAAGTAAAATGGAAAAACACTAGTGATAACACACTAGTGATAACAGTAGTGATGAAAACAGCAGTCATAAGATTAGTGATAACAGTAGTGATGAACCAGAGATGGGTGTAATGTGTTACTGTACTCACATTATATTTGTCGGTAACGTAGTAGTGTAACGCATTACTCTACTGTTACTAATAGTGCATATGCTGATTACTGGACTTCTCCGGTGGACAGACTGACCACAGAAGAGTAGAAATACTTTGTCCCGAAGAAAATGAAGGCAAGACAAGATAGTATGATGTGATCAAGAGAGTCCTCATGAGGTTTAGGCTACTTTTGACTGGATTAAAGGTCAACCAATTCATCAATCAGTTAATTAGTGTCCCCTGTGCCCCTCTGTGTGCGCTTGGATTCAGGCACTGAACTCATGCTCAGGTTCAGTGTGGGTAGGTGGTCCAGTGGGAGAGCGCTGATGTGTTGTGCAGAATGTCATTAGTTCATGTCTCACATCAGATTATGGTAGAAATGAGAGCAGTCCTCGTTAAATATAGACCATAATCTCTAATAGTTGGTTTCTGCCCTGGTTATGATTTTCAAGTTGCTGCCAACTATGCACTTTGTTGCTAGTGTCAAGCAGAAAAATATAATCGTGACTAATAGAAGAGGAAAGAGTATGAACGAATAGGGAAAAAGCCAAAGTGTGGAATGCAGGAGGGATAGTGCAGTGGTAGCACTGGAGAGTCCCCACCCCCAAGGTTGAAAGTTCAAATTCCGGCCCGTTCAATAGACTAACTTTGCACTTTGTTGCTAGTATCAGGTAGAAAGATAGAATAAATACTAATGGACTGGGTGAACTCCTTGAAAGGAAAGTGGTGCAGTGACACTGTTGCTGGTTTAAAGGTTGCAGGTTCCTGTCCCACAATAGCTACAGGGTTGAGATTGTGTTCTCTACTGTGTGTTTCTCACATTCATAGTAGCGCCAGCAGAGAGGATATGGATCCATGTGGGTAAAAGCAAAAGTGTGGAAAACAGGAGGGGTAGTGCAGTGGTAGCACTGGTAGCACTGGAGATCCCCACCCTGAAGATTGAAAGTTCAAATCCCTGCCTGTTCAATAGCCCACTTCCTGTCTTTAATTAGTTTACCCTAACCTAACAACAATATGTTTGTTTGATCCAGCGCACAGCAGCTGCTGATAATACCAACAGTAAGGACTCATAAGTGAAATATTTCTAACAACAATTGCGACGGGTGTCTTCAGCCAGCAGGCGTCTTCAGCCAGCAGGCAGACCAGTGGTTACCCCGCTCTGCTGAGCTCTCAAAGCTAAGCAGCTGTGGGGCTGGTAGCAGCTTGGATGGGAGACCTCCTAGTTGCTGCAGTGAGGGTGGGTGGTGTGCAGCAGGTAGGGGGCGTCTTTCTCTCTAGCTCAAAAAAAATACACTACTCCCAGCACAGTGATGGGATCCTGTGCTGTAGGAGATGTTGCTCCCTTACACATGGTCGGTTAGTGATTCCTTTTGTTCCTTTCCAATTGTTATATTTCACATATGGTGTTGGGTATGATGTTTTAAAACTGTAGCGAAGGGGAGGAGAAATCACCTGGCCTCGAACCCAGGTCTCCAGGGTATCAAATGTGCACTTTTACCACAATGCTAAGGAGTCTGGCTCTTTGATGTTGCGGTCATAGCTTATGTTTAGTACCCCGGAGACCCGGGTTTGAAGCAGGGTGGGGGGACTTCTCCTCCCCTTCGCCACAACTTTAAAACATCATACCCATATGGGATGGGATGGGATGGGGTGGGGTGACTTCTTCACCCCTTTGCTACAAATGGTGTCAGACGTGGGATGGCTTGCCGTGAGGTCATAGGAGGTGCACCCATTGTGTGAGCCGTATGAGGGACCCCCAGGTTAGGTTGGCCCTGGTGTGAGGGACCCCCAGGTTAGGTTGACCCTGGTGTGAGGGACCCCAGTGATAGGTGAAGCATCGGTAGAGTTGCAGGTGTGCCATCACTATAGAGTTGTGGGTGTTCTCTGACTGCCACATCAACAAGCCTGGCTTTTTGGCGTTGCGGGCAAAGCGCATGTTTGTTACCCTGGAGACCAGGGTTCGAAACCAGGTGGGGGGACTTCTTTAAGGAGATAGATTGATGTCTTTATTAACAAATGAATGTCACACGATTCACAAATACATTTCATGTTCCAGAAACAAATATAACAACATTCACAAATAATACTCATGATTTCCAAATAAATGTAACAACATTCACAAATATAATTCAAGACTTACAAATAAATGTAACAAGATTCACAAATATAATTCAAGACTTACAAATGAATGTAACAAGATTCACAAAAGCATTTCTGACTCGAAAGAAAATGTTATGGGATTCACAAATGTCAATCACATCAACCGAAGTTCGAGCGTACGGTTGAAGACACTGCGCTTCTATTGCGCATATGTTAATGCTCGGGTCCACAGGTCGGAGGAGCAGCCATTTACTGATACCTCACTGTGGGCCATAACGACATTTTGGCGGACGAAGGTGAAAATGGTGGGTGAAGGTGGTTCCTCAACTGTAAGTATAAAATGGTTGTGTCCTCTTAATTACACTTGTTTAAAGTCTTTCAACTGTGATCGAAATTAAGTTTAGCAAACGTTAGTCGCCATTTCAGTGTGCAGGCGAGCCAGTCAGCATCTGATGTTAGCATGTCCAGTGCAGGTAATTCCCATTAACCAAATGTGCAAAGATGACGCTTTTTATTAACATTAACAAAGCTTAAGCGAATGACAAGCATATTCATGTGTTATTTGTTTATTTGGACACTATTTTATGTATGCTACTAGAAAAGCTGAATCACTGCCAATGACTGCTGCGGCATGATAGTATGTGGCTATGCTAGGAGGGTTTCGTATAGAGCAGCGTTCCCCAACCACCTGTCCGCGGCCTGGTCCGAGACACATTCCAAACCGGGCCATGACACGGAATTGAAATGAAAAAAAAAAAAAGAGCAAAAGAATAATTAAATGAAGAGCAGAAATGTGCTTATTTCAGTTGTTTAGATGCCCCAAGTCTTCGTGGAGACTGAATGGAGGGCATAGGTTGCCAATAGCAGCATATTTAGCAACTTCTTTTTTCAATCATGATGACCGTCTGTGTCGCCCTCAACACGGCTACCTAAACCGCAGCGCAGTCTCACTTCAACTGGACATGCTAACATCAGATGCTGACTGGCTCGCTTGCACACTGTAATGGCGACTAACATTTGCTAAACTTTAACTGCAAGCGTTCATAAGTTTGATGACAGTTGAAAGACTTTAAACAAGTGAAATTAAGAGGACACAACCATTTTATACTTACAGTTGAGGAACCACCTTCACCCGCCATTTTCACCTTAGTCCGCCAAAATGTCTGTATTTGTGAATCGTGTGACATTCATTTGTTAATAAAGACATCAATCTCCATACTTCTTCTCCACATTCCTACAAAAATGTAAAGCGGTTGCTCTGCACTGGATCAGACATACATATAATTCTTAGGTTAAACTAATTATAAATCAGAAAGTAGGCTTCTGTGAACATGGTCATGTGGTGACACAGACACAAGCACCAAACTCTGTTTCTGGATTGGACAGATTTTATGGCTAGCATTGTAGGCGACGTGTACATAGCGGTGCCATTTTAAACAGTGCTAGTACACCTGTAAACAAGCGGCTGTCAATGGGCCATATACACAACGTTTATTAAATAAAACAGTTCTTACATGCAGTAGTTTGCGGTTGTTTCTTGTCGCCACCATAATGAAAGTCCAAACAAGTCGATTGTTCGTGTTCGTCAATCGACTTGTCTGGACTGTCCTCATGATGGCGACGAGAAACAACTGCAAACTACTGCATGTAAGAATTGTTTTCTTAATAAACGTTGTGTACACTTACAAAGTTCGCAGTGCCTCATTTTGAATGTCAGGGGCTTTGTTATACTACCAATGGAGCATGGAGTTTCTTCCAGTTGTTTTTAATGGTTTAAAAATATTGTAATCTTCATGCTTCCAGTAAGGGCGCCTAGCACTTCCATTGTTATCCTTCTGGGTCAAACAGTAAAAAAGACTGAAGTTCTAAATGCAACAGGCTAGCTACATTTTGCTCCTCAGCAAACATACCAACCCAGTATGATGTTTTAACATGCCAATTTTCATTTTACACCGAATTTCTCCTTTAACGTGCATTCCAAATGAATTCGGACAGAAAACAGGCACTTGCTGTCTATGCGCTGTAAACGGAGAGTGTTTGGTGAAAATGAGCCCTTGGCTGATGCTGCTATTGTCTATGGCTTGCAGATGAAAGTAGCACTGTTCAAAATAGCGGAATTGTTGACATGCCAAAAGTCACATGATGTCCAATCCAGGATTAGAGTTCACTGCACACATGTATTCACATGTAGATGTTTTTTGGAAGGATATAGGGTAAGGTTGGAAATGACTGCAGGCCAGATTTGAACACGGGACCCAATGTAAAAATTCCCAGGTTGTGTGCTCTAACCACTGCACCCCCTCACGTGCATGTCTGAAGCATGACAGTAGTGATGATGACAGTAGTGATGATGACAGTAGTGATGATAAGAGTAGTGATAACAGTAGTGATGATGACAGTGATAACAGTAGTGATGGCAGTAGTGATGACAGTAGTGATGACAGTCGTGTTGACAGTGATAACAGTAGTGCCAACAGTAGGGATAACAGTACTGATGACAGTACTGATAACAATAGTGATGACAGTAGTATTAGTATTGCTAAAGTAGTGATAACAATGGT
>CM050220.1:5000-57500 GCA_027475355.1 Coilia nasus | reverse complement strand
ACTTCCTCATCCTGGCAATTTCACTTCCTCATCCTGGCAATCTTCATTCCTGCTACTGGCACTCACTTCCTCATCCTGACAATCGTACTTCCTGCTACTGACTCTCACTTCCTCATCCTGGCAATTTCACTTCCTCATCCTGGCAATCTTCATTCCTGCTACTGACACTCACTTCCTCATCCTGACAATCGTACTTCCTGCTACTGACTCTCACTTCCTCATCCTGGCAATTTCACTTCCTCATCCTGGCAATCTTCATTCCTGCTACTGACACTCACTTCCTCATCCTGACAATCGTACTTCCTGCTACTGACACTCACTTCCTTTCTGGCCAGGTGCACGCTGGGACATCCAGGGCGGGAACATCACGGAGGCGCGGCTAAAGGACCTCACTCCCAGCATGCCCGTGATGTTCGTGCGGGCGATGCCAAACGACCGGCAGGAGACGCGCAACACGTACGAGTGTCCCGTCTACAAGACCAAGCTCCGCGGCAACACCTACATCTGGACCTTCAGCCTCAAGACCCGACAGCGGCCCGCCAAGTGGGTGCTGGCAGGAGTCGCCCTGCTGCTCAGCGTGTGAGGGGGGGGCAGGGAGAAAGAGGGGGGGGGGGAGGGAGAGAGGGGGGGTGTGAGGGCAGGTGGAGAGATGGGGAGGGAGAGATGGGGGGAGGAAGAGATGGGGAGATGGGGGAGATGGAGAGATGGGGGGAGATGGGCAGATGGGGGGATGGGGGAGATGGGGGAGATGGGGGGAGGGAGAGAGGGGGGAGATGGGGGAGGGAGAGAGGGAGGGTGTGAGGGCAGGGAGAGATGGGGGGAGGGAGAGAGGGGGGGTGTGAGGGTAGGTGGAGAGATGGGGAGGGAGAGATGAGGGGAGGGAGAGATGGGGGGAGATGGGCAGGTGGAGAGATGGGGGAGAGAGATGGGGAGGGACAGACGGGGGAGAAAGAGAGAGATTGGGACAGAGACAGAAAGATGGGGAGGGAGATGGGGGGAGGGAGAGAATGGGGAGGGAGAGACGGGGGAGAGAGAGAGATCGAGACAGAGACAGAAAGATGGGGAGAGAGAAAGAGATGGGGGAGAGGGGGATGGGGGAGAGAGGGATGGGGGAGAGGGGGATGGGGGAGGGAGAGATGGGGAGAGGGGGATGGGGGGAGGGAGAGATGGGGGAGGGATGTTTTAGTCTATAATTATACAATATACATTATATACATTATTATACAGTTATACAATAATTACATGGATACCTCAGGATGTTCCAAGTGGGTGTGTGTTTGCCTGTTCTATATATTTCTTATGTTGAGAGAATGCAAACGTAACTGTTATAATAAAATAAATAATGAAGTAATACTTGTCCAAAGAGCTTTGCCTACTTCAAGCAGCATGATTACATTTACAGTTAAGGATGCACCGAATATTCGGTAACCAAATATATTCGGCCGAAAATTGCAAAAAAGGCATATTCGGCCTTCGGTGGAGTGAATTAAAAGCAAGGGCAAATAGTGGCGTGTGACACAATCACGCGATCAGTGTATGAGGTTACATGCACACACTTATTATGACCGCCGCTAGCAAAGCTCACCTCACGCATCGAAAACCCTGGTCGACACCCACTTCCAATGAAAACAATTTCCGTAAAATTTTAACATTGCGAAAACAAATCTGATCGAACTTGTCATAGGCCGTTCATGTGAATCTCACCATCTTGTCACCATCTTGTACATGTCATCTACAGCCAATGCTGACAAAAAGTTATCAAAGGATTTATCTTGAGATAAACCGTTTCGAAGTTACATGTCAATGAACATTCACCACGTAGCTTCAAATTCTTCAAAAGTCCATATCTTGGCTTTTAACTCATTCGATGCCAATGACGCGAAAACGCGTCTTTTACGATAGTAACGCCCAGTGCCAATGACGCGTTATCGCGTCAATTTCGTTTTTTTACAGGGGAGGTGGGGTAATCATCTGATCTAGCTTGTGTAAAAAAATCAAAGTTGTAATCACAAGGGAACCCATTCTGTGGGTAGTACCAGTATCAGTGTGGATATGTGATCATCTAACATTGTCTCAAAGAAGAGACACTGGACCTGGCTTGCTCAATTGCTCGCAGTTTTGCACACTGCTAGCTTGATCAAAATAAATCCTGTCAGCATGTATGTTGAAGCTACTGTTTTCCTAGCAACATCTCACGTTTAGCTTCTGCAAGCAACCAATAGATTAATTTCACTTTAGGTAATGCATAATGAGCAGCCTGTCGCGCTGTTTCATAGATAGCTACACCTGCACTTGACTGACCCGTCTGCGCCGGCAGCAAGTCACTGACAACCCAGCTCTCTACATTTGGTAAAGCGCACGGATTCACTGCACTCTCCCAACATCATAATTTCCTGTGCTATCATTCTCATGTGTTAATCTAGTTGTTCTGTGTGCGGATCCTGTGGAATACGATGTTATTTTGCTCTGAAGGCGTTGTATATTTAGTTCGGTTCCGGTTTGCCTATCCCCTCTCTGAGCCAAGTTCCCACACTAAAATGTTACAATGTTTTATATCGTGTTTGGTGACGTTCAGAAATATTACATTTAAAAGCATGGAGCAGTAGTCTAATTGCATAGCTTACTCCGATACTAGATGTATGGACCGGTATTTTAGATTGTGTTTATAGGTCTTCTCTGCTGTACACACACATGCATACACGCGCGCACACACAGGGGGAGAGCTAGAAGCACTACAGTTATAACATAGTACATAGTTATAACATAGTGTGCTGTACATAAATAGCTGCTAAAAAGTCTAATTTTTGCCTTTGAAATGTTTACGCACAAAGTGTTTCCCATGAAGTGTTGCTTTTAGCTGTGCTTCAAAGAATCTATGAAATGTGCCTACATGGTTTTATAAATAAATTTGTATTTTTTTAATTTATAAATAATGTTGCCAGCGTTATTTTTGGTGCAGTATACAATGGGATCACTTTTCATAATGTTTGAGATGTCTCTGAAGCAAAAGCAATTGTAATCAAAGACATTTTCTGCTTGAAATGTTGCTCGTTACAAAAAGACATTTTTCTCAGTATTTTGGTCAGAAATCAGCATTTTTAGTTACACCCACCCATGTTCTCCAGACAATTGCTAAGGAATGGAAAGAGGTACAAACAAACAAAAAAATTCTGATGATAAAGGAAAGTCTGGAGTTTCTTTTGGTATGTTTTTTGTTGACACAGACATAGAACTCAATTTTCTGTGGGTCTTGAAAAAACACTGAAATCCTGGCACTGGGACGTGACCAACTTTGAAAATGGCTGGCACTCAATGAGTTAATTGCTCAAATTTGGTCAAAGTTGACATGCCAACTCTAAACAGCTTTCTTTTCATGTGTACTAAATTTTGTGACATTTCGTCATAGGGGGCGATGTTTATCGTCGAAGCTAGGTGTTGAAAAGAAGTTTTTGTTAAATAACTCAACAATTTTGCCCAAGACAACGATTTTGTGTTAGTATGTCGGTGTTACAGAGGCGTATCGACCCAGCCTGTAAACACTCACTTGAAGCATAGCATCACCTAGGGATATGGGTAAATGTAAAAATTGGGATTTTGAGTTGCCAATATCTTGGACCGAGAAGGTGGGAACTGCGCAAAATACGTCATGCGAAATTGGGATTTTGAGTTCGAGGGGGCGCTGTATTGTACATAATCTCATTTTGCCTATTTCTTTCACAAATCACTCCTACACACTACACAAACACACACAGGTGTAGAGATCCACCAAATGTCCCAGTGTTACCCTATGTCTCACCATACGGGTGAGAGAGCTACAGTGACCTGCAGAACCACTATAGAAGTTGACATTGGTGCATCCCAGCTCTGAAACATAACCTCAACTCTCCTGTCATATATATTGTTTATATAGTGAAATAATCAGCTTTTATAATAGTCGGAAGCCCGGGCTGTACCAACAGCAGGGGGTGGTGGATTTCTGGGGGTATGGGGAGGTGTTACAAGTTGGATGGGTTCACCCAACATGTAAGAAATACGGAAGAGGGATGGTTTCTTTTTTGGTACATTTGGAAAGGTAAATGTTTCTTAGGTAAAGAGATATGTAGTTTAATGCATTTTAATGAATAAGGTCGCCTGTTAAAAAGACTTTAGCAAAGCTGCTATTGTTAGGACATGTTGACACACATGTTGACACCATGTCAACAAGAACCTTCCTTCATACATGTTATATTTCATGCCATGCTAAAATGTTTGCAGTGCTTAGATTTCTTTAGAGGAAGGACTAGACACAAAAGCTACATAAGACTCCCATAAGATGTTTATAAATCCTTCATAAGCATTCCTACAGCATAAGCTTGCTCCATTAGGCCTGTGTTTGTTAAACGTTGGTAAGGTATAGTTGTGTTGTCAGTGAAAGCGCTGATGGTGTCTTAATGAAGGCTATATAAGGCTTTTACAAGCATGAAATGCCTGCACATGCATGGGCAATGCTATGGTAACTGGCCTCAATGGGAAGACAGATAGTGATATGATACGAATCTGGATAACTCTGGATAAATGAGAAATCTGTGTATGTGTTGACTGGTGTGCTTGAGGACATAGTTGATGTTGTACTGATGTATCATTTCTATTTGCATTATGGGAATCTACCTGTAGTACAGTGTCTGCATCTGCTGAGTAGTGAGCTGTCATCATGGTGATCTATATGGTTGTGTGGGGCAGGTGCGCATAGTGATCTATATGCTTATGTTTGTTGCCATGGTGATCTACTGTATGCTTGTCTTGGTTGGTTGTCAGTGATCTACTGTATGCTTGTGTTGGTCGTCATAGTGATCTACTGTAAGCTTGTGTTGGTCGTCATAGCGATCTACTGTAAGCTTGTGCTGGTTGGTCGTCATAGTGATCTACTGTAAGCTTGTGTTGGTCGTCATAGCGATCTACTGTAAGCTTGTCTTGGTCGTCATTGTGATCTACTGTAAGCTTGTGTTGTTGGTCGTCATGGTGATATACTGTAAGCTTTTGTTGGTTGGTCGTCAGAGTGATCTACTGCAATCTTGTGTTGGTCGTCATAGCGATCTACTGTAAGCATGTGTTGGTCGTCATAGCGATCTACTGTAATCTTGTGTTGGTCTTCATTGTGATCTACTGTAAGCTTGTGTTGGTTGGTCGTCATGGTGATCTACTGTAAGCTTGTGTTGGTTGGTCGTCATGGTGATCTACTGTAAGCTTGTGTTGGTTGATTGTCATGGTGATGAGGGGGTGAGTGGATATTATTGCTTTCATGACAGCTGTCAGTCACAGACGGGGTATCAGATGGAGCAGGTAGACTCCCCTTATTTCATACTCTACACCCAGTAGATTGAGCAGGTAGACTTCCCTCATTTCATACTCTACACCCAGGTTTCTCTTGGATACATGAGACAAATGCCGCTTTGCTGCATAAAGCACACAGGTTTCTCGTGAAGTGTGGGTATCTAATTCTGCACAAGCAGTGAGGTCAGTCTTAGGCCTGAGCTGTACCTGGGCATTGTGCTGCCATATATTACTCCAATCAGTCAGTTCAGCTGCAGGAACTCAGCACATTGTGCTGCCATATATTACTCCAATCAGTCAGTTCAGCTGCAGGAACTCAGCACATTGTGCTGCCATATATTACTCCAACCAGTCAGTTCAGCTGCAGGAACTCAGCACAGATCTGAGCCAGAACCGCAGCAACGATGGTTGAGGGAAACTCACTGCTCGTGCATTACTGAGAATAACTGTGATGGTGTGTTACTTTAAGAGTGTTTATGTGTGTTTACGTGTGATGGTGTGTTACTTTAAGAGTGGTTTATGTGTGTTTATGTGTGATGGTGTGTTACTTTAAGAGTGGTTTATGTGTGTTTGTGTGTGATGGTGTGTTACTTTAAGAGTGGTTTATGTGTGTTTATGTGTGATGGTGTGTTACTTTAAGAGTGGTTTATGTGTGTTTGTGTGTGATGGTGTGTTACTTTAAGAGTGTTTATGTGTGTTTATGTGTGATGGTGTGTTACTTTAAGAGTGTTTATGTGTGTTTGTGTGTGATGGTGTGTTACTTTAAGAGTGGTTTATGTGTGTTTAGTGTATGTGTGATGGTGTGTTACTTTAAGAGTGGTTTATGTGTGATGGTGTGTTACTTTAAGAGTGGTTTATGTGTGTTTATGTGTGATGGTGTGTTACTTTAAGAGTGGTTTATGTGGTTTACGAGTTTCAAAGTGAACCTGAAGAAGCAACAGGCGAAACGCGTTGTTCACGAAAATAAAACAGCAAAAACTAAGTCCTATCAGTGTGCGGTGATTGATTTTCTGTTGGTTTATGTGTGTTTACGTGTGATGGTGTGTTACTTTAAGAGTGGTTTATGTGTGATGGTGTGTTACTTTAAGAGTGGTTTATGTGTGTTTACGTTTGATGGTGTGTTACTTTAAGAGTGGTTTATGTGTGTTTACGTTTGATGGTGTGTTACTTTAAGAGTGGTTTATGTGTGTTTACGTTTGATGGTGTGTTACTTTAAGAGTGGGCAGGTGGCAGGTAGACATAAAGGCTGATGAGTAGTATTGCACAAATAGGGGTTGTGTGTGTGTTTGCACAAATAGTGTCTTGGTAGTAGGTGTTGTCTTCCAAATGGCTGTTTCAGGTACTCAGCAGTTAAAGTTTCAGTGGACTTTCCTGCTTAATGTGTAAATATTAGAAAGTGGTATTGAAACAAAGAGACCGATATGGCCTTGTGTAGTTTTTGAGTGTGGGTTAGTGGTTGTGTGTGTGTGTGTGTGTGTGTCTCAGAGGACTGACGTGCCTTGTGTAGTTTTAATTGTGTGGGTTCGTGGTTGTGTGTGTGTGTGTTTCTGCCAGAGGACCGACATGCCTTGTGTAGTTTTTGAGTGTGTGGGGTTGTGTGTGTGTGTTTGTCTCAAAAGACTGACAGGCCTTTTGCAGACTTCAAGTTTAGGTAGCTTTGTCCTGCATAAAGATATGAGAAAATCAGGAACAATCACAAGTGCAGTAGACATGCTCACACATCACATCACATCACACACACACTCACGCTCACGCACACACACACACACTTATACATACACACACACATACATATATGTGTGCCCCTTGTATGCGACTGTGTGTACAGTGTGAGTTCATCATGCTACAAAAAGGACAAACACTTTGCAAACATGCATTTCCTTCAGTGGAACGAGCATGTCTGCTGCCTCTTAATGCCAGCAGTGTCAAAATCCCCAAAATATATACACACTTTTTTTACACATGACATCAGAGCATAGAAATACAGACACTATACTGTATATAGACAGAGTGGTATGTATATATGTACAGCGTGGTGCTTGTCTAGCCAAGGTCTTCACACAAACACCCACCACACGCCTCCTCCAGGACCCTGAGTCGAGGTTGGGGGGTGGCTGTGGTGTTATGGGGTGGGGAGGGGGGGCATTAGGGGGGGGTGCTATGGGGCGGGGGGCATTAGGGGGGTGTGTGATGAGGTGGGGGGGCATAAGGGGGGTGTTATGGGGTGGGGTGGCATAAGGGGGGTGTGATGGGGTGGGGGGGCATTAGGGGGGGTGTGATGGGGTGGGGGAGGCATTAGGGGGGTGTGATGGGATGGGGGTCTGAAGTGTCATCGAGAGTCTGGCTTGCAGAGGGGAGGGCAGAAGTTCTGACATGTTTGGGGCGGGGGGGGTACCCCGGTATGTGGGGTGTTACTTCCCTGGAAGACCTGGATCTGAGGTGGGGCCGCAGCCAGCTGAATGAGGGAGCTCGGCCTCCTCTGGCGCCTGCTTGAGTCCTGAGTGCAGCGCCGCCTTCCGCCCAGCACCGGCAGGTCCGACAGCACCACCGTAGAAACCGCGCTGAGGAGGGCATCTTTGGGGACGAGGCTGCAGTTCCCTGTGTCCAAACTCTGCCAACACCACACACACACACACAAACACACACACTAAGTGACTGACTCTGCCAACACAACACACACACACACACACACACACACTAAGTGACTGACTCTGCCAACACCACACACACACACACACACACTAAGTGACTGACTCTGCCAACACCACACACACACACACACACACACACACACACACACTAAGTGACTGACTCTGCCAACACCACACACACACACACACACTAAGTGACTGACTCTGCCAACACCACACACACACATACACAAAGTAAGTCACTAGCCCCTTTCACACTGCATGACACGGGGTGGCGACACGGTACGACACGCTAATTTAACCCGGGACTGCAGTGTGAAAGCACGGCGTATTTTTGACCCCTCTTCTGAAAAGGTGGGTTGAGGAGGTGTAGCCCAGTGGCACTGTAACATTACGCCACGCATATTGCTGGGCGTGTACAATGAATGACCCGTGCATCGGTGGTAAATACACCTGTCTGCAAAGTTTTCATTCGGTTTTTCAAAACAACTATGGGGGGACACAGAGTTGTTGTTGGCTCTTTGTACAACCATTCAAGGGCAAATGACATGCTACTGTACTGCACGTGGATGCTTACATGGGATTGCAAATATATGCAGAGAATACATTTGATGCCAAATTACAGTAGCTTTTTGTAAAAGGTACCATCAACGTATGGTAAACTATAGCGCTATCATCAAATAATTTACTCTATCCACATATTTTCGCCCACGGTGAAAAAGCCAACAGTGAATATGAAGATGCACTGGGCGAAAGGGGTCTTTGCGGGGATATTTGCAGTCACATATTTTGGGACATTTACAATATATGGAGATATATAGATGGATGCGCTCTGTACATGTTTTCCAACACTAGTTAACAGCATTATCATCAAACATTCTACACTCACAGTTAAAAAGCACAGAACACAATGCTTTGTCTCTCAAAAATGTGCTGTTTATTTAACATGAAATGTCGTATAAATCGGCATAGCGTTTGTGTTACCATGTCCATATGTTATTGTTTTGTGTTTTTTTTAAAAGTGTCCCGCGACCTTAGGGTTTAAAATGACGCTACGACTACCGGGGTAACAGGAAGTGAACTCGCAATTTGTTTTTAATTCAAAATTATTCATTTGGACTTTGGCTCAGCTTTTACCATTACACATTCCAAACAACACCAAAATGTGGGATTCCTTGTCATGGACAGCATTTAAATTAAAAAGAAATTCCAAGCTCACCTTGGGTGAGTTATACATGATTTCGGCCAAATAAACAGTATATTTCGAGAAACAGTTTGTAGCTCGCCTCTGAACTTCTTGTTGGTGTTTTTGTAGTTCTGTTAAGCTGTTTCCCCTGTTTTAAAAATCCCAACGGTGGGTGTGCAGTTGTGAAACATCACCATACTTCACTATGTGTGCTTCGCTAAGTGAATGTGTGCTTCTCCAAGTGAATGTGTGCTTCTCCAGTAATCACAACTGTGTAGCTTTTTGTAATTTACAAACCTACATCACTTTGTTGGCCTTTTTCTTATTCACTAATTTTTCCGCCTACTTTCTTTCACTGACTGAAGACCATCGGGTTAGGAGAAAATTTTCACGTGCTCCATGCATATGTAACTCGGGGTGATCTGTCCTATTTCAAAAGAGCAAGTACTACAGTAAACGGTTTCTCGTGGAAGTACCCCTTTAAGCACACGCGGACGCACACACACACACACACACACAGACGCAGATACACAGATTACCACACACAAACAAATATGAACATGTAAAATTTTGCCGCTGTTGTTAAATTGACCTACTTGCAATACGGAGCAGAAAATGAAAAAATAGAAGGAGCTGCAAATAAACTTGAGACAACTGCGCAATTATTCGCTTAAAACATGTCATATGTTGATTTAGCAATGCGTGTTGGTACTGAGGGGAGTTGGAAGCAGCGGCAGTTGCTCTTTAATTAATTAAGGGTAATGAAAGCCAACAAGACGTCTTTGTTATAGCTTACTAGCCTACCATACAGCCCGTTTAGCAGTAGAAACACTTGCACAACAGCCAGCCTACATTGCAAGCTAATCAAATCACAATTTATTCGACAGCAACCAGTTTGTAAACGTTTGAAGTTGTTATATGAGATGTGCAGCGCAAGGTGAAGGGGCGACGACGTCATCTTTTTCAAAAGGTTGTAAATGACTCCTTGTCAAATTAATTGGAACAAACAAATGACTAGGCCTATAACATTGCCTTGTGTCATTTTAGGCTACTTTTTATGCAGTTTCGCAGTGCTGAAGTGTGCAGCTGCCGACATAAAATCACAACTTTCCAGTGTCTCTCCTTTACATGCCCTGTGCATCGTAACGTGGTTCTCCGCGGTGACTTCACAGTTAACTGTTCTAAACGTCTTTCAAGCCAATAGGTCACAATCACTTGGTTTTCTATGAAATTCATATATATTTGTTATTTCCGACCGTTTGGGCTGAAGGTAGTGGTACCGTTGGTTTAAAACAAGATTTTTCTTCCTTTAGCAACCGTTGCTATCGGTAAACAAAAGTAATACAATATGACCTACCTCATATTTGGTTGATAAAAAATGCAATTTGTTTATCTAATTTGATTGTCATTTGGCTACGTTTTGTTGGCAGCACTGTGTGGAAATATCAGAATGTGAGATGCATTCACTAACAAGCATTTGACGCTCCGTGGCCGTCGGTCTTGTTAAAACATAAGGACGGTTTATTTTTGCTTTATAGCCTATAGTAATATATAGAAATATATTGGAACATGAACAACATGGAGGACGATCTGTGCCAGCAGAGGTTCCATTGCGTCTATTATCATCCAAAGAAGTATTTTCAGTCAGACGTATCGGCAGTAGTTGCTGGTCTGATACTTGGTCATATAATCGTCTTCTACTAGTGGTGGAACTGCTACAAGTGGAGCGAGCGAGAGACAGAGAGAGACACACACACACCGACACTCTCCTGGATGGTGAGCGGAATGTACCATGGACTGAAAATGTGTTTTATTAATGTGGGCAGAGTACCGGGGTTGTGAAATGCTTGTGTAACATCGGTGAAGAGTTACAGCGAAGTTTGGGAGGTCCGACGCCATTAAGCACCAGGTAGTGGCGTTTGTAGCGCGGTGATCCGCGTTTCATTTTCAAACACTCAGCACACGTTTCTCCCTGCTGGTCTGCATTTCTAATTCATACATCTTTGACATATAGTGAGATACCCACAATCCATGTCCCATTTTTACACGCTACTCTCTGTTTAAAATCCCTTCTGTAACTCAAACACACAAACACATACTTACCTTCTTCCTGGTCCAACATCACTGTTCCCCTGCGGAAGCGCGCCGGCTGTGGGAGCAGTCCTTTTCTCCAGTCCAAGAAGCAGAGGTCGGGTGCACTTTGCCCAGGGGTGTTTCGTTTGTGTTATTTTTATGTATAAATGTTTATTTGAACTTGGATGGTGTTAATGGGATATTGTGTTGGTGATGGGCAAATGTAGTATTGTTTTCTTTGATTTATAATGTTTTGTTATTATTGTAAAATATGATTTGGGAAATTCTGTGTATTGTGTGAACCCTGTGGTGGTGGTATGGGCCAATGAGCAATCATTGGTCCAATTTCAGTGAAGGGTTTTCTCTATATAACATGGCCCTCATTCTGCTTTGGGAGTGAGTGAGAGTAGGTGTTTAAGCTTGCTGTGTTGTGCTGTGTTGTGCTGTGTTGTGCTGTGTTGTGCTGTGTTGTGCTGTGTTGTGCTGTGTTGTGCTGTGTTGTGCTGTGTTGTGCTGTGTTGTGCTGTGCTGTGCTGTGTTGTGCTGTGCTGTGTTGTGCTGTGCTGTGTTGTGCTGTGCTGTGTTGTGCTGTGCTGTGTTGTGCTGTGCTGTGTTGTGCTGTGTTGTGCTGTGTTGTGCTGTGTTGTGCTGTGTTGTGCTGTGTTGTGCTGTGTTGTGCTGTGTTGTGCTGTGTTGTGCTGTGTTGTGCTGTGTTGTGCTGTGTTGTGTTGTGCTGTGCTGTGTTGTGTTGTGCTGTGCTGTGCTGTTTCGTGTTGCACTGTTTATTGGCTGTATTTTGGTGGAAAGCTAAAAGGCTAATAGTGCTTTTTTCATGTATATTCCTTTTTTTCTTTATTTTTGGTATTGGTATTGCACGTTGTTGGAAGCTGCTACGTTTTTTTTTCATTTGCAAGTGTTTTTGGACACCTTGGTTGTTTTCCCTCCTTCACCTAACATCCTCCAGTTGGCCACATTCCCACTCGGGGTGACCACCTCGGTCCCTCACATTATATTGCTTGCTTATTTTTTTCTACATTGTGTTGCATGCTTTTGTACTTCTTATTGTTCTTGTTTTGCTGTGCCTTCCACATTGCTGCATTGGTTAATTGGTTAGTGTTCTTGCTGTGTCACCTTGATTACTCCTAGATTGGCTCGTTGGACAGAGCTCTTCTCCACCTGCTCTCATTGCAGAGCTGGTCAGCTGATGCACAGGTGCTGCTGATAAGAGGTGCACTCTCTGAAAAACTCTGAACTCTGGCATTTAGTGTGTGCTGTGTGCTCAGATCGGATGCTGTGTGTGTTGCTCTCTGTTCCTAGTCTTGTATTTTGCTGCCTGATCTGGTTGTAGTCACTGCACTTGTGCTTGGTGCTGCCCCTCGCCTTGTCTTCAGTGGTCCATTGGCACACTGGTAATCTGAGGCATAATCACCTCGTTGTTCTCTTCAGCTAAGCTGCTCGACGTCAGCCGAGAATGCTCTACCTTTAGCCACAGTGAACTTAATATATTTTGTGTTTCATTCGTGTTTGATTTTGGGGTGTTTGTGCTGTGATTTTTCTTTCTGCTGTGGTTACTGATGGTTCCTTTTGTTTGTGTGTGCATGTTGTGAGAGTGTGGGTTAAGGCTATAGGTGTGGAGATTGAACTGGAAAGCTGCTGAGTGCTACAGGATTGAGATTACATGGACTCCAGTGCACATACGGACTGTGCTGTTATCTATGGACTCTGCACTGCTTGTTACATGCATGTGCTTTACGTATGATACTGGGGATGTGGGATTTGGTGGACACAGTTGACTGACTGATTTGACTGACTAATGCTGATTGGTTATAATTAACGCTGTGTATGTGGTATGTCAAACTTTACACTCCTTTTTTGTATGTCCTGCCATTTAGACGTTGGTTCATGTTGATGCCGTATTGTGAGGCTTTGGTACTGTTTTGCCTTTTTGCCAGTAGGGGTCCTCATTTTGCCTGTTTGTCTGAGTCACTCTCAGCTTCTAACCCTGAGTCATGTTTGTCAAGCTCTCAATCATTAGGTCCCCCTGACTCTCGTTTTGGTCGTGATGGATGTGTTTTTCTCTCCTACTCTCCATGACCTTCCCTGCTTTGCTCTCTTAGTCTTGTGTATTGTCTACTGACTACACTTCGAGAGACTCTCTGCCCTGCTCTTCGAACTGAAAATTCATGGATTTGATCAACTGGTCTCCGTCTTCTGGGTGAGAAGCTTGGGTTCGAGGAAACCTGACTGTCCTGCTGGGACGTTCGCAGTTGGCTATATGATGGACGTGTGGGAGAGGTGGTGTGCCTGGCAGTTCTTTAGGGTAAGGTAACCCTGGTAAGGATATTGGTGAGCCAGTCCCAATCTGTAGGCTATGGGCATGGATGCATTGAACACAATAGATATATTGCATGTATTGTATGCATTCCAGATGGAGTCCTCAGTGCCACTGCACATGGAAGATTTATCAAGCGGGCAAATAAAATCCTGCCCTCCTATTTCCATAAGTGTAGATGTATTTACAAATCCACAATTTTAAGACCATTAAGTAAAAATGTCCATTTTTAATACATAATTTTAATTTTCTGTGATATTTAATCTGTGCTTTCTTACAGAGACTAATCAGACACAAAACCCAGGAGAACAAGCAGAGGTTTTTCGGCCTGCTGGCCAGACTGACAGTGGCAGAAATCTACCACCATATGACGGTGCTGATGAACATGCCGACCACGGAGGTGGAAGCCGGGAGGAAGACGGAGAATTTTGACTTTTTGTGTGCATCTCCATACATGTCATTTGAAAAGTTCTTATTTGGCACATATATCTGTTTTTTTAAAGAATAAATCATCCTCTTGCAGGCCAAGCACCACAAGACCAGGCGCACCTACGGTGATGCTCGGGTCCCTGTGAAAATGGGCGTATATGGTGTGGTGATGGCCTGGCTAAACATGCAACACGGGATTCCCGGGTGAGACTCTAGAATCTTTTTTTTTTCTCAAGCACTGGAGAGGTCTACACTACTTCTCCCTGAATTTAAGTGAGTGTGGCTGGATTTGTGGATGCCTGCACCACTACCAACCTTTACCATATTGAAAGGCTCAATGGCTACCTATGTGTGTAGGCACATATGATTTTTTTTTTTTTTTTTTTTTAGGCACTGAGGGTCTCGGATGATGAAGAGGCAGCGGAAACGGCGACCCTTATGTGCCACGTATGAAAAGGTGGACTCACACCATTGGGCCACTGTCCGAGTGCAGGAATTTGTTGAAGGCTCTGAAAACGGGGACCAGCGTCCATGCACTGGAGGACCTAGAGGACCACCACCTCCAGGAGGAGCCTCTTCACTGTAAGTCTGAGTTCCTATTTCATATACATAGACATCCCAACCTCCAAAAACTAATTTCAGGGAGATGTTGTGCAACCCCCCCCGCCACCAGATATGAATGCAGATAATTATCATTTATACAGCACACTAAAATATTTAATAGATGGATAGATGCTATTTATAGAAACTGCTTATTCATTAATACTTTAGGCAAATCTTTAATATGTTTTGTTTAGTTTCATGACAGCCTGGTACATATCTACATAAAATGCAAATGAAATTACAATTGTTAAACTCACCTCAACATGTCGTTTACAATCATTTAAGCCACCATGGGTAATATTGAAGTCTAGGGTTAGGCTAGATTACAAACAGTACACCGTGCAATACTTTCATTATTTTTTTTGCACGTATTAGACAGGGAAGTGCTCTTGTGTAATCTGAGAATTGGGTTTTATATTTTTGTTTTTGGGAGCTCTCTCCCTCTGCCATGACAATCTTGGAGGCTGCACTGACAGAACTGAACTGATGACTTCGATTCCCCAGAAAATAAATAAAAGCCCGCCTACACTGAAAGCTGAAATTATTATTTTTTTTGCTGAGTAACCCAAAGAGGATTATCTCTATCAAGCACGCACTATGAACAGGCACACGTGCACAGTTCCACATGCAGGTATGGTCTCTCATTCACTCAATTGCGTGCATGCATTGTAACACTCAAAATGCATGCAAGCGGGCGAAGCGGAATGTTCTATTTTCATTTGGGAGGTGGCAGATGGCGACGTAGAACAGGCGAGGGCTAAGATGCACATTAGATGATGCAGGCATTAATGTCTTGCTCGCTTGGTCTAGATTCCAGGATATTTTATTCAATTTTCAGGCATCAGGGAGCCACTATCGGTATGCGGGAGACTCACGGAACTTCCGGGGGACTTGGGATGTCTGTATACACACATTCAAGACTTCAAGAGATCACTGTGACGTGTGTCTGACTTGGTAATTCTCAAAGGATAAGCCAAAGAAGACCAGATTTGAGCAGGAACAAGCAGGGCCGTCTCAGGAAGGGCTTTCAAAGTGCTCCCCAGGACAGAGACCAGAGTTCACGTAACCAGGAAAATCCTGGACATAAGTCTGAGTTCTTATTTCCTACACATATGCTCCAGGCTCCAATAGATCATGGATAGATGGATGAATAGATACTGACTTCAAACTTTGACACTCATCTCCCTTTGTATTTCCCATAGCATGCGGAAGAGGGGGCCAAGCACTGTCTACATGTCACCTCTGACGTCATGAACAGAGAAGGGGGATGCCAGGTAAGGAACTGGACCCATTCTGTAGCCTTTGTATGTGGATTGTATAGTAGGGAGCTTTTCATGCAAAGGCCTTAACCCTTTAACTGCTGGGGTTTTTCCCAAAAAATGCTGGATTTTGACATCTAAAGTTCAAAAGGCTGTAGCTTGGTAGTGGTAACAGAGCCTGACTGTAAATGAGACAAATATTGGGGAAGACCTAAAGTTTGTATTCGGAGTAAGTTTACCCATCTAATTTACATATTGTGATGTCACAGGGTGTCGGCCTTTTCGTGATATTTTGAATGAATAATAAAATTATTTTATAAAGTTTGCTCCTCTTACATCTATATTTATGTTGTACACTTACTGTATGGTCAGAAACACCATACATTTTAAACCCAGTGTACTTTATAGCTAATATAGGGCCATATAATGACAAACGCATGTAAACACTAGGCAGATTTTTTTGCCTGCAGGCCTAACATGACATCTACATTTCAAACAGCTGTGGCATGACAGTGGTGATGTATAGTGTGTATATACTGTAAATTAACAAATATTGCGTGACCGAAAGTTTACGTTTGGAGTAAATTTACCCATCTGATTTGCATATTATGATGTCAAAGGGTGATGGCCATCTTGAATTTTGAAAAGTGTATTTTGAATGAATGTGATAGTTATTTCATAAAATTTCATCCCCTCCCACAAATTATATCCCCTGTAATGTTCCACACTTAGTCTATGAGAAAACCAAAAGTGAACATAATGTATAACTAATAGTGCCATATGGTAACAAATGTGTTTAAGGGGCAGGGTTTTTATTCTGGCAGTCCTAAGGTGTGCCTACCTATCCAGGTGACACTGCTTGAACTTTTTTAGTGTGTGGTACCTTTTATTACAGGGCACAGCACACAGACCAACTCCACACTGCCTACACCTGTACTTTGTCTGATGGCGGCCTTTGGGGCGGGTATGATCAGAGCACACCACACAGTCTGGTCGGTCATCAGCGTTGCATAGCCAGTGGCATTCTGTCAGTCTCTGGCATTTCTCCTCCCTCCACTGAAGGCCTTCCCCCCCCTTTTGCCTTCTCTCTTGCTGAACCTCTCCAGTAGAGCAGTGATAATATCCTGCACAAAAACCTTCAGTGTCTTGTGTGGAGCAGCAGTACACTCACGGTACAGAATATGGGCATTCACCATGCTGATGCTAAGAATAGCATTGAAAATTCTATTGTACCATTTTCTGGATAGATGTGGGAAAAGGTATGTTTTCATACGCTGATCAGCAGTATCAACCCCACCCATGAATGTATTGTACTGATCGACACAGAGAGGTCTGTTTATTTCCCTGTAGCCACTATTGCTGTGTTTTGCCCGAATGCGCTTTCTGACACGTGTTCCCATGGACTGTTGAAAGCATGGTGACACGCTTTGTGTAATGCCATGCACAGGCCAACATTTTGCCTTGTCGCATGAACACGGGGTCGTCGCCTTTGCTCAAGGGCAACATGGCAGGTGTCAAGGTCTTTGGCATGCTTCTCCTCTGACTGCTGACAGTCCCACACAAACCAGTGTCTTTGCTGTCCAACTCAGTTGCTACTGCTGGTGAGGTGTAATAACTGTCCATGTACACTTCATGGCCTTTAGCATGGTGCCATTAGCTGGCGAACAACGAGATGTGAGGCACCCATGTCAGCATGCTCATCAGCATGTTGGCCAGTGTACATGGACCACTGCAGCACATAGCCTGATTTGGCTTCGCTCAGAACAAATAGAGGTGTCATTCAACAACAGCTCTTATAGTTCTTCATCTTGGTGTAGGTCGTGCAGTAGTCGGTCTCTGTGTGCTGGTGGGATGATCACTCATTCCCCCCAGGATCGCATCCTTGTTCTACAAACAGTTCATTTCTTCAGCTGAAGTATGGTTCAGTGTGTCGTCCTTGATATAACTTGATCATCCAGACTGAGTAACCTCCAGTACTTTACATAACACTAGGTCATTTATAGTGCTCTGCAATCGCTGTAGCCTGATTGGGAGGCTCATCAGCTATTGAGAAATAAGAGACTCTTCTACTCCGCTTGTATTATCCTTTCCTTTTCCCGGCAGTCTAGATAATGGGTTTGCATTTTCCTCTGATGTTCTGTACTCTGTTGTAGTCATAAGCCATCAGTCTCAGCACCCATTGCTGCATACTCAAAGCAGCTAGTGTGGGGATTTCAGACTTTGGTCCTAAAATGGCAAGAAGGGTTTGTGGTCCGTTATTAAACTGAACTTGCGGCCATACAGGTATTTATGAAAATTTGGTCACCAAATATTGTAGCCCAACTCTCCTTCTCTATCTGATTGTGTGTGTACTTTCTGCGTCAGTCATTGTCATGATGTGAAAGCAATAGGCTCATCCCAATTTTCTAATGTGTGTGACATGATTGCACCTAATGGGATTAAGGGTAGTTTTGTGATGTTTGTGGGCTGGGGTGCATTTACTATGGCGGTAACTTTTGTTTCAGTGGGGTGAAGTCCCTCTCTATCAGATGCCCCAGGTACACCACTTTCTCCTGCATGGAAGTACATTTTGCTCTCACCCCGTAGCTCTCCAGCCAGCTCAGTACTTGCACACTTGTTTGGCTCGTGACCAGTATGTCATCCAGGAAGCAGGTCACGTGCTCTAGACCTTGTACGACCTGGTTAATCACATTTTGGAAGATGGAAGGCACACTGGCTGTCATATGAAAGTCTGTGGTAGACATGCACTCCTTTGAGTATTTATGGTTAAATACTTATGAGTTCTTCTAACTCAAGTTGCTGGTAAGCATGTGATGGGTGTAATTTACTAAAAAGTGCTCCCAACCAGTGCGGCAAAGATCTTCAGCGTTCGATAGGGGATAGTTTTCCTCCTCCACACTCTGATTTACCATGAACTTATAGTCTTCACAAATATGAGTGGACTTGTCTGATTAGGGTACGATTACTATGGGGGCAACCCACTGACTTGTTCTAGTTTTGAAAGAATCCCTGCTTTTTCCAACCTGTCTGTAATGAGACTGTGGCTTACTCTATTGAGTGCTAGACAGTAGTGCTTTATTGAAACTGTAACATACTGTACAGCAGCTATTAGTGTGTGAACATTCATTATGCAACAGCACCCTCTTGTGTCCTGGAGATGTCATTACATCTCCCCTTTTTTAAAGTGAGTTAACTGAAATGTACGGCAACATTGCTGTGTAGGGTTGAACTTAGAATAGTAACATTTAATAATCAGGATGCTCTCTGTAACGTCCTCCTGTAAAAGAATAGTGTTTATAAAATGTAACATTCAAGAGGGCATTATTTAAGAACATTCATAGGTAACCTGTTAAGGGAATAACAAACGTTACAAGTTAACAGTGTTCTCCGGTATCTGTAATTTGTCACACTCTGGCCTTTTTTGTGTTCACCACTAGATGTCACCCTCATGAGTTCTCTGTGTTACTTTTCCATTATGTCTTTGGTTGGTTACGCTCACCTGCACCCTGTTACACTGGTCATGTGCCTGCCTTGTTATTCAATTAGCTGCTAGTGTTTGAGTCCTGTGTTTTGTAGAGTCTTTGCTGTATCTTTGAGGAGTAACACAGTAAGGTACCTACTCTTGTCCTTTCCTGTTTTTGCTTATTATTCTGAAGCGCTGTTTCCTTTGATGTTCCTCATCTTGACTGCCTATGTTTTGCCTTGTGGAACTTTGTTTGGATCTTTTGTGCGTTTTGTGAACTGGAACTGCCTGTTGAATTACCAGTTGAACTTGCTGTGCTTTGTGGAACTTTCTGATTGATCTTCTGTGCATTTGGTGTCCTGCCTGTATTTTCACTGCTGAATTGCATACCCCTGTTTTTTGTTTTTGGATTTATTGAATTTGGAATAAAAGTTATCCACTAAAGACTTTCCTCTGGGTACTTTTGAGTTGGATTTACTAGTAGGTTGGTGGGTTTTCACCACTGGCTACCACCCAGGAAACCTGGGTTCTAAACCCAAGTATGGCAATTCAATTAAGTTCATTTTTGCTGATAGAAGTTCAGTCTTTCTCAGTTTTGACGAGGTCCCTTATATTTCGCCTGTACTGTTGTCTGTCTACTTCTAGGTATGACTGTGGCTCAGGCGTTGGTTTTACTACTTTAACTGGTGTCCTCTGCTTGCCTTCTCTTAACTTCACTGTCTCCTGGGCTAAGGGTTGGCGCCGCATGTGATCCTCTGTCATAGTAGTGTTTCTCTCTGTTTTGGTTGACCCTCATTCTATCCTGCACCACTGTAATTGTTCCTGGTCGAAGCAGTTTTTGTGCCTTGGGCAGTCTTGTCTTTGTTTTGTGGCCCATAAGCAGCCGTGCAGGTGAAGGTAGTCCATCCAGAGGTGTATTTTGATAGACCAGGAGCGCAAGGTTGAGGGTCTTGTTGATCAGCTTTGGCTTTCTAGAGAAGATTTTTTGCTAACTGTACTCCCTTTTCATGACCAATCATGGGCTCCTTTCTATTCTGCCTTCTGTATGTGTTGCATATGGCACATTAAGACTGTGCATCGCCGCTCAGAATATGACATCTCTTGCTAGCCTTTTCGTTTTCTCGATCCCTTGTTTGCTGAAGTGTACTTTTTTAAGCATCATCCTTCTCAGGGTGTTTGGTATCACTAGTCTGTTTCCTTTGAACATTAGTCCATCTTCTACTGTCATTTCAGCCTTGCAGTCCCAGTACACTTTGGCCTTGTCCAGTGTTTCTGATTTCATGTGTTCATTTTTTTTATCTGGCCAACCCTGGAGGATAAACGTTTTTTTACTGCAGTGAGGTTTGGATCCTTCTCTGTTTCTGTGAGTATCTCCTGAAGTCTATCGGGTACTATGGGTAAACACATTACTGCATACACTTGTACATCATCCTTATTTTTGTTTTCATCTGTGTCTTTTAGAAAGTTTGTACTCAGGTCATCAGCTACATAAAGTTGCTGTCCTTTTTTGTATTTCACAGTTGTATTTCTGAAGCATTTTCTGAAGTCTTAGTGGGGTGTCTTGAAAAAGTGATCTTGAAAAAGTACAGCTCCTATTCCAAAACTAGAGGCATCCACGCTTAGTTTGACTGGCTTTGATGCGTCATAGTATTTTAGTACTGGAGCTTCTGTGACCGTCTCTTGCAATTTCTCAAAGCTCTTGTCTTGTTTCTCCATCCAACTCCATTCTGTGGTGTTCTCTAGCAGTACCTGGAGTGAGACAATTATGGTGGATAGCTACGGTATGAACTTCCCTAAAAATAATACCATCCCTAAATATCCCTCAGTGTCAGTGGGTTTTTGTATTTTCCTGATGGCCTCCACTTTGGGTCTGGCTTAAGTCCTTCTATGTCAGGATGTGACCCATGTATTTGACTTCTTGTGCAGTGAATGTACTTTTCTCACTCGCTCCAATACCCTTTTCAGCCTCTGGTTGTGCTGCTCTTCATTTGCCCCCCATACAAACATGTCATCATCGATTACCTCTACTCCCTCCATGTCCTCAAACATTTTAGTTATGAGTCTTCGAAATATTTCTCTAGCTGTCTTTTCTTCAAGGGTAGCCTTTTGTATTCATAGTGGTCAAAGGTGGTGTTAAAAGTGCATAGTGCTGAACTTTGCTTATCCAACTTGACCTGCCAGTATCTACACTGAGCATGTAACGTGCCAAACATCTTAGCTCCTGTCACACGAGCTTCACTTCCACAGTCACCTTCATAGGGTAGTGTTTCCTTTCAATAGTGGCATTTAAGTCCTAGGGGTCCATACATATCCGCATTTTCTGTTTTTCTGGTGCCCATACCATTAACCTGTTGCCTACCCACTGCCTGGGCTCTGTAACATTTTCAGTGACATCCAGTTTTTCCATTTTTCTCACTTCTGCTTTGATTTTGTCTCAAGGCCCAGGGAACCTTCATTGGAGCATAGATGATGGGTTGTGCATCCTTTCTGATGTTGATGTGCTGTTCTCCTTCAAAACAGCCCAGTCCATCAAATATGTCTGCATATGTCTCCTGTATATCTCGACTTGGACATGTTTTTACCTCACTGATACGTTTTTTGGCCAAGGCGCACGCAGGTTGTTGGCCCCAGTAGGGGTGTGCACTCTGATTTAAAACTTGAAATTTGACATGATGGAATCTTCCTTTGTGTTGTCAGCAGGCCTTTTCTTATTAGATTTAAGTGTTCTCCATAAGTGACTAACTTTGCTGTAGACTTCCTAAATTTTGCACAAATCTGTCTGTGGATGGATTCTGGTATGATATTGCATTGAGCTTCTGTGTCTATTTTAAAACTTATGTGTACCGGCTTTTTTTGTTGTATATGACAATGCTCTGGACATGCACTTGCTTGAAAAGTGATTTGCATTTTTCTCCCTAGGCGGGACATTTCCCCCGTTGGTGGTGTCTGCCACAGTATTTACAGTCCTGAAACATGTTTTGTCTGCATGACGTGAAAGATGACACTTAAGGTTTCCCCGCACTCTTTTCACTTCATTGACAATGCACTCGGCTTGTGCAGTTTGTGTATTTGCGTACAGCTCGCCTCTGCAGCGCGACGTATGGATAAAGCTTTGGGTAGATTTAAATCCGTCATTCTCAACAACTTGGCTCTTAGTTGATCATCCCGTACGCCCACGACTATTCAATATTTTATTACACTGTCACAAATGTCCATAATCACATGACCTTGCCTTGGTTCTCAAGTCAGTAACGAAACTGGTCTAAGTTCTCACTGGGGACCTGAATGCTTGTGTTGAACATATGTCTCTCAAACGTTACATTCCTGTGGGGGGTAAAATGTTCATTGAAGTTCTTGATTAGTACCTAGAGCTTTATTTTGTCCTCCTGCTGTGTGAATTCAAAGGTGTTGTAAATTTCAAGAGCTTCGTCCCCGATGACGTCCAGTAATGTGCTGCTTTGTATTTTTTAAGCTTTTCCTTCAATGCATGTAGCAGTTATGTAAAGTTTGAATATTTAACATTTCTTCCAACCGTCTGTGATATCTCCTTCTAACCTCAGAGGGTCTGGTGCTTCTAGTGCTTCTTTTTTGGTGAAGATTTGTCCGTTCTGACACTCAGTAATGAGACAGCGGCTTATTCCATTGAGTGCTAGACAGTAGGGCTTTATTGAAACCACAACATCCTGTACTGCAGCTACTAATGTTTGAGCATTCATTATGCAACAGTGCCCTCTTGTGTCCTGGAGATCTTTGTCATATTACACTAACTCGTCTAACTCTAACGAGCTGCCTTGGTAGCAGCTTACCCCTCTTGTAGCTTCACATTCATTTTGTGTAAACTGTTGTATTTACTGACTCTGTAACTGGAATTCCCTACTGTTATATATTTCGGCTAATCTCACACTTTGTACCATTATGGATATTATGTTGGAGACCAAACTCCATCAGCTGCATTTCTGTATTTGAACTCTGACTGCACATACAGGCAACATTCGTGGATACTACAGCTTACCACTAGATGTTTCTGTTTAACCACAAACAAAATAGAAGGGTCCAGCTAACAGTTGTAGTGTTAATATACTATATTTGGTACACACATTATTTAGTGTTCCCCTGTACCATAGAAGATGGGTACCATGTCGATAGATTAGTTTGCTCTTATTTTCCGCATGACACAACTGGAATATGGAATGTGGGTGGTTTCTTGCTATAAAACAGCAAAAACAGTGCTTTTGATGGCAAAATAATAATTTAGACATGCAACAAATATGTAACAATGTCAATAGTTCATACATTGTCAAATGGTAAAAATTGTAGTTATTCACAGGCATGTATGTATGTATGCTGTGGCAGCTATAGTAAAGTGTTTGTTAGGTGTGCATGTGTTGATGCCAGCCAGAATCCTGGCCATGACCTCTGCTCGATGCACGACCTGTTAATAATAGAAATGTATACAATTACCATAAACATACATGCATATTGTTATTGCTGCAGTGTGATGTGGAGAATAGTTTTGTTTTTTTTACCTTTCTTCTACGCTAACAGGAGAGGCACTGTGAGCATGATCTGTAAATTAAAAATTCCTTCACATCAGTACTAGCAACATTACAGTATGAGCTCGTGGGACTAAATGGTATTTGTGACATGTACTAAAGGGGGAAGTTGAAGAAATGAATCAAGAAATCATAGCAATCAAAACGATAACCATTAGCTCGACTTACCTCCCTCATGTCTTCCTGGAGCATTTGGGGATGAGGCTCTACTGCTCCCTGTTGATAGACGGCAACCACTCATCTGACGAGTCTGGGTCAGGTTTGCTAAATTCATCTGACCTGGAAATGAGCTGGGCTGTGGTGAAACACATCGTGAGTTAGGCCTACTGTCTCCGCTTGGCCTGGGTTGATCTCTGTTGTTTCCCATGATCGCGACACTACCCAATCTACTGCAACACGTACTCTGTCCGCTGCCTAAACTTCTGACTTCTCCCACAGGTCTCGTTGGCGGCATGTTCTTAGTTGGTTTACCCTTATACACTCCTGATCAAAATCCTAACCCAGTTGAAAAATTGCACAAATTCGCATTTTGCACTGTTGGATGTTAAGGTTCTAGGTAGTGCTTCAAAATGCAAAAAGAAATTGGAGAGAAGAAAAAAATGTGAGTAAGCAATTTATTGCAAACAACCATTAAACTGAAATAGGCCAACTGTAGACTCTGGGGGCAATGGGGAGCCCTCTGTTTCTACAGTTTAGGCCACTACCGCACAGAACAGTCTACAGTTCTGCCAACCAATGGGCCCTCATGCCAATTGGATCGCTCACCCCCCTCCCCCCCGCGGCAGGTGGGATTGTGTCGGCAAGCAAAGTTATGAACAGCTGAGCCGAGGATTTTCCCCCAGAGACGTCTATATAACGATTTGAGGTGAGCCATGACCGCTTATTTTCAGATAACAAGAAGTTTTCAAGTGGCTTAAATGGATCTGTTGATGACCGTCGTAACTCGCTAGTTCTGTTTGAACGGCAAGCATCGCCTCGCGCTATAGCTTCTGTAATGTACCGGTAGCCAGTCAGGAAAATATCAGTCCAGGTAAGTTGTCCTACTTTTTTTTTTTTTGATATGTCTGTGGATGATATTTTCAATCGGCACTATGACTATGTACAATTGTTGTATGTAAAATAATGCCAAATGGTTTTGACAGCGGGTTTGGTAACTTCTCTGTCTTGGTTTGACTTTTTTTATTATTATTCTGAAGAGGGATATGGGAGTTTACACAGACATAAATACAGGTGACTGTATAGCCTAACGGTATTTCAATAAATGTCAAGTAGTACTATTTATTTGTATAAACTGTGTCTATAGCCAAGCTTAACTTAACTTAACTAGTATGTTTTCTCATATTTAAAAACAAAAGACTAGTAGGCTACGATATCGTACTTATTCTGAAGAGACTGCGCTACAGAAGCAATGGTGTATCAAACAAACTTATGGTCTTTCTCTTCCCAGAAGAGAAATGATCCTTTGATGCCTATATTGTGCCTTCTGGACATGTGTGCCCAAAGACGGGCAACAATGCATCCCTAAGGCAAGCAAGCGGGCCAAGGCATACCAAGTCAAGCCTATGAGCTCACAGACTGTGTACAAAGACAAGGTATGTTAGTTTTAATGAGGTCTTATGTTAAGTGTGGGTCACATCTACATGAAATATGAAAGTGTCATGCACTTTTTAGATAATTTGTGCTTTTGGATTTAGTTTTTGCCCTGTCTCCTTTCAGCCTCTTTGGACTAAACCTTGCTACTGATCTTCTGAGCGTTTGTAAATGTGCCTACCCTTTTTGTACTGCAGATGTGTTTTTTGGACCTTTGCTGGATTACCTCCAAGTTTTTTGTTAAACCTTCTTTGAGTCTTATCTGTCTGTCTGTCTCTGCAGTTGAGTGTACTGTGTTCCGCTGGTAAGGATTCCGCAGCAAGAGTCTCTGTTTCAATCCCCGGATGAAGCCTGGCAACTTTATGTAAAGGTTATGTATCATATGCTGTGTATGTGCTTTATGTGCGATACTAAGGCTGTGAAAATGGAATGTGGAATGTGCTGATTGGTTATAATGAATGCTTTGTATGTGGTATGTGCTGATGGGTTATAATTAATGCTGTGTATGTGGTATGTCTGAAACATGGTACACATTCTTTTGTTTGTCCTCTCATCTACACATTGCTTCATGTTGATGGCTTATTTTATTAAGGTTATGTAAAACATATGCTGTGCATGTGCTTTATGTCTGATAATGGAGATGTGGGAATGGTGCCTTTTTGCCACTAGGGTCCTCATTCTGTCTTTTCGTGTTGAGTCACTCTAAGCTTTTAACCCCGAGTCATGTATTTGTTAAGCACTCATAAGGTCCCACCTGACTCTTGTTTTGGGTTCTTTACAAGCCTCCTCGGTGTCTTGTTCATTGCCCAGTCTTGGAATTGTCTACCGTGTGACCACACACCTTGGTAGGTTTCTGTTTTTGACTCTTACGTTGTATGTTTGACTTGCTTGGACTTTGCTTGTGTTTTTTGGGAATTGGCTCTGTATTTTTAGGTTTGCTTGAACTTTGACGTTTTACATCATTTGTGCTTTTGGATTTAGTTTTTGCTCCATGTTGATGGATTATTGTTGGTTTTGCTACTAGGGGTCCTCATTCTGCTTGTTTTTGTTTTGCTGAGTCATATTCAGCTTCTAACTCTGAGTCATGTTTGTTAAGCACTCATTCAATTACAAGCCTCCTCAGTGTCTTGTTAATTGCTCAGTCTTGGAATTGTCTCCCTTGTGACCACGCACCTCGGGGTAAGTTTCTGTTTTTTAACTGTCTTTACTTTGTATGTTTGACTTGCTTGGACTTTGATCTCTTGTGTTTTATGTGAATTGTCTGTGGATTTTTACCCTGCTTGGACTTTGGCTTTTTTGATCTTCTGTGGTTTTGGATTTAGTTTTTGCCCTGTGTCTTTTCACCCTGTTTGGACTAAACTTTGCTACTGATCTCAGCGTTTGTAAATATGACTACCCTTTTGTACTGCAGATGTGTTTTTTGGACCTTTGCTGGATTTTTGCACGTCCTGTGATCTAGACTTTGCTCCCATGTCAATGGCTTATTTTATTAAGGTTAAGTAAAACACATGCTGTGTATGTGCGTTATATCCGATACTGGGGATGTGGAATTGGAATCTGGAATGTGCTGACTGGTTACAATTAATGCTGTGTATATATTTACAGGGCTATAAACTTGACCATGTAGTAATTCCTTCAGTTGGTTGTTGTCGTTCGTAAGGTAAGGCTGCCCTCCCATCTTCTCCTGTGTCCTGCGTTGTGTTTTACATTGTGTTTTTATGCGTGTTTTTTGTACTATTTTACAGCCAACGTCCATGCCAATATGATCTAAATATAATTTATTATATAAATTATAACCGTTCTTGTAGAATTTGTATGTAGGCACCGTTGGAAGCATTCTGTAGACTTTGTATGTGGTGGGTTAAGGTGGGGAGATGATACTTGATGTATGGTTGGGAGATTGACCTAGATCCATTTGCCAATTATTGCTTTCTGATTTGCTAAGCCATGATGGCTGTTTTTTAAGAATGCCAACAATGTTAATTATGCTGACAATGGCAAAAACACTTAGCTGTGTGTGTGTGTGTGTGTGTGTGTGTGTGTGTGTGTATTAAAGAAATAAATAAAATCTTCAGGGATGGATGTGTTTCTCTCCTACTCTCCGTAACCTTCCCTGCTTTGCTCTCTTACTCTTGTGTATTGTCTACTGACTCCATGTCGAGAGACTCTGCCCTGCTCTTTGAACTGAAAAATCATGGATTTGATCAACTGGTCTCTCAATGTAGTTGACACATCTTCTAGGTGAGGAGCTTGGGTTGGAGGGAACCTGACTGTCCTGCTGGAATGTTCGCAGTTGGCTATACTGTACGGCTTTATGGTGAGGTAACCCTGCTAAGGATATTAATGAGAGTCCCAAGCTGTAGGCTATGGACATGAGTGCATTTAACACAATAGATATATTGCATGTATTGTATGCATTCCAGACGGAGTCCTCAGCACCACTGCACATGGCAAACGTATCAAGCGGGCAAGTAAAATGCTGACCTCCTATTTCCATGAGTGTAGAGATGTATTTACAAATCCACAATTTTAGGATCATTAAGTAAAAATGACAATTTTTAATACATAATTTAAATTTTCTGTTATCTTTAATCTGCTTTCTTAGAGAGACTAATTGTACACAAAACCCAAGAGAACAAGCAGAGGTTTTTCAGCCTGCTGGCCAGATTGATAGTGGCAGAAACTGACCCCTCTATAACGGTGCTGATGAACATACTGGCCACGGAGGTGGAGGCCGCGTGGAAAACGGGGAATTTTGACATACTTGTGTTCATCTCCATACATGTCTTTTGAAAAGCTCTTATTTGGACATATATCTGTTTTTTAAAGAATAAATCATAGTTTCCTCTTGTAGGTCAAGCACCACAAGATCCAGCGCACTTATAGTGATGCTCGGGTCCCTGTGGAAATAGACGTACATGGTGTGATGATGGCCTGGCTAAACATGCAACACGGCATTCCCGGGTGAGACTCTAGATTCTTTTTTTTTTCTCAAGCACTGTAGAGAGGTCTACCTTACTTCTCCCTGAATTTAAGTGAGTGTGGCTGGATTTGGGGATGCCTGCACCACTACCAACCTTTACCACATTGAGAAGCTCAATGGCTACCTATGTGTGTAGGCACATATATGTTTCTTTTTAGGCACTGAGGGTCTCAGATGACGAAGAGGCAGAGGAAACGGCAACCCTTATGTGCCATGTATGAAATTTTAAAAGGCGGACTCACACCCTTGGGACACTGTCCGAGTGCAGAAATTTATGTTGAAGGTTCTGAAAACAGAGACCAGGGTCTGTGCACTGGAGGACCAAGAGGACCACCACCTCCAGGAGGAGCAGGAGGAGGAGGCCGCACAGCAGGATCAGGCGGCCACCCAGAAGGAGGAGAAGGAGGAGGAGAGGGCCCCCCAGCAAGAGGAGAATGGGAAGAAGAGGAAGGCCAGGAGGAGCCTCTTCATTGTAAGTCTGAGTTCCTATTGCATATACACACACTCAAGGCTTCAATAGGTCACTATGACTTGTGTCTGACTTAGTAATTCCCAAAGGATAAGCCAAAGAAGACCAGATTTGAGCAGGAACAAGCAGGGCCATCTCAGGCAGGGCCTTCAAGGCACTCCCCAGGACAGAGTCCACGTAACCAGGAAAATCCTGGACATAAGTCTGAGTTCTTATTTCCTACACATATGCTCCAGGCTCCAAGAGATGATAGATAGATGGATAGATGGATAGATGGATAGATAGATGGATGGATGGACGGATGGATACTAACTCCAAACTTTGACACGTCTCACTTTGTATTTCCCATAGCACATGCGGAAGAGGGGGCCAGACACTGTCTAAATGTCACCTGACCATGGACAATGAGGAGGTGGATGCCAGGTAAGGAACTGGGCCTATTCTGTAGACTTTCTATGCGGATTGTATGGTGGGGAAATTTTCATGCAAAGGCCTTAAAGATCAAAGCCTGCCTTAGGTCACCTTAAGGGTCCTGATGTAAAAGCGATAGGCTTCTCATCCCCATTTTCCATTATGTGTGACATGACTGCACTTAATGGGATTTAGGGGATGCGTCACAAGCTAATCTCAGAGGTTTTTTGGTGATCTACTATTATTGAGCTCTTCACCAGCTGTTCTTTTGCATTTTTGAATGCTGCTGTGCACTCTGGTGTCCCTTTCCAGTGAACTTTCTTTAGAAGTTGGTGAGGAGGCTGTGGTATGGTCGACAGGTCTTTCATGAAATGGCCATAGTACTTTACCAGTCCTAAAAATGACTGTAGTTTTGTGGTGTTTGTGAGCTGGGGTGCATTTACTATTGTGTCAGTGGGGTGAAGTCCCTCTCTATCTATCAGATGCCCCAGGTACTCCACTCTACTGCATGAAGGTACATTTTGCTCTTTTTGCTGTCACCCCGTAGCTCTCCAGCCAGCTCAGTACTGGAGGCTGTGGCTTACTCTATTGAGTGCTAGACAGTAGTGCTTTAGTGAAACTGTAATAGGGTTGAACTTAGAATAGCAACATTTAATAATCAGGATGCTCTCTAACATCCTCCTGTAAAAGAATAGTGTTTATAAAAATGTAACATTCAAGAGAGCGTTATTTAAGAACATTCATAGGTAACCTGTTAAGGGAATAACAAATGTTACAAGTTAACAGTGTTCTTGGGTATCTGTGTCTTTGGTTGGTTACACTCATCTGCACCCTGTTACACTGGTCATGTGCCTGCCTTGTTATTCAATTAGCCGCTAGTATTTAAGTCCTGTGTTTTGTAGAGTCTTTGCTGTGTCTTCGAGGAGTAACGCAGTTGGGTACCTACTCTTGTCCTTTCCTGTTTTTGCTTACAATTCTACCCCCGTGGGGACCCGGGGTAGAATAGGTCCCCAGCACCCCCTTGCTGATCGTAAGAGGCGACAAATGGGGCGACTTGTCTGCCGTGAGTTGCGACCTGTGTCAGTGGAGGAAGAGTTCCTGGCACTTGAGGAATGTGCTTTGCTGCGGCTGCTAAAAGTCAATCGGCTTGTCCAGGTTTTCTGTGGAACCTTTTAGTGAGATCATGTTTGTATTTTCCTTGAAGGCTTTGGCTGAGGACCAATCGAGTGATATGAACATATTTTTTTGTTTAAATTGCTCGAGTATACCATCCCTGTATCCTTGATGCATAACCTGGATTCCTGAATTCCTTTTTTGATGTACGACAACATTTTCCTTTATATACACCCATCTATACTGATGATTCCAAAAAGGCTTACTGTGTGTCATCAGCTATAGCAGTTGGTTCAATCCAGCGTGGCTTACGCATCCCAGAACTATGTTCTGTTTTTACAGCTGAGGCTCAAGCTTTGCTTTTAGGGCTTGAATATATAGAAGAGACCAATCAGCAGTATTCTTTGATTTGTACAGATTCTATATCATGTCTTCAAGCACTGGAGTCTTTTAAAACAGCCCATCCCCTGATTGATTGATAATGTTTTTTGTTGGGTCCCAGGCCATATGGGTCTGACGGGCAATGAGAAATCAGATAGTGCTGCTAAAAGAGCCTTGAGTGAAGAAGTTACTGAATGTCAAATCCCTGCCTCTGATGCTAAACCTGTACTGTGTTCCTTTCTTTGATAAATGGCAAACTGAATAGGATGAATGTCTTAATAACAAACTGCATGAAATATGACGGTCTGTTAAAAAGAGGGTAATCTTTTCTCTCATCTAGACATGATCAAGTCGTCTATACGAGATGTAGAATTGGTCATTCTAGATTAACTCATGCTTTTTTATTGACTGGAAGTGAACTTTCACTGTGTCAGTTTTGTAATACACCTTTATCAATCAAACATATGTTGTCTTGCTCTGTCCTGAGAATTAAAAGGCAGCAGTTTTTTAAAGAAAGTAATCTTATTGACATTTTTCGTAAGGTTCCACCTTTAAAGGTTTTGAACTTTTTAACATGTATTAATGTTAAAAAAAACTTGTAATCTATTTATGTATTTGAATGTATTTTAAAAATGTGTAATATTTAACTTTTCCTGCTTTGGCCATGAAATAGCCATAGTACCTCAAAATGGCAATAAACCTAAATAAACAAAAAACAATACAGCTTATTATTCTGAAGCGCTGTTTCCTTTGATGTTCCTCATCTTGACTGCCTATGTTTTGCCTTGTGGAACTTTGTTTGGATCTTTTGTGCGTTTTGTGAACTGGAAGTGCCTGTTGAATTACCCATTGGTGTCCTTTCTGTATTTTCACTGCTGGATAGCATTTTCTTTTTGGATTTATTGAGTTTGTTGTATGTTTAATTTGGAATAAATCTCATTCACAAAAGACTTTCTTCTGGGTACTTTTGAGTTGGATCTACTAGTAGGTTGGTGGGTTTGTCCACTGACTACCACCCAGGAAACCTGGGTTCTAAACCCAATTAAGTTCATTTCCGCTGTTAGAAGTTCAGTCTTTCTCGGTTTTGACGAGGTCCCTTTTTATTTCGTCTGTACTGTTGTCTGTCTCCTTCTAGGTATGACTGTGGCTCAGGTGTTGGTTTTACTACTTTAACTGGTGTCCTCTGCTTGCCTTCCCTTAACTTCACTGTCTCCTGGGCTAAGGTTTGGCGGCGCATGTGATCCTCTGTCATAGTAGTGTTTCTCTCTGTTTTGGTTGACCCTCATTCTATCCTGCACCACTGTAATTGTTCCTGGTTGAAGCAGTTTTTGTGCTGTGGGCAGTCTTGTCTTTGTTTTGTGGCCCATAAGCAGCCGTGCAGGTGAAGGTAGTCCATCCAGAGGTGTATTTTGATAGTCCAGGAGCGCAAGGTTGAGGGTCTTGTTGATCAGCTTTGGCTTTCTAGAGAAGATTTTTTGCTAACTGTACTCCCTTTTCATGACCAATCATGGGCTCCTTTCTATTCTGCCTTCTGTATGTGTTGCATATGGCACATTAAGACTGTGCATCGCCGGCCAGAATGACATCTCTTGCTAGCCTCTTCGTTTTCTCGATCCCTTGTTTGCTGAAGTGTACTTTTTTTTTCAGCATCATCCTTCTCAGAGTGTTTGGTATCACTAGTCTGTTTCCTTTGAATATTAGTCCATCTTCTACTGTCATTTCAGCCTTGCAGTCCCAGTACACTTTGGCCTTGTCCAGTGTTTCTGATTTCATGTGTTCATTTCTTTTTATCTGGCCAACCCTGGAGGAAAAACTTTTTTTAGTGCAGTGAGGTTTGGATCCTTCTCTGTTTCTGTGAGTATGTCCTGAAGTCTATTTGGTACTAAGGGTAAACACATCACTGCGTACACTTGTACATCATCCTTATTTTTGTTTTTATCTGTGTCTTTTAGAAAGTTTGTACTCAGGTCATCAGCTACATAAAGTTGCTGTCCTTTTTTGTATTTCACAGTTGTATTTCTGAAGCCTGAGGAGCATTTTCTGAAGTCTTAGTGGGGTGTCGGGCCAAGGGTTTCTTTATTATGGTTTCCAAAGGTTTGTGATCCGTTTTGACTTGAACCCACGTCTGAACAGATACTGGTAGTGTCACATGACAAACATGATGGCGCCCTACTCTTTTTCTATTTGTGCATATCTTTTTTTTTTTTTTTTTCTTTTTTTTTTGTGGTGTTTAAGGATTTTGATGCATAAGCCATGGGACAGTGATCTTGACAAAGTACAGCTCCTATTCCAAAACTAGAGGCATCCACGCTTAGTTTGACTGGCTTTGATGCGTCATAGTATTTTAGTACTGGAGCTTCTGTGACCGTCTCTTGCAATTTCTCGAAGCTCTTGTCTTGTTTCTCCATCCAACTCCATTCTGTGGTATTATCTAGCAGTACTTGGAGTGAGACAGTTATGGTGCATAGCTACGGTATGAACTTCTCTAAAAATATTAGCATCCCTAAATATCCCTCAGTGTTGGTGGGTTTTTGTATTTTCCTGATGGCCTCCACTTTGGGTCTGGCTTAAGTCCTTCTATGTCAGGATGTGCCCCATGTATTTGACTTCTTGTGCAGTGAATGTGCATTTTTCTCAGTTGACTTTCATGTTCTTTTGTCACTCACTCCAATGCCCTTTTCAGCCTCTGGTTGTGCTGATCTTCATTTGCCCCCCATACAAACATGTCATGATCGATTACCTCTACTCCCTCCATGTCCTCAAACATTTCAGTCATGAGTCTTTGAAATATTTCTCCAGCTGTATTTATTCCAAGGGTAGCCTTTTGTATGCGTAGTGGCCAAAAAGGGTGTTAAAAGTGCGTAGTGCTGAACTTTGCTTATCCAACTTCACCTGCCAGTATCCACACTGAGCATCTAATGTGCCAAACATCTTAGCTCCTGCCACACAAACCATCACTTCCACGATCATCTTCATAGGGTAGTGTTTCCTTTCAATAGTGACTTTTACGTCCTTGGGGTCCATACATATCCCCATTTTCTTTTTTTCTGATGTCCATACTGTTGACCTGCTTCTTACTCACTTCCTGGGCTCTGTTACCTTTTCAGTGATGTCCACTTCTCACTTCTGCCTTTATTTTGTCTCTCAAGGCCCCGGAAACCTTCCGTGGAGCGTAGATGATGGGTTGTGCATCATTTCTGTTGTTGATGTGGTGTTCTGCTTCAAAACAGCCCAGTCCATCAAATATGTCTGCATATGTCTCCTGTATATCTTGACTTTGACATGTTTTTACCTCACTGATGCTTTTTATGTGGCCAAGGCGCACGCAGGTTGTCTGATTTAAAACTTGAAATTTGACATGATGGAATCTTCCTTTGTATTGTCAACAGGCCTTTTCTTATTGGATTTAAGTGTTCTCCTCCATAAGTCTCTAACTTTGCTTTCGATGTCATACATTTTGCACAAATCTGTCTGTGGATGAATTCTAGTATGATATTGCATTGAGCTTCTGTGTCTATTTTAAATCTTATTTCCTTGTCATTTATGATGAGGTCTACTTCAGTCATCACCATTATTTGATTTTACCATGTCTATAAACATCTCTTCTGAATCTGAGTCAGACTGTTCTTTTACCATGTGTACTGGCCTTTTTGTTGCATATGACAATGCTTTGGACATGCACTTGCTTGAAAAGTGATTTGCATTTTTCGCCATAAGCAGGACATTTCCCCCGTTGGTGGTGTCTGCCACAGTATTTAAAGTCCTGAATCATGTTTTGCCTGCGTAACGTGAAAGATAACACTTAAGGTTTCCCCACACTCTTTTGATTTCATTGACAATGCACTCAACTTGTTCAGTTTGTGTATTTGCATGTTAATGCCACCACATAATCTCATTTTCTTGCTGGTTCCTTTTTTGAAATTTAAACCGTTAACCTAGTGGCTTGGGTTTATAATGGACAGCACTTCAAAGTACCCTCTCATATGTTTATCTGGTAAGCAGAGGTTTAAGTCCATAGGCTTCTGCACCTATTACAGACAGGAAAATGTTGCCCTTTTTGCCTTCCTCCACTTCATTAATGATCATCCATTTCTCAAACCTCTCAATGTATGACTCAGTCTTCTTGTCCTTCTTTGTACTCGTCAGTATTTTGGATAAAAAATGCTATGCTGCACAATACACGCTGCACCGTCCAGGCTAATTTGATTTGCCTTGGTAGCAGTTACCCTTCTCGTAGCTTCACATTCGTTTTGTGAAAACTGTTGTATTTATTAACCCTGTAACTGGAATTCCCTACTGTTATATATTTCGACTGATCTTACATTTTGTACCATTATGGATATTATGTTGGAGACCAAACTCCATCAGCTGCATTTCTGTATTTTAACTCTCAGCCTGCACACAGGCTACATTCGTGGATGCTACAGCTCACCACTAAAATGGAAGGGTCCAGCTAACAGTTGTAGTGTCAATATACTATACTTGGTACACACATTATTTAGTGTTCCCCTCTACCATAGAAGATGAGTACCACATTGATAGATTAGTTTGCTCTTATATTCCGCATGAAACAACTGGAATATGGAATGTGGGTGGTTTCCTCCTATAAAACAGCAAAAACGGTGCTTTTGATGGCAAAATAATAATTTAGACATGTAACAAATATGTAACAATGTAAATGTTCATACATTGTCAAAAGGTAAACATTGTAGTTATTCACAGGCATGTATGTATGCTGTGGCAGCTATAGTAAAGTGTTTGTTAGGTGTGGGTGTGTTGATGCCAGCCAGAATCTCGGCCATGACCTCTGCTCGATGCACGACCTGTTAATAATAGAAATGTATACAATTACCATAAACATACATGCATATTGTCATTGCTGCAGTGTGATGTGCAGAAAAGTTTTGTGTTTTTACCTTTCTTCTACGCTAACAGGAGAGGCACTGTGAGCATGACCTGTAAATTAAAAATTCCTTCACATCAGTACTAGCAACATTACAGTATGAGCTTGTGGGACTAAATGGCATTTGTGACATGGACTAAAGGGGGAAGTCCAAGAAATTAATCAAGAAATCATAGCAATCAAAATGATAACAATTAGCTCGTCTTACCTCCCTCATGTCTTCCTGGAGCATTTGGGGATGAGGCTCTGCTGCTCCCTGTTGATAGACGGCAACCACTCATCTGACAAGTCTGGGTCAGGTTTGCTAAATTCATCTGACCTGGAAATGAGCTGGGCTCTGGTGAAACACATCGTGAGTTGGGCCTACTGTCTCCGCTTGGCCTGGGTTGATCTCTGTTGTTTCCCACGATTGTGACACTACCCAATCTACTGCAACTGCAACACGTATTCTGTTCACTGCCTAAACTTCTGACTTCTCCCACAGGTCTCGTTGGTGCCATGTTCTTAGTTAGTTTCCCCTTATCCTAAGACCAGTTGAAAAATTGCACAAATTCACATTTTGCACTGTTGGATGTTAAGAAGGTTCTAGGTAGTGCTTCAAAATGCAAAAAGAAATTGGAGAGAGACAAGAATAAATGTGAGTAAGCAATTTATTGCAAACAACAATTAAACTGAAATAGGCCAACTGTAGACTCTGGGGGCAATGGGTATCCCCCTGTTTCTACAGTTTAGGCCAACTACCGCACAGAACAGTCGACAGTTCTGCCAACCAACGGGCCCTCATGCCAATCGGATCGCCGCCCCCGCTCGGCGGCAGGTGGGATTGTGTCAGCAAGCAAAGTTATGAACAGCTGAGCCGAGGATCTTTCCCCAGTGATGTCTATATAACGATTTGAGGTGAGCCATGACCGCTTATTTTCAGATAACGAGAAGTTTTTAAGTGGCTTAAATGGATCTGTTGACGGTGGTAACGCGCTAGTTTTGTTTAAACGGCAAGCATCGCCTAGCACTATAGCTCCTATAATGTACCGGTAGCCAGTCATAAAAAAAAAAAAAGTAGGACAACTTACCTGGACTGATATTTTCCTATGTCTGTGGATGATATTTTCAATCGGCACTATGACTATGTACAATTGTATTATGTAAAATACTGCCAAGTGGTGTTGACGGCTGGTTTGGTTGGTTTGATGGTGAATTCAGTAACGTAACTAGTATGTTTTCTCATATTTAAAAACAAAATAGATTAGTAGGCTACGATATCGTACTTATTCTGATGAGGGATATAAGAAAAAGATGTGCGAGTGCCCGTATAGCTTATTTTAATAGATGTCAAGTAGTACTATTTTTTTTGTAGAAACTGTAGACAGTTGACGCTCCCAATTGGGCTATCATCTACAGTTTGGGAATTAATGACTGCTGATTGGTTTATAACAGTCTACAGTTGTGTATTGGCGATGGCGGATTGGTCGAGAGTCTACAGCCTACAGCTGTAGGCATATTGGGGCAGATACGGTCTGATTTTTCTAATGTTGTACAATGCAAGACCGCGATACAGAGGCAATGTTGTATCAAACAAACTTATGGTCTTTCTCCTCCCAGAAGAGAAATAATCCTTTGATGCCTATATTGTGCCTTCTGGACATAAGTGTGCCCAAAGACAGGCAACAATGCATCCTTAAGACAAGCAAGCAGGCCAAGGCATATCAGTCCAAGCCTATGAGCCCATAGACTGACAGCAGGCTGCGAGACCCCAAGATGGCTTATGAAGAAGGTAAGAGTTGCTAAGTGTCACAGATGCACCCATCCTGTGTTTACTACTTTCTAGGCATGTAATCTAACACAAAGCACTGCAAGTGTTTTTCTTACTTTGTCTTTAGCTAAAAAGCAACCCCAACTGTGGTACAGCGTCTGGGTCAGCTGATTATAACTTTTGGCAAATACAACAGCAAAAGTTTTAAATAGCTGGTAGAAAATGTTGGCTACATCAAATGGTAAGTATGGCACACTAAATACGATCAAGATATGTATAGTTTTGTTTCTGATGCATAATGTTTAATGTTAAATGTAAATTGTAGTCTCCTTGATCGCCACATCAGAGACCCACCACCTAGAGGAAAATCCTCTATGATTGGGTGAAGGAGCAGCTCCTGAAATATGTGCAACTGTTCCCTGCAGTCTCCTGCCATCTAGAAATTAACCTGGATAGGGCCATCTATGGACAGGTGGCAGTGGTTCAGACTGCACAAGAGGCTTCAGGCTGATCCTCAAGCTGGCACTGACCATGAGCAGATGATGGCTCAGGAGGCTTATACTTCCGTGAAGCAGTGGCTTGTCATGGAGGAAGACATCTCAAGTCCCTGAAGAGATTCAGACAGTACATCCTTGATAAAGAGTTAAGTATGTGTAAGTATTTATTCAGTCAAAATCACAGCACAATAAGTCAAATATTCTTCAAAGCTGAAATTCAATGATGTGTTACAGAAACCTCAGCAGGACGTAGCCCCTCCATCAGCAGCTGCCTCCACCAGCAAGGTCCCTGCAGCAGGGGCTGCCTCCACCAGGAAGGCCCGTCCAACAGCGGCTACCACTTTTGCCTACAGCTTATCAGATCCCGGTTGGGAGGATGATGGTCTGCTGGTGAAAGCTCCACCAATGAAAGACAAGGTACATTAGTTTTAATGAGGTCTTATGTTAATGTCACCACAACTCATAATGCAGAATCTCTATTGGCCAAACAGAAACAGAGTTGATGGGTAGAGACAGACATACACACTGACTGATGCTAAGAGTGGGTCACATCGAGATGAAATATGAAAGTGTCATGTAACTGCTTTGACATGTTTATATATGTGTATTTAGGAAAGTGTTTGGTGTTCATTTATAGAGGAGACCATTGGCAGACACAGAGGACCAGAAATGGGGAGCCAGTCACTCCACACGCAGACATCCTTCCACCATTGCGGGTAAGTTCTTTAAGAGTCAACACGAATAGAGAACTGAAAGGCAAACAAAGTCATGCTCGGCCATTACGCGTCCCAGCACCATTAATATTTCAGCTAATGCACTGATCGTTTATAGGCTTCTGCATCTGTGACACAGGCTGCAGAACTGGAGGGTAATGCATGAGATTTTAATGTATGAGATTTTTATGCATGAAAATGATTGAAATTCTGAGCACCTAATGGTTATTACATGATGTGTGTTTGCTGTTACAAGGTCACATTTGAAGGGTGGCACAAAGGCTTTCAGTCTGGACACAACGGGCTGTCCAAGGAGGACATCAAGTGGCTGAAAGAAGATGAAGACAGGGGGCTCTTCCAAAAGGCAGCATCCTATAAGGACAAATACGGCTGGTCGAGGTGGACAATAGTACTGAGGGATGACCGGATGTGGTTTTATTCCCCTGCATTTCCTGGTGTGGGATGAGGGAGCGTTCCCTTGGCAGACACGTTCTTTCACCACTGTCATCTTCTGGAGACCAGTGGGTGTCTGCCGCTACAGTGTCCACTGCACCAGGCCGGACTGCCCTGCCAAGGACAAGAATGCTTTCTTCTACCACTGCGGCAGTCAGGCAGAGTTGTGCCATTAAGGTACCATGCTAACTGGTCGTGCTGGCCCCTGTGAATTCCTCAAATGTAGGAATATTCACTGCACAATTTCTGGTCAGACAGGACTTGTCCGTGCTCTCCCCTGATCACACGGTGCAAAGAAAGGTCACGTGCTTGCTCCTGTAGAATTGTTTGGTGATGGTCTGCAGATGAATGTGTCAGTGTGCTTTGATTCAATTGCAGCTCCGCCACCCAAAATTAGACTTAATCAACAAACACTGACACGTGTATTTGCAGACTATAGGCAAACGATTCTACAAGAGCAAACATATGACCTTGTTTTATTACACCATGTGATCAGGGGAGAGCGTGGACGCACTCCTCCACTACCAGAAATTGTGCAGATAAATGTCAGCATTTGTTGGTTTAAGCCTAGTTTTTGGTGGGAAAGCTGTGTAAGTGAATCAAACGACATGACTGAGAGGAACTTCACTCGAGCCAGCTGTTCAAGGTCAAAAAAAGAGCCGGTGCCGCCCAGCTCGCTCATCCAGCCCCTTGCCATTCAGCCCGAAGCTTGGCTCCCACTGTCCCGCCATCGCCCACAGCCAGGCCTGCCAGTGCCAGCTTGGTCTCACTCAACTCATACTTACCTAGCAGGGTCGAGGCAACGATCAAGAAGGTTGTCAGCTCAGAGTGAGGCTCGGCCATTGCACACCGGTCATGCTGACTTCTGCAAATTCCTGTAATGTAAGAATCTGTACTGCACAATTTCTTGTAATGGGGGGCCTGCATCCACGTTCTCCCCTGATCACGCGGTGCAATGAAAGGTCACCTGTTTGCTCCTGTTGAATTTTGTGGGGATATTCTGCAGATAAATGTTTCAGTGTTTGTTGATTAAGTCTAGTTTTGGGTGGGAAAGCTGCAAGTGAATCAAAGCACACTGACACATTTATCTGCAGACTATCGCTAAAAGATTCTACAGGCGCAAACATGTCGTGATCTTTCATTGCGCCGTATGAACAGGGGAGAGCACGGATGCCATCCCCCACTACCAGAAATTGTGCAGTCGAGATTCTTACATTTGAGGAATTCGCAGGGGTCAGCACCACCGGTGTGCAATGGCCGAGCCTGGCCCTGGGCAAACAACCTCGTTGATCATTGCGTCAACCCTGCTAGCTAAGCATGAGTTGAGTGAGACCACGTTGGCACTGGCAGGCCTGGCCTGGCAATGGCAGCATGGTGGGAGCCAAACATCGAGCTGAATGGCGAGGGGCTGGATGAGCAAGCTGGGTGGCGGTGCCTCTCTTTACCTTGAACAGTTCTGCCCTTTAAATTAAAAACCCCAGTATCTGGATTTGTTTTTGTTTTTTGGCAAAAATTCAAAAGTGTAGTATCGGCTTTTTAATCTGATGGTGTTATACTGTTGTATCCTGCTAATATTTCCTGGAATATTTGCATTTTTTTTACTTTGCAGTCAGTGCAAAATGCACTACAAAATTTACTGCACAGTTTTTGGTAGTGAGGTACCGTGTCCAAGCACTCCCCTGATCACACGGTGCAATGAAAGGCCAGTGTTTGCTCCTGTAGAATCTTTTGGTGATGGTCTGCAGATGAATGTGTCAGTGTGCTTTGATTCAATTGCAGCTCCGCCACCCAAAATTAGACTTAATCAACAAACACTGACACGTGTATTTGCAGACTATCGGCAAACGATTCTACAAGAGCAAACATATGACCTTGTTTTATTACACCATGTGATCAGGGGAGAGCGTGGACGCACTCCTCCACTACCAGAAATTGTGCAGATAAATGTCAGCATTTGTTGGTTTAAGCCTAGTTTTTGGTGGGAAAAGCTGTGTTGATTTAAGCCTAGTTTTTGGTGGGAAAGCTGTGTAAGTGAATCAAACGACATGACTGAGAGGAACTTCACTCGAGCCAGCTGTTCAAGGTCAAAAAAAGAGCCGTGCCGCCCAGCTCGCTCATCCAGCCCCTTGCCATTCAGCCCGAAGCTTGGCTCCCACTGTCCCGCCATCGCCCACAGCCAGGCCTGCCAGTGCCAGCTTGGTCTCACTCAACTCATACTTACCTAGCAGGGTCGAGGCAACGATCAAGAAGGTTGTCAGCTCAGAGTGAGGCTCGGCCATTGCACACCGGTCATGCTGACTTCTGCAAATTCCTGTAATGTAAGAATCTGTACTGCACAATTTCTTGTAATGGGGGGCCTGCATCCACGTTCTCCCCTGATCACGCGGTGCAATGAAAGGTCACCTGTTTGCTCCTTTTGAATTTTGTGGGGATATTCTGTAGATAAATGTTTCAGTGTTTGTTGATTAAGTCTAGTTTTGGGTGGGAAAGCTGCAAGTGAATCAAAGCACACTGACACATTTATCTGCAGACTATCGCTAAAAGATTTTACAGGCGCAAACATGTCGTGATCTTTTATTGCGCCGTATGAACAGGGGAGAGCACGGATGCCATCCCCCACTACCAGAAATTGTGCAGTCGAGATTCTTACATTTGAGGAATTCGCAGGGGTCAGCACCACCGGTGTGCAATGGCCGAGCCTGGCCCTGGGCAAACAACCTCGTTGATCATTGCGTCAACCCTGCTAGCTAAGCATGAGTTGAGTGAGACCACGTTGGCACTGGCAGGCCTGGCCTGGCAATGGCAGCATGGTGGGAGCCAAACATCGAGCTGAATGGCGAGGGGCTGGATGAGCAAGCTGGGTGGCGGTGCCTCTCTTTACCTTGAACAGTTCTGCCCTTTAAATTAAAAACCCCAGTATCTGGATTTGTTTTTGTTTTTTGCCAAAAATTCAAAAGTGTAGTATCGGCTTTTTAATCTGATGGTGTTATACTGTTGTATCCTGCTAATATTTCCTGGAATATTTGCATTTTTTTTACTTTGCAGTCAGTGCAAAATGCACTACAAAATTTACTGCACAGTTTTTGGTAGTGAGGTACCGTGTCCAAGCACTCCCCTGATCACACGGTGCAATGAAAGGCCAGTGTTTGCTCCTGTAGAATCTTTTGGTGATGGTCTGCAGATGAATGTGTCAGTGTGCTTTTGATTCAATTGCAGCTCCGCCACCCAAAATTAGACTTAATCAACAAACACTGACGTGTATTTGCAGACTATCGGCAAACGATTCTACAGGAGCAAACATATGACCTTGTTTTATTACACCATGTGATCAGGGGAGAGCGCGGATGCACTTTTCCACTACCAGAAATTGTGCAGATAAATGTGTCAGTATTTGTGTATTTTAAGCCTAGTTTTTGGTGGGAAAGCTGTGTAAGTGAATCAAACATGACTGAGAGGAAGTTCACTCGAGCCAGCTGTTCAAGTTGAAAAAAAGAGCTGGTGCCGCCCAGTTCGCTCATCCAGACTCTTGCCATAGAATGGCGAGGGGCTGGATGAGCAAACTGGGTGGCAGTGCCTTTCTCTACTTTGAACAGCTGCCAAATCAAGCAAAAACAGTATTTGCCTTTTTTTGGATTTTTGTTTTTGCACCATTCAAAAGTGTAGTATAGTCTCTTTTTAATGTGGTAGTTTCATACTTTTTTATCCTGCTATTATTTTCTGTAATATTAGCATGTTTTTACTTTGCAGTCAGTGCAAAATGCACTACAAAACCAAACCAGAAGGCACTCACTGCAGTTTTCCTTTGTTTCAGTGTAAAATGTCAGATACTAGTTTGCCTTTTTTTACCATGAACTTTGCTAATAAACTTGCTCAGTTACTGCTTTCTTGTAAATACCATGCTGGCATTAACACGAAAAAAAAAATCTCATAAGGCATATGATTATCTTCATTAATTCCAAGCCTGGGGTTTCAGCTAGGCATACAAAGTGTAAAGATGGAGAAAAACAGTCAACAAATCATGATCAGATACAATGGTTCCATAGCCTAATAAACATCAAATACAGCAGTAGTAATACGCAGCATGGATTTACAGTGAGCAGTCAGCAAGCGTATTCAAAGGTCAGTTTAATTTTAGTTTGTATTCTGCAATGTAGTATGTTTGACAGTAGTACCTGTCCTGCACCTTGTCAAAAATGATTGACCCTATTAAAATGAATGATCCGTAACCGTCAATGCATCCATGTGTTGTTTGATTTAAAAAAAAAAAAAAAGAGCCATGTTTGTTTTGTTGTCAGCTGTGGCATGCGTGTTACGTTACATGGTGGTATGAATGTTAAAGCACTCAGCTGTAGGGTGTGTCAAATTTTCTGTTAAAGCCTCCAGTATGTGGGGGATTGTAAACACTATCTGTGGTTTTACGAACTTATTGTCAAAGCTTTGGTATGTTGGTTGCCATGTCATTTGGTATGTGGGGTATGTGAGGGTGCTCAGCTATCACAGACTTTCTGCTGGCATGCGTGTTACGTTATACTCTGGTGTGTGGTTCGTAGGTGTGTGTGTGTGCGTGCCAGCATAATTAATTTTGTTGTGACACCTATTGCATTACAATATTTATGTTTGTTTTCACAAGAGGCAAGGAGGAAAACATCCCAGAGTTTGTTATTTTGACCAAAGACTGAAGGGGTTATGTTTAAAGAATACATCTAGTTAACCTCACCAAAAATTTGTGTGCATGTGTGTATGGTTATAGCGGTAATGAAACTTGAAATAAATGTAAACTTTTTTGCACATCCACAAACGCTTATCAAATCAGTTTTTAATGGTGTGGATGCACAGTCTGTAGCATGCATGATGCTGTGTAATGCATGAGAAATCAGTACACGTGTTTAAATAGTCCTTTTACTCACTATGTATTGTACAAATGCCTGAAATTATGTAGTGAGTTTTTTTTTTTTGTGAAATTTGTCTAGAGGGTTGTCTTGGATAAATAGCCTCTTTGTATTTAACCCTTGTGTGGTGTTTGGGTCATTTTGACCCATATTTCATTTTTAATTAAAGTGGAATAACAAAAAAGTAACATTTCTTTGTGATACTCTGTCTTTGGGTTATTTTGTCTAGAAAACATGTTAATACAAAAACATAATTTAGTGACCATGCTACCATACCCCTAAACATTTATATCCTTCAGAAGGTGTTCGGGGTCAAATTGACCTGCATATTCACTGAGACACAGATATACTCAGAAAACCACAGAAAATGCAATGGCAAAATGTTCAGTACTCTCACCAAAAAACCTATGACATCCCTCTCACTCAACACACACACACATGTATGTGCAGCCCTCACAATCGGCCCTCATATACACATACACACAAAGCATTGCCCCAGCCACTGAATGGCATCAGAAAGCCCTCTCCACATCTTTCACCACCTCCACAACGTCCTATGCCATCCAATGCCCCACTTGAACTGTTAGACGTACTACAGTCACCACCACCATGAGAAAGAAAATTGCTGAAACATTTAGGAAAAATATCATAAAGGCAATGAATGGGAATGGGAGAGGATGTTTCAGAAACTGTGGATCATTAGGTGTACATCATGACAGTGAAAGTGAATTTGAGTACCACCATACACTACAAGGAGCATCCAATGCTTTTGCTACGTGAAGAGAAATCACGAAAATGTATAGTCAGTCGTTAGAGTAAGAACCGACTTTATGTCCATGAATTATTCATGTGTGGGTGTCACTCAACCTTCTGACTCCCCCTGAGTATAGTAGTTATTGTTGATTGTTTTTATTCTGTATTCTTGAAAAAAAAAAAATGCTGGCAGTCAGAAGCAGTCTGCATGAAGGTAAAGAAACTTTAAAGATGATGGTAAAATCAGTCGTTAGGAAGAATGTGAACATTGAGTAGGAGGATTGGCGTACAAATTTTGATGTATGGATGGGAGCTAGGGTTCTGAATGAAGTTTAAAATTATATCAGGCACCAGTATGAGTCGACGTGGGAAGAGAGTTGGTTTCCTAAAAAGTAGCGCTGTAGAGCAAGTGGAAGAGTCTATCCGAGGTGTTATGGCGAAGATGCTAGCCTTCTGTCCAGATCCGTGGCCTGTATCATATGTTTTCTGTCTGTACACATTGATCATAGATGTAGGGAGCCATTATCTGCAACTCGGGGCTAACCCTGACGTGGATAAGTGGGTTGATGCTGTACACGATGCTGTCCAGGTCAACCGTGGTCCTGACTTTATTATCGACACGCAATTTCATTTCAAGACCTGTTATACAACCAGCGGGGCTCTGTCTGAATTTCTTTGAAATGTCAAATTGAAGAGCAAACATACTTCTAACCTGTATGTGTGTGTGTATTCATGTATCCTTCCTATGTAATCATGTATTCATGGTGTGTGTGAGGCTCCTTCCTGTGTAACCGTGTATTCTTCCTATGTAATCTCACGGTGTGTAAGCAAAGAAAATGCAAAGAATGTTTTTTTTTTTTTTAATTCCCTTACAATAAAACCCTCAGTTCATCCCCAGCCCCACTCTTTGTTGTTCGTCTGTCTCAGGGTGCGTGTGTTTTAAGGGTGTTGTCATAAGGGTGAGATGGCAAGAAAAAGAAATGACAAAGGAGGGGGGGGGGGGAAGCAAAACAAACAAAACAAAAAAAAAGGCCGCAGAGGATAAAAAGCATATATTACTACACTCCGTCTCACCCAGGGTCGTTGGGGGGTAAAGAACGTTTCCTGAAGGCGGTGAAGGAGGAATCGGGGAGGGGGTAAGATAGATAGTCGGAAAAGCCAAAGTAGTTGCTGGAGCAAGACGCTTACACTTTACACAAAACCGGCTCGATTGAGGTACCCTAGAAAACAGGGTGTTTGCTCCCAAGCCTCTATACCAGTTCCAAGCGGACCTGTGCAACATGCAGATGCTGTCGGACGCGAACGACGGGGCTAAAATATCTGCTGACCGTGATTGACGTGTTTTCCCAAAAAGGCTTACGCTCGCGCTTTGAAAAGCAAAACGGAGAGGGAGGTGGCGCCGCTGAGTTTTACCAGAAGCAGCTTAGCGACTTGCGTCGCACCTACATAGTGTTTCTCAACCTTCGTTCGTGTGAACCAACATAGTGCGACCGACACAGGCGTTTCCCAAAACACGAACATTCGCAACCACGTTGGTAACTAGTGAGGTTTCGCAACCACAGCTCTCGGTGCTTAGTTTCACCTAACCGATGTTGTTTTGAAGGTCTCGACAGCATCCAACATGGCGGACCTCAGATTTTACAAAATGAGGTGAGAAATGCAGTGTAAGTGAAATACAGTGTAGAATGTAAGGGTTAGGTTATAAGGATAAATAAGGTAATCAGTAGGCCTACTCATTCGGCTTTAGGGCCTACTGATGTTTTGAAGGCGGATATCTCCGGACAGGGAGGTCGTAGAAGGATGAAACAAACATCCCCGGATCGGCGTGGATGCGATCTAGCCGAGGATAGCCGAGGCGTTTCTGTGGGCCGTCAGGGGGCGGAGCTACGGCCGGAAACGTTTTTATTTCGGCCGTATCTCCGGAAGAGTAAGTCGTAGAGACGCGGGAGCACGACAGGCTCGTTCGGCGACCTCGAATTAGCGGGGGTAGGCAAAATCCCGAGCGTCGTTAACGTCCGGGCGACACAATTTGAAGCGAAACGGATGCCGATCAGGCCGAATTTGGTTTTCGGCTAATGTTTTTAGCAGTGACGCTAGCTACGCTAGCAAGGCTAAGTAGCTGGCTTTAACGACTGCGTTTGTCAGCTAGCTGAGCTACTGCTTTTTGCAGTTACGCTAACAACGCTAACCACGCTAACGGCGCTAACCGCGTTAGCCGGCTAGCTAAGCAAACGTCTGTAGCGACGACGCTAACAGCGCTAACAAGGGTTAGGGTTAGGAGTTAGGGTATTATACTGTACCTCCTATGGACTCTGACTACAACCTAGGGGTAGGGGTAGGGGGGATGGGGTCAGGGTAAGGGTCCAGGCTAGGGTTAGGAGAAAAAATCTATGTCCAGCCATCAAGAAGGATCGATCAGGACCCAGGAAAGGTAAGGAGAGGTAAGTGGGGAGTGGGTTGGGGGAATTTTGGGGTGGGGTATAGGGGTTAAGGTGAGGGATTGGGGTTGGGGTAGGATTTTAGGGTAAGGGACTGGGGTTAAGGTAAGGGTTTGGGGTTGGGATAGGAGTTAGGGTAAAGGACTGGGGTTAGGGTAAGGGACTGGGGTTAGGGTAAGGACTAGAATCAAGGGTAAGGTTAGGTAAAGGTAAGTAAGCCTGTCCCCACCGAGGTGGAGCTCAGGATGGGCACTGGCCATACACGGGTTCACCTCCCCCCTCACGGGAACTCTGGGCACATTCCTCCTGCGGGCACATTCATCATGTAGCTTTACCTTCCTTCACAGTTCACCTCCCCCTGAGACGCTCCGTTCGCATCAGTTCACTATCCCAATTAGGATTAGCGCTTCCAAAGTCGGGTTAGGTTAAGGTTCACCAAATTAGGGTTAATTCTTCCAATTATAGGGTTAGGGTAGTCCACTAATTGGGGTTAATCATCCAAATTGGGGTTGTAACAGTCCGCCTAGTTGGGGTTATGTTTAGGGTGTGGGTAGGTGTGGGGATTAGCAAATAGGTCCCATTTCTGCGACGCGTTTCGGACTCCTTCGTCCTCATCAGGCATGGTAGGGGCTCTTTTGGGCTTTTGTAGATGCTTAATTTAGCTTTCTTCTTAATTAGTGGGGTATATGAATGTCTAATTTAGGGTTAGGGTTAGGGTTAGGGGAAATTTTCCAAAGTCCCACCGAGGTAGGGCCTAGGTTGGGCACGGGCCATACCATGGTTCACCTCCCCTCCAGGTTCTTACCTCTCCAGTAGCTTACTTTGTAGCATCGCTGGTATAGCTGTCTCTGTAGCTTAGTTTGCCCTTGTCCTTCTATGCCGTATTTGGCGTTTGTTATAAACAGTGGATTTTTGTCCATCTGTATTTCAAAAAATTGCTCACCTTAAGCTTGGCGCGAACATTTAATTTAGTCCTGCAGGTAAGGGTTAGCCATTTTGGCTTAACATGTAGCCTAATTTGTAGGGTAATTAGCATCGCTTACTTTGTAGCGTAGTTAGCCCTGTTGCAACGTTTCGACTCCTTTTTGGGTCTTCATCAGGCCGGGGCTTCTCGGTTAGGGTTAGGGTTAGGGTTAGGGTTAGGGGAAGGGTTAGGGTTAGGGTTAGGGTTAGGGTTAGGGTTAGGGTTAGGGTTAGGGTTAGGGTTAGGGTTAGGGTTAGGGTTAGGGTTAGGGTTAGGGTTAGGGTTAGGGTTAGGTTATAGGGTTAGGGTTAGGGTTAGGGTTAGGGTTAGGGTTAGGGTTAGGGTTAGGGTTAGGGTTAGGGTTAGGGTTAGGGTATAGGGTTAGGGTTAGGGTTAGGGTTAGGGTTAGGGTTAGGGTTAGGGTTAGGGTTAGGGTTAGGGTTAGGGTTAGGGTTAGGGTTAGGGTTAGGGTTAGGGTTAGGGTTAGGGTTAGGGTTAGGGTTAGGGTTAGGGTTAGGGTTAGGGTTAGGGTTAGGGTTAGGGTTAGGGTTAGGGTTAGGGTTAGGGTTAGGGTTAGGGTTAGGGTTAGGGTTAGGGTTAGGGTTAGGGTTAGGGTTAGGGTTAGGGTTAGGGTTAGGGTTAGGGTTAGGGTTAGGGTTAGGGTTAGGGTTAGGGTTAGGGTTAGGGTTAGGGTTAGGGTTAGGGTTAGGGTTAGGGTTAGGGTTAGGGTTAGGGTTAGGGTTAGGGTTAGGGTTAGGGTTAGGGTTAGGGTTAGGGTTAGGGTTAGGGTTAGGGTTAGGGTTAGGGTTAGGGTTAGGGTTAGGGTTAGGGTTAGGGTTAGGGTTAGGGTTAGGGTTAGGGTTAGGGTTAGGGTTAGGGTTAGGGTTAGGGTTAGGGTTAGGGTTAGGGTTAGGGTTAGGGTTAGGGTTAGGGTTAGGGTTAGGGTTAGGGTTAGGGTTAGGGTTAGGGTTAGGGTTAGGGTTAGGGTTAGGGTTAGGGTTAGGGTTAGGGTTAGGGTTAGGGTTAGGGTTAGGGTTAGGGTTAGGGTTAGGGTTAGGGTTAGGGTTAGGGTTAGGGTTAGGGTTAGGGTTAGGGTTAGGGTTAGGGTTAGGGTTAGGGTTAGGGTTAGGGTTAGGGTTAGGGTTAGGGTTAGGGTTAGGGTTAGGGTTAGGGTTAGGGTTAGGGTTAGGGTTAGGGTTAGGGTTAGGGTTAGGGTTAGGGTTAGGGTTAGGGTTAGGGTTAGGGTTAGGGTTAGGGTTAGGGTTAGGGTTAGGGTTAGGGTTAGGGTTAGGGTTAGGGTTAGGGTTAGGGTTAGGGTTAGGGTTAGGGTTAGGGTTAGGGTTAGGGTTAGGGTTAGGGTTAGGGTTAGGGTTAGGGTTAGGGTTAGGGTTAGGGTTAGGGTTAGGGTTAGGGTTAGGGTTAGGGTTAGGGTTAGGGTTAGGGTTAGGGTTAGGGTTAGGGTTAGGGTTAGGGTTAGGGTTAGGGTTAGGGTTAGGGTTAGGGTTAGGGTTAGGGTTAGGGTTAGGGTTAGGGTTAGGGTTAGGGTTAGGGTTAGGGTTAGGGTTAGGGTTAGGGTTAGGGTTAGGGTTAGGGTTAGGGTTAGGGTTAGGGTTAGGGTTAGGGTTAGGGTTAGGGTTAGGGTTAGGGTTAGGGTTAGGGTTAGGGTTAGGGTTAGGGTTAGGGTTAGGGTTAGGGTTAGGGTTAGGGTTAGGGTTAGGGTTAGGGTTAGGGTTAGGGTTAGGGTTAGGGTTAGGGTTAGGGTTAGGGTTAGGGTTAGGGTTAGGGTTAGGGTTAGGGTTAGGGTTAGGGTTAGGGTTAGGGTTAGGGTTAGGGTTAGGGTTAGGGTTAGGGTTAGGGTTAGGGTTAGGGTTAGGGTTAGGGTTAGGGTTAGGGTTAGGGTTAGGGTTAGGGTTAGGGTTAGGGTTAGGGTTAGGGTTAGGGTTAGGGTTAGGGTTAGGGTTAGGGTTAGGGTTAGGGTTAGGGTTAGGGTTAGGGTTAGGGTTAGGGTTAGGGTTAGGGTTAGGGTTAGGGTTAGGGTTAGGGTTAGGGTTAGGGTTAGGGTTAGGGTTAGGGTTAGGGTTAGGGTTAGGGTTAGGGTTAGGGTTAGGGTTAGGGTTAGGGTTAGGGTTAGGGTTAGGGTTAGGGTTAGGGTTAGGGTTAGGGTTAGGGTTAGGGTTAGGGTTAGGGTTAGGGTTAGGGTTAGGGTTAGGGTTAGGGTTAGGGTTAGGGTTAGGGTTAGGGTTAGGGTTAGGGTTAGGGTTAGGGTTAGGGTTAGGGTTAGGGTTAGGGTTAGGGTTAGGGTTAGGGTTAGGGTTAGGGTTAGGGTTAGGGTTAGGGTTAGGGTTAGGGTTAGGGTTAGGGTTAGGGTTAGGGTTAGGGTTAGGGTTAGGGTTAGGGTTAGGGTTAGGGTTAGGGTTAGGGTTAGGGTTAGGGTTAGGGTTAGGGTTAGGGTTAGGGTTAGGGTTAGGGTTAGGGTTAGGGTTAGGGTTAGGGTTAGGGTTAGGGTTAGGGTTAGGGTTAGGGTTAGGGTTAGGGTTAGGGTTAGGGTTAGGGTTAGGGTTAGGGTTAGGGTTAGGGTTAGGGTTAGGGTTAGGGTTAGGGTTAGGGTTAGGGTTAGGGTTAGGGTTAGGGTTAGGGTTAGGGTTAGGGTTAGGGTTAGGGTTAGGGTTAGGGTTAGGGTTAGGGTTAGGGTTAGGGTTAGGGTTAGGGTTAGGGTTAGGGTTAGGGTTAGGGTTAGGGTTAGGGTTAGGGTTAGGGTTAGGGTTAGGGTTAGGGTTAGGGTTAGGGTTAGGGTTAGGGTTAGGGTTAGGGTTAGGGTTAGGGTTAGGGTTAGGGTTAGGGTTAGGGTTAGGGTTAGGGTTAGGGTTAGGGTTAGGGTTAGGGTTAGGGTTAGGGTTAGGGTTAGGGTTAGGGTTAGGGTTAGGGTTAGGGTTAGGGTTAGGGTTAGGGTTAGGGTTAGGGTTAGGGTTAGGGTTAGGGTTAGGGTTAGGGTTAGGGTTAGGGTTAGGGTTAGGGTTAGGGTTAGGGTTAGGGTTAGGGTTAGGGTTAGGGTTAGGGTTAGGGTTAGGGTTAGGGTTAGGGTTAGGGTTAGGGTTAGGGTTAGGGTTAGGGTTAGGGTTAGGGTTAGGGTTAGGGTTAGGGTTAGGGTTAGGGTTAGGGTTAGGGTTAGGGTTAGGGTTAGGGTTAGGGTTAGGGTTAGGGTTAGGGTTAGGGTTAGGGTTAGGGTTAGGGTTAGGGTTAGGGTTAGGGTTAGGGTTAGGGTTAGGGTTAGGGTTAGGGTTAGGGTTAGGGTTAGGGTTAGGGTTAGGGTTAGGGTTAGGGTTAGGGTTAGGGTTAGGGTTAGGGTTAGGGTTAGGGTTAGGGTTAGGGTTAGGGTTAGGGTTAGGGTTAGGGTTAGGGTTAGGGTTAGGGTTAGGGTTAGGGTTAGGGTTAGGGTTAGGGTTAGGGTTAGGGTTAGGGTTAGGGTTAGGGTTAGGGTTAGGGTTAGGGTTAGGGTTAGGGTTAGGGTTAGGGTTAGGGTTAGGGTTAGGGTTAGGGTTAGGGTTAGGGTTAGGGTTAGGGTTAGGGTTAGGGTTAGGGTTAGGGTTAGGGTTAGGGTTAGGGTTAGGGTTAGGGTTAGGGTTAGGGTTAGGGTTAGGGTTAGGGTTAGGGTTAGGGTTAGGGTTAGGGTTAGGGTTAGGGTTAGGGTTAGGGTTAGGGTTAGGGTTAGGGTTAGGGTTAGGGTTAGGGTTAGGGTTAGGGTTAGGGTTAGGGTTAGGGTTAGGGTTAGGGTTAGGGTTAGGGTTAGGGTTAGGGTTAGGGTTAGGGTTAGGGTTAGGGTTAGGGTTAGGGTTAGGGTTAGGGTTAGGGTTAGGGTTAGGGTTAGGGTTAGGGTTAGGGTTAGGGTTAGGGTTAGGGTTAGGGTTAGGGTTAGGGTTAGGGTTAGGGTTAGGGTTAGGGTTAGGGTTAGGGTTAGGGTTAGGGTTAGGGTTAGGGTTAGGGTTAGGGTTAGGGTTAGGGTTAGGGTTAGGGTTAGGGTTAGGGTTAGGGTTAGGGTTAGGGTTAGGGTTAGGGTTAGGGTTAGGGTTAGGGTTAGGGTTAGGGTTAGGGTTAGGGTTAGGGTTAGGGTTAGGGTTAGGGTTAGGGTTAGGGTTAGGGTTAGGGTTAGGGTTAGGGTTAGGGTTAGGGTTAGGGTTAGGGTTAGGGTTAGGGTTAGGGTTAGGGTTAGGGTTAGGGTTAGGGTTAGGGTTAGGGTTAGGGTTAGGGTTAGGGTTAGGGTTAGGGTTAGGGTTAGGGTTAGGGTTAGGGTTAGGGTTAGGGTTAGGGTTAGGGTTAGGGTTAGGGTTAGGGTTAGG
>CM050219.1:32625000-32789602 GCA_027475355.1 Coilia nasus | reverse complement strand
CAAACTAATCGAACCCCCTACTATCACATATATGGCTAACTACATCACAGAGACTATCAAACCTGCTCTACCTAGCCAGCGCATAAGAGAATTAATACATGGCAATGCCCAGGACTGGGCCCACAACACCTTGAGTCTCCTTCGAGATCACTATACAGAGACCCTGGATAACATGCTGGACGAATTAGTGACTAAGGACCCTACTGGATGGGAATCACTCTTTGACAGGGCAACACAGAGAGCAAAACAGAGTCGTGGCAAGAGACTGAAAGAATCCACGCTCCTGCAGGCTAAGGAATTGGTCTCCTTATACTTCACCGTCCACTCTGACTATCCATGTACCCAAACGGAAGAACCAAACCACAACCACACAGACATACGTGCTACCGAGACTCCCCTATCCCATGAAGACGACCCAATGCTAACCGATACAAGCACAAATACACCCGAAACCCCAATGGACATACCACTGAACCTGAAGCCTATACAAACTGGCACACCACAACTAAAGGAGAACCAACCTACACTCAATGAAACAACAGAAGAGAACTTACCTTCGACAGGAGCCCACGAGACAACCACCTTCAGACCACGCATCTTACAACAAACCCTGAAAACACAAAAAACAAAAACTACAGGAATCAACAAAAAACCTGACTCCACTCCACAACTTAAACAAACCCGGAGCACACAACATATAAAACCTACCCAATCTATACCACAAACTCCACGTGAGACACCCATGCAAACAGCACCAATACCGGGTACCATGTCAGACCTACAGACAACCAACCTTACACCCATCAAAGTCACAAAACATTCCCACGTACAACAAAAAGCCAGATCTTGGACTCTCTCAATTGAAAAACCAATCCTCATCATAGGAGACGAAAATCTAGAAAGAATCGAACAACACTACATTAAAGACATGCAAATCGATAGCTATCCGGGGGCCCAATTTCTTCATGCAGAAGCGCTAATCGGCAAAGCTAAGATCAATTGCCAGGTCCAAAACGTAATCTTGTCCTTTGGCATCAATCATCGACATTTCAAATTCGAAGAAACTACGACCAAACAAATTCTAAATGCAACCAAAAAAGCTAAAGACACCTTTCCAGGTGCTAACATCTACATTCCAATGCTAAATTTTGCCAACACCTTACCTTCAACGGAAATCTCCAACCTACAACGCATTAACGGGCACATTCAACACAATCATCAACACATTCTTCCACTCCCGGACGACCTCTTTCACACTAAACAGGACCACGTACATTGGACATCACTCACAGCTAACCATATGCTAAACCATTGGCTATCCTCTCTAAACTAAATAACTGGACACACCTTGGTCAGACTATACGGGCAGGATGGACCGTGCCTTAACTCCGGGACACACCGGGACGTACTAGCAAAGGACTAGCCCCTACCCCCACCCTTACCCTAAACATAACCCCTCTTTACCCTAAGCTAGCCCTGAGCTGTCGTCCCACCTGTCGTGGAATTTAACCCTAACCTAACTCGCCAGTTTTCCTCCTGACGTTACGGTCTGACCACTAAGGTGACGATCCCTATTCAAAGCATCATGTACAATTAACTAATAAAAACAAGACACTCAAGACAAGAAAACAATTCTTTATTATCAATTTTGAGCAAAAATCATATAACACATACAAAGTCTACTATCTGACATAATCTACACAAGACACCCTAAATATTACCTTTCTGAATCAAAATTAAAGATAAAACAACAAAACAACGATAAAAACATCAAAATATTATAAAAAAGACACACATTTTTACATTCCTGAAGAGTTTATACATACTTACCTCATACAACATTGCTGGAATCGCTTTCTCGAAAACCGAGTAACCAAAATTAATGGGTGGAGCCACGAGGCTATATAAGAGGGAGCTCCCCCAGATCCATTCACATTCTCTCGAGCCAAGGAATAGACACACATCCTTCTTGCTCTCTATACTCTACTGCACAGTGCAAATGCAAGCCTGCCTGATGAAGATTCACAATTGAATCGAAACGCGTCGCAATAGGCTTGCAAATCATACTAAATAAGTCTAATTATAAGAAAGATAAGATACTAAATAAGTCTAATTATAAGAAAGACAAGACACTCAATATAAGAAAACAATTCTTTATTATCATTTGAAAAAAACAATACGTAACCTTCGAAATAAAACACAAAAACAACAAAAAAACTATAAAAATCATTAAAAAATAAAAAAATACACACGTACTTTAACAATTATTAAGACAATTACATACTTACCTCATTAGGAGCTATACATACCTACCTGATTAAGAACTATACATACTTACCTGATCCAACACATATTCCACGATGACTGATGATGAAGGCTGGACCACAGTCCACCATGGTCGCCGAAAACGCCGACCTCCACCTTTGGAAACAAACAGATACGGAGACTACACTATCTACAGAATGCAAAACTACAATTCACCTAACAGAAATTACAGAAATGATGGTCCACAACACAACAATCGCCGCAAAACCTATGCACAAACAGTGGCAATACAACCTCCATTTCGCAATAAACCCACCGGATACTACAACCAACACTACCGTCGTCCTGTCCACAAACAACAACAACACTTCAATCACCTACAAACCTATACACGAAACAATCCATCCATACAAAACAAGGATCAAGCACAATCTAACACCAAAGGACAAACATCCATTACAAATTCGGTGGACAAAGAAACCATAAACATAATCTACAAAGCAATCACACTTCTGCATCACCTAAACAACATTACCGAATCTGACAAACTAATCGAACCCCCTACTATCACATATATGGCTAACTACATCACAGAGACTATCAAACCTGCTCTACCTAGCCAGCGCATAAGAGAATTAATACATGGCAATGCCCAGGACTGGGCCCACAACACCTTGAGTCTCCTTCGAGATCACTATACAGAGACCCTGGATAACATGCTGGACGAATTAGTGACTAAGGACCCTACTGGATGGGAATCACTCTTTGACAGGGCAACACAGAGAGCAAAACAGAGTCGTGGCAAGAGACTGAAAGAATCCACGCTCCTGCAGGCTAAGGAATTGGTCTCCTTATACTTCACCGTCCACTCTGACTATCCATGTACCCAAACGGAAGAACCAAACCACAACCACACAGACATACGTGCTACCGAGACTCCCCTATCCCATGAAGACGACCCAATGCTAACCGATACAAGCACAAATACACCCGAAACCCCAATGGACATACCACTGAACCTGAAGCCTATACAAACTGGCACACCACAACTAAAGGAGAACCAACCTACACTCAATGAAACAACAGAAGAGAACTTACCTTCGACAGGAGCCCACGAGACAACCACCTTCAGACCACGCATCTTACAACAAACCCTGAAAACACAAAAAACAAAAACTACAGGAATCAACAAAAAACCTGACTCCACTCCACAACTTAAACAAACCCGGAGCACACAACATATAAAACCTACCCAATCTATACCACAAACTCCACGTGAGACACCCATGCAAACAGCACCAATACCGGGTACCATGTCAGACCTACAGACAACCAACCTTACACCCATCAAAGTCACAAAACATTCCCACGTACAACAAAAAGCCAGATCTTGGACTCTCTCAATTGAAAAACCAATCCTCATCATAGGAGACGAAAATCTAGAAAGAATCGAACAACACTACATTAAAGACATGCAAATCGATAGCTATCCGGGGGCCCAATTTCTTCATGCAGAAGCGCTAATCGGCAAAGCTAAGATCAATTGCCAGGTCCAAAACGTAATCTTGTCCTTTGGCATCAATCATCGACATTTCAAATTCGAAGAAACTACGACCAAACAAATTCTAAATGCAACCAAAAAAGCTAAAGACACCTTTCCAGGTGCTAACATCTACATTCCAATGCTAAATTTTGCCAACACCTTACCTTCAACGGAAATCTCCAACCTACAACGCATTAACGGGCACATTCAACACAATCATCAACACATTCTTCCACTCCCGGACGACCTCTTTCACACTAAACAGGACCACGTACATTGGACATCACTCACAGCTAACCATATGCTAAACCATTGGCTATCCTCTCTAAACTAAATAACTGGACACACCTTGGTCAGACTATACGGGCAGGATGGACCGTGCCTTAACTCCGGGACACACCGGGACGTACTAGCAAAGGACTAGCCCCTACCCCCACCCTTACCCTAAACATAACCCCTCTTTACCCTAAGCTAGCCCTGAGCTGTCGTCCCACCTGTCGTGGAATTTAACCCTAACCTAACTCGCCAGTTTTCCTCCTGACGTTACGGTCTGACCACTAAGGTGACGATCCCTATTCAAAGCATCATGTACAATTAACTAATAAAAACAAGACACTCAAGACAAGAAAACAATTCTTTATTATCAATTTTGAGCAAAAATCATATAACACATACAAAGTCTACTATCTGACATAATCTACACAAGACACCCTAAATATTACCTTTCTGAATCAAAATTAAAGATAAAACAACAAAACAACGATAAAAACATCAAAATATTATAAAAAAGACACACATTTTTACATTCCTGAAGAGTTTATACATACTTACCTCATACAACATTGCTGGAATCGCTTTCTCGAAAACCGAGTAACCAAAATTAATGGGTGGAGCCACGAGGCTATATAAGAGGGAGCTCCCCCAGATCCATTCACATTCTCTCGAGCCAAGGAATAGACACACATCCTTCTTGCTCTCTATACTCTACTGCACAGTGCAAATGCAAGCCTGCCTGATGAAGATTCACAATTGAATCGAAACGCGTCGCAATAGGCTTGCAAATCATACTAAATAAGTCTAATTATAAGAAAGATAAGATACTAAATAAGTCTAATTATAAGAAAGACAAGACACTCAATATAAGAAAACAATTCTTTATTATCATTTGAAAAAAACAATACGTAACCTTCGAAATAAAACACAAAAACAACAAAAAAACTATAAAAATCATTAAAAAATAAAAAAATACACACGTACTTTAACAATTATTAAGACAATTACATACTTACCTCATTAGGAGCTATACATACCTACCTGATTAAGAACTATACATACTTACCTGATCCAACACATATTCCACGATGACTGATGATGAAGGCTGGACCACAGTCCACCATGGTCGCCGAAAACGCCGACCTCCACCTTTGGAAACAAACAGATACGGAGACTACACTATCTACAGAATGCAAAACTACAATTCACCTAACAGAAATTACAGAAATGATGGTCCACAACACAACAATCGCCGCAAAACCTATGCACAAACAGTGGCAATACAACCTCCATTTCGCAATAAACCCACCGGATACTACAACCAACACTACCGTCGTCCTGTCCACAAACAACAACAACACTTCAATCACCTACAAACCTATACACGAAACAATCCATCCATACAAAACAAGGATCAAGCACAATCTAACACCAAAGGACAAACATCCATTACAAATTCGGTGGACAAAGAAACCATAAACATAATCTACAAAGCAATCACACTTCTGCATCACCTAAACAACATTACCGAATCTGACAAACTAATCGAACCCCCTACTATCACATATATGGCTAACTACATCACAGAGACTATCAAACCTGCTCTACCTAGCCAGCGCATAAGAGAATTAATACATGGCAATGCCCAGGACTGGGCCCACAACACCTTGAGTCTCCTTCGAGATCACTATACAGAGACCCTGGATAACATGCTGGACGAATTAGTGACTAAGGACCCTACTGGATGGGAATCACTCTTTGACAGGGCAACACAGAGAGCAAAACAGAGTCGTGGCAAGAGACTGAAAGAATCCACGCTCCTGCAGGCTAAGGAATTGGTCTCCTTATACTTCACCGTCCACTCTGACTATCCATGTACCCAAACGGAAGAACCAAACCACAACCACACAGACATACGTGCTACCGAGACTCCCCTATCCCATGAAGACGACCCAATGCTAACCGATACAAGCACAAATACACCCGAAACCCCAATGGACATACCACTGAACCTGAAGCCTATACAAACTGGCACACCACAACTAAAGGAGAACCAACCTACACTCAATGAAACAACAGAAGAGAACTTACCTTCGACAGGAGCCCACGAGACAACCACCTTCAGACCACGCATCTTACAACAAACCCTGAAAACACAAAAAACAAAAACTACAGGAATCAACAAAAAACCTGACTCCACTCCACAACTTAAACAAACCCGGAGCACACAACATATAAAACCTACCCAATCTATACCACAAACTCCACGTGAGACACCCATGCAAACAGCACCAATACCGGGTACCATGTCAGACCTACAGACAACCAACCTTACACCCATCAAAGTCACAAAACATTCCCACGTACAACAAAAAGCCAGATCTTGGACTCTCTCAATTGAAAAACCAATCCTCATCATAGGAGACGAAAATCTAGAAAGAATCGAACAACACTACATTAAAGACATGCAAATCGATAGCTATCCGGGGGCCCAATTTCTTCATGCAGAAGCGCTAATCGGCAAAGCTAAGATCAATTGCCAGGTCCAAAACGTAATCTTGTCCTTTGGCATCAATCATCGACATTTCAAATTCGAAGAAACTACGACCAAACAAATTCTAAATGCAACCAAAAAAGCTAAAGACACCTTTCCAGGTGCTAACATCTACATTCCAATGCTAAATTTTGCCAACACCTTACCTTCAACGGAAATCTCCAACCTACAACGCATTAACGGGCACATTCAACACAATCATCAACACATTCTTCCACTCCCGGACGACCTCTTTCACACTAAACAGGACCACGTACATTGGACATCACTCACAGCTAACCATATGCTAAACCATTGGCTATCCTCTCTAAACTAAATAACTGGACACACCTTGGTCAGACTATACGGGCAGGATGGACCGTGCCTTAACTCCGGGACACACCGGGACGTACTAGCAAAGGACTAGCCCCTACCCCCACCCTTACCCTAAACATAACCCCTCTTTACCCTAAGCTAGCCCTGAGCTGTCGTCCCACCTGTCGTGGAATTTAACCCTAACCTAACTCGCCAGTTTTCCTCCTGACGTTACGGTCTGACCACTAAGGTGACGATCCCTATTCAAAGCATCATGTACAATTAACTAATAAAAACAAGACACTCAAGACAAGAAAACAATTCTTTATTATCAATTTTGAGCAAAAATCATATAACACATACAAAGTCTACTATCTGACATAATCTACACAAGACACCCTAAATATTACCTTTCTGAATCAAAATTAAAGATAAAACAACAAAACAACGATAAAAACATCAAAATATTATAAAAAAGACACACATTTTTACATTCCTGAAGAGTTTATACATACTTACCTCATACAACATTGCTGGAATCGCTTTCTCGAAAACCGAGTAACCAAAATTAATGGGTGGAGCCACGAGGCTATATAAGAGGGAGCTCCCCCAGATCCATTCACATTCTCTCGAGCCAAGGAATAGACACACATCCTTCTTGCTCTCTATACTCTACTGCACAGTGCAAATGCAAGCCTGCCTGATGAAGATTCACAATTGAATCGAAACGCGTCGCAATAGGCTTGCAAATCATACTAAATAAGTCTAATTATAAGAAAGATAAGATACTAAATAAGTCTAATTATAAGAAAGACAAGACACTCAATATAAGAAAACAATTCTTTATTATCATTTGAAAAAAACAATACGTAACCTTCGAAATAAAACACAAAAACAACAAAAAAACTATAAAAATCATTAAAAAATAAAAAAATACACACGTACTTTAACAATTATTAAGACAATTACATACTTACCTCATTAGGAGCTATACATACCTACCTGATTAAGAACTATACATACTTACCTGATCCAACACATATTCCACGATGACTGATGATGAAGGCTGGACCACAGTCCACCATGGTCGCCGAAAACGCCGACCTCCACCTTTGGAAACAAACAGATACGGAGACTACACTATCTACAGAATGCAAAACTACAATTCACCTAACAGAAATTACAGAAATGATGGTCCACAACACAACAATCGCCGCAAAACCTATGCACAAACAGTGGCAATACAACCTCCATTTCGCAATAAACCCACCGGATACTACAACCAACACTACCGTCGTCCTGTCCACAAACAACAACAACACTTCAATCACCTACAAACCTATACACGAAACAATCCATCCATACAAAACAAGGATCAAGCACAATCTAACACCAAAGGACAAACATCCATTACAAATTCGGTGGACAAAGAAACCATAAACATAATCTACAAAGCAATCACACTTCTGCATCACCTAAACAACATTACCGAATCTGACAAACTAATCGAACCCCCTACTATCACATATATGGCTAACTACATCACAGAGACTATCAAACCTGCTCTACCTAGCCAGCGCATAAGAGAATTAATACATGGCAATGCCCAGGACTGGGCCCACAACACCTTGAGTCTCCTTCGAGATCACTATACAGAGACCCTGGATAACATGCTGGACGAATTAGTGACTAAGGACCCTACTGGATGGGAATCACTCTTTGACAGGGCAACACAGAGAGCAAAACAGAGTCGTGGCAAGAGACTGAAAGAATCCACGCTCCTGCAGGCTAAGGAATTGGTCTCCTTATACTTCACCGTCCACTCTGACTATCCATGTACCCAAACGGAAGAACCAAACCACAACCACACAGACATACGTGCTACCGAGACTCCCCTATCCCATGAAGACGACCCAATGCTAACCGATACAAGCACAAATACACCCGAAACCCCAATGGACATACCACTGAACCTGAAGCCTATACAAACTGGCACACCACAACTAAAGGAGAACCAACCTACACTCAATGAAACAACAGAAGAGAACTTACCTTCGACAGGAGCCCACGAGACAACCACCTTCAGACCACGCATCTTACAACAAACCCTGAAAACACAAAAAACAAAAACTACAGGAATCAACAAAAAACCTGACTCCACTCCACAACTTAAACAAACCCGGAGCACACAACATATAAAACCTACCCAATCTATACCACAAACTCCACGTGAGACACCCATGCAAACAGCACCAATACCGGGTACCATGTCAGACCTACAGACAACCAACCTTACACCCATCAAAGTCACAAAACATTCCCACGTACAACAAAAAGCCAGATCTTGGACTCTCTCAATTGAAAAACCAATCCTCATCATAGGAGACGAAAATCTAGAAAGAATCGAACAACACTACATTAAAGACATGCAAATCGATAGCTATCCGGGGGCCCAATTTCTTCATGCAGAAGCGCTAATCGGCAAAGCTAAGATCAATTGCCAGGTCCAAAACGTAATCTTGTCCTTTGGCATCAATCATCGACATTTCAAATTCGAAGAAACTACGACCAAACAAATTCTAAATGCAACCAAAAAAGCTAAAGACACCTTTCCAGGTGCTAACATCTACATTCCAATGCTAAATTTTGCCAACACCTTACCTTCAACGGAAATCTCCAACCTACAACGCATTAACGGGCACATTCAACACAATCATCAACACATTCTTCCACTCCCGGACGACCTCTTTCACACTAAACAGGACCACGTACATTGGACATCACTCACAGCTAACCATATGCTAAACCATTGGCTATCCTCTCTAAACTAAATAACTGGACACACCTTGGTCAGACTATACGGGCAGGATGGACCGTGCCTTAACTCCGGGACACACCGGGACGTACTAGCAAAGGACTAGCCCCTACCCCCACCCTTACCCTAAACATAACCCCTCTTTACCCTAAGCTAGCCCTGAGCTGTCGTCCCACCTGTCGTGGAATTTAACCCTAACCTAACTCGCCAGTTTTCCTCCTGACGTTACGGTCTGACCACTAAGGTGACGATCCCTATTCAAAGCATCATGTACAATTAACTAATAAAAACAAGACACTCAAGACAAGAAAACAATTCTTTATTATCAATTTTGAGCAAAAATCATATAACACATACAAAGTCTACTATCTGACATAATCTACACAAGACACCCTAAATATTACCTTTCTGAATCAAAATTAAAGATAAAACAACAAAACAACGATAAAAACATCAAAATATTATAAAAAAGACACACATTTTTACATTCCTGAAGAGTTTATACATACTTACCTCATACAACATTGCTGGAATCGCTTTCTCGAAAACCGAGTAACCAAAATTAATGGGTGGAGCCACGAGGCTATATAAGAGGGAGCTCCCCCAGATCCATTCACATTCTCTCGAGCCAAGGAATAGACACACATCCTTCTTGCTCTCTATACTCTACTGCACAGTGCAAATGCAAGCCTGCCTGATGAAGATTCACAATTGAATCGAAACGCGTCGCAATAGGCTTGCAAATCATACTAAATAAGTCTAATTATAAGAAAGATAAGATACTAAATAAGTCTAATTATAAGAAAGACAAGACACTCAATATAAGAAAACAATTCTTTATTATCATTTGAAAAAAACAATACGTAACCTTCGAAATAAAACACAAAAACAACAAAAAAACTATAAAAATCATTAAAAAATAAAAAAATACACACGTACTTTAACAATTATTAAGACAATTACATACTTACCTCATTAGGAGCTATACATACCTACCTGATTAAGAACTATACATACTTACCTGATCCAACACATATTCCACGATGACTGATGATGAAGGCTGGACCACAGTCCACCATGGTCGCCGAAAACGCCGACCTCCACCTTTGGAAACAAACAGATACGGAGACTACACTATCTACAGAATGCAAAACTACAATTCACCTAACAGAAATTACAGAAATGATGGTCCACAACACAACAATCGCCGCAAAACCTATGCACAAACAGTGGCAATACAACCTCCATTTCGCAATAAACCCACCGGATACTACAACCAACACTACCGTCGTCCTGTCCACAAACAACAACAACACTTCAATCACCTACAAACCTATACACGAAACAATCCATCCATACAAAACAAGGATCAAGCACAATCTAACACCAAAGGACAAACATCCATTACAAATTCGGTGGACAAAGAAACCATAAACATAATCTACAAAGCAATCACACTTCTGCATCACCTAAACAACATTACCGAATCTGACAAACTAATCGAACCCCCTACTATCACATATATGGCTAACTACATCACAGAGACTATCAAACCTGCTCTACCTAGCCAGCGCATAAGAGAATTAATACATGGCAATGCCCAGGACTGGGCCCACAACACCTTGAGTCTCCTTCGAGATCACTATACAGAGACCCTGGATAACATGCTGGACGAATTAGTGACTAAGGACCCTACTGGATGGGAATCACTCTTTGACAGGGCAACACAGAGAGCAAAACAGAGTCGTGGCAAGAGACTGAAAGAATCCACGCTCCTGCAGGCTAAGGAATTGGTCTCCTTATACTTCACCGTCCACTCTGACTATCCATGTACCCAAACGGAAGAACCAAACCACAACCACACAGACATACGTGCTACCGAGACTCCCCTATCCCATGAAGACGACCCAATGCTAACCGATACAAGCACAAATACACCCGAAACCCCAATGGACATACCACTGAACCTGAAGCCTATACAAACTGGCACACCACAACTAAAGGAGAACCAACCTACACTCAATGAAACAACAGAAGAGAACTTACCTTCGACAGGAGCCCACGAGACAACCACCTTCAGACCACGCATCTTACAACAAACCCTGAAAACACAAAAAACAAAAACTACAGGAATCAACAAAAAACCTGACTCCACTCCACAACTTAAACAAACCCGGAGCACACAACATATAAAACCTACCCAATCTATACCACAAACTCCACGTGAGACACCCATGCAAACAGCACCAATACCGGGTACCATGTCAGACCTACAGACAACCAACCTTACACCCATCAAAGTCACAAAACATTCCCACGTACAACAAAAAGCCAGATCTTGGACTCTCTCAATTGAAAAACCAATCCTCATCATAGGAGACGAAAATCTAGAAAGAATCGAACAACACTACATTAAAGACATGCAAATCGATAGCTATCCGGGGGCCCAATTTCTTCATGCAGAAGCGCTAATCGGCAAAGCTAAGATCAATTGCCAGGTCCAAAACGTAATCTTGTCCTTTGGCATCAATCATCGACATTTCAAATTCGAAGAAACTACGACCAAACAAATTCTAAATGCAACCAAAAAAGCTAAAGACACCTTTCCAGGTGCTAACATCTACATTCCAATGCTAAATTTTGCCAACACCTTACCTTCAACGGAAATCTCCAACCTACAACGCATTAACGGGCACATTCAACACAATCATCAACACATTCTTCCACTCCCGGACGACCTCTTTCACACTAAACAGGACCACGTACATTGGACATCACTCACAGCTAACCATATGCTAAACCATTGGCTATCCTCTCTAAACTAAATAACTGGACACACCTTGGTCAGACTATACGGGCAGGATGGACCGTGCCTTAACTCCGGGACACACCGGGACGTACTAGCAAAGGACTAGCCCCTACCCCCACCCTTACCCTAAACATAACCCCTCTTTACCCTAAGCTAGCCCTGAGCTGTCGTCCCACCTGTCGTGGAATTTAACCCTAACCTAACTCGCCAGTTTTCCTCCTGACGTTACGGTCTGACCACTAAGGTGACGATCCCTATTCAAAGCATCATGTACAATTAACTAATAAAAACAAGACACTCAAGACAAGAAAACAATTCTTTATTATCAATTTTGAGCAAAAATCATATAACACATACAAAGTCTACTATCTGACATAATCTACACAAGACACCCTAAATATTACCTTTCTGAATCAAAATTAAAGATAAAACAACAAAACAACGATAAAAACATCAAAATATTATAAAAAAGACACACATTTTTACATTCCTGAAGAGTTTATACATACTTACCTCATACAACATTGCTGGAATCGCTTTCTCGAAAACCGAGTAACCAAAATTAATGGGTGGAGCCACGAGGCTATATAAGAGGGAGCTCCCCCAGATCCATTCACATTCTCTCGAGCCAAGGAATAGACACACATCCTTCTTGCTCTCTATACTCTACTGCACAGTGCAAATGCAAGCCTGCCTGATGAAGATTCACAATTGAATCGAAACGCGTCGCAATAGGCTTGCAAATCATACTAAATAAGTCTAATTATAAGAAAGATAAGATACTAAATAAGTCTAATTATAAGAAAGACAAGACACTCAATATAAGAAAACAATTCTTTATTATCATTTGAAAAAAACAATACGTAACCTTCGAAATAAAACACAAAAACAACAAAAAAACTATAAAAATCATTAAAAAATAAAAAAATACACACGTACTTTAACAATTATTAAGACAATTACATACTTACCTCATTAGGAGCTATACATACCTACCTGATTAAGAACTATACATACTTACCTGATCCAACACATATTCCACGATGACTGATGATGAAGGCTGGACCACAGTCCACCATGGTCGCCGAAAACGCCGACCTCCACCTTTGGAAACAAACAGATACGGAGACTACACTATCTACAGAATGCAAAACTACAATTCACCTAACAGAAATTACAGAAATGATGGTCCACAACACAACAATCGCCGCAAAACCTATGCACAAACAGTGGCAATACAACCTCCATTTCGCAATAAACCCACCGGATACTACAACCAACACTACCGTCGTCCTGTCCACAAACAACAACAACACTTCAATCACCTACAAACCTATACACGAAACAATCCATCCATACAAAACAAGGATCAAGCACAATCTAACACCAAAGGACAAACATCCATTACAAATTCGGTGGACAAAGAAACCATAAACATAATCTACAAAGCAATCACACTTCTGCATCACCTAAACAACATTACCGAATCTGACAAACTAATCGAACCCCCTACTATCACATATATGGCTAACTACATCACAGAGACTATCAAACCTGCTCTACCTAGCCAGCGCATAAGAGAATTAATACATGGCAATGCCCAGGACTGGGCCCACAACACCTTGAGTCTCCTTCGAGATCACTATACAGAGACCCTGGATAACATGCTGGACGAATTAGTGACTAAGGACCCTACTGGATGGGAATCACTCTTTGACAGGGCAACACAGAGAGCAAAACAGAGTCGTGGCAAGAGACTGAAAGAATCCACGCTCCTGCAGGCTAAGGAATTGGTCTCCTTATACTTCACCGTCCACTCTGACTATCCATGTACCCAAACGGAAGAACCAAACCACAACCACACAGACATACGTGCTACCGAGACTCCCCTATCCCATGAAGACGACCCAATGCTAACCGATACAAGCACAAATACACCCGAAACCCCAATGGACATACCACTGAACCTGAAGCCTATACAAACTGGCACACCACAACTAAAGGAGAACCAACCTACACTCAATGAAACAACAGAAGAGAACTTACCTTCGACAGGAGCCCACGAGACAACCACCTTCAGACCACGCATCTTACAACAAACCCTGAAAACACAAAAAACAAAAACTACAGGAATCAACAAAAAACCTGACTCCACTCCACAACTTAAACAAACCCGGAGCACACAACATATAAAACCTACCCAATCTATACCACAAACTCCACGTGAGACACCCATGCAAACAGCACCAATACCGGGTACCATGTCAGACCTACAGACAACCAACCTTACACCCATCAAAGTCACAAAACATTCCCACGTACAACAAAAAGCCAGATCTTGGACTCTCTCAATTGAAAAACCAATCCTCATCATAGGAGACGAAAATCTAGAAAGAATCGAACAACACTACATTAAAGACATGCAAATCGATAGCTATCCGGGGGCCCAATTTCTTCATGCAGAAGCGCTAATCGGCAAAGCTAAGATCAATTGCCAGGTCCAAAACGTAATCTTGTCCTTTGGCATCAATCATCGACATTTCAAATTCGAAGAAACTACGACCAAACAAATTCTAAATGCAACCAAAAAAGCTAAAGACACCTTTCCAGGTGCTAACATCTACATTCCAATGCTAAATTTTGCCAACACCTTACCTTCAACGGAAATCTCCAACCTACAACGCATTAACGGGCACATTCAACACAATCATCAACACATTCTTCCACTCCCGGACGACCTCTTTCACACTAAACAGGACCACGTACATTGGACATCACTCACAGCTAACCATATGCTAAACCATTGGCTATCCTCTCTAAACTAAATAACTGGACACACCTTGGTCAGACTATACGGGCAGGATGGACCGTGCCTTAACTCCGGGACACACCGGGACGTACTAGCAAAGGACTAGCCCCTACCCCCACCCTTACCCTAAACATAACCCCTCTTTACCCTAAGCTAGCCCTGAGCTGTCGTCCCACCTGTCGTGGAATTTAACCCTAACCTAACTCGCCAGTTTTCCTCCTGACGTTACGGTCTGACCACTAAGGTGACGATCCCTATTCAAAGCATCATGTACAATTAACTAATAAAAACAAGACACTCAAGACAAGAAAACAATTCTTTATTATCAATTTTGAGCAAAAATCATATAACACATACAAAGTCTACTATCTGACATAATCTACACAAGACACCCTAAATATTACCTTTCTGAATCAAAATTAAAGATAAAACAACAAAACAACGATAAAAACATCAAAATATTATAAAAAAGACACACATTTTTACATTCCTGAAGAGTTTATACATACTTACCTCATACAACATTGCTGGAATCGCTTTCTCGAAAACCGAGTAACCAAAATTAATGGGTGGAGCCACGAGGCTATATAAGAGGGAGCTCCCCCAGATCCATTCACATTCTCTCGAGCCAAGGAATAGACACACATCCTTCTTGCTCTCTATACTCTACTGCACAGTGCAAATGCAAGCCTGCCTGATGAAGATTCACAATTGAATCGAAACGCGTCGCAATAGGCTTGCAAATCATACTAAATAAGTCTAATTATAAGAAAGATAAGATACTAAATAAGTCTAATTATAAGAAAGACAAGACACTCAATATAAGAAAACAATTCTTTATTATCATTTGAAAAAAACAATACGTAACCTTCGAAATAAAACACAAAAACAACAAAAAAACTATAAAAATCATTAAAAAATAAAAAAATACACACGTACTTTAACAATTATTAAGACAATTACATACTTACCTCATTAGGAGCTATACATACCTACCTGATTAAGAACTATACATACTTACCTGATCCAACACATATTCCACGATGACTGATGATGAAGGCTGGACCACAGTCCACCATGGTCGCCGAAAACGCCGACCTCCACCTTTGGAAACAAACAGATACGGAGACTACACTATCTACAGAATGCAAAACTACAATTCACCTAACAGAAATTACAGAAATGATGGTCCACAACACAACAATCGCCGCAAAACCTATGCACAAACAGTGGCAATACAACCTCCATTTCGCAATAAACCCACCGGATACTACAACCAACACTACCGTCGTCCTGTCCACAAACAACAACAACACTTCAATCACCTACAAACCTATACACGAAACAATCCATCCATACAAAACAAGGATCAAGCACAATCTAACACCAAAGGACAAACATCCATTACAAATTCGGTGGACAAAGAAACCATAAACATAATCTACAAAGCAATCACACTTCTGCATCACCTAAACAACATTACCGAATCTGACAAACTAATCGAACCCCCTACTATCACATATATGGCTAACTACATCACAGAGACTATCAAACCTGCTCTACCTAGCCAGCGCATAAGAGAATTAATACATGGCAATGCCCAGGACTGGGCCCACAACACCTTGAGTCTCCTTCGAGATCACTATACAGAGACCCTGGATAACATGCTGGACGAATTAGTGACTAAGGACCCTACTGGATGGGAATCACTCTTTGACAGGGCAACACAGAGAGCAAAACAGAGTCGTGGCAAGAGACTGAAAGAATCCACGCTCCTGCAGGCTAAGGAATTGGTCTCCTTATACTTCACCGTCCACTCTGACTATCCATGTACCCAAACGGAAGAACCAAACCACAACCACACAGACATACGTGCTACCGAGACTCCCCTATCCCATGAAGACGACCCAATGCTAACCGATACAAGCACAAATACACCCGAAACCCCAATGGACATACCACTGAACCTGAAGCCTATACAAACTGGCACACCACAACTAAAGGAGAACCAACCTACACTCAATGAAACAACAGAAGAGAACTTACCTTCGACAGGAGCCCACGAGACAACCACCTTCAGACCACGCATCTTACAACAAACCCTGAAAACACAAAAAACAAAAACTACAGGAATCAACAAAAAACCTGACTCCACTCCACAACTTAAACAAACCCGGAGCACACAACATATAAAACCTACCCAATCTATACCACAAACTCCACGTGAGACACCCATGCAAACAGCACCAATACCGGGTACCATGTCAGACCTACAGACAACCAACCTTACACCCATCAAAGTCACAAAACATTCCCACGTACAACAAAAAGCCAGATCTTGGACTCTCTCAATTGAAAAACCAATCCTCATCATAGGAGACGAAAATCTAGGAAGAATCGAACAACACTACATTAAAGACATGCAAATCGATAGCTATCCGGGGGCCCAATTTCTTCATGCAGAAGCGCTAATCGGCAAAGCTAAGATCAATTGCCAGGTCCAAAACGTAATCTTGTCCTTTGGCATCAATCATCGACATTTCAAATTCGAAGAAACTACGACCAAACAAATTCTAAATGCAACCAAAAAAGCTAAAGACACCTTTCCAGGTGCTAACATCTACATTCCAATGCTAAATTTTGCCAACACCTTACCTTCAACGGAAATCTCCAACCTACAACGCATTAACGGGCACATTCAACACAATCATCAACACATTCTTCCACTCCCGGACGACCTCTTTCACACTAAACAGGACCACGTACATTGGACATCACTCACAGCTAACCATATGCTAAACCATTGGCTATCCTCTCTAAACTAAATAACTGGACACACCTTGGTCAGACTATACGGGCAGGATGGACCGTGCCTTAACTCCGGGACACACCGGGACGTACTAGCAAAGGACTAGCCCCTACCCCCACCCTTACCCTAAACATAACCCCTCTTTACCCTAAGCTAGCCCTGAGCTGTCGTCCCACCTGTCGTGGAATTTAACCCTAACCTAACTCGCCAGTTTTCCTCCTGACGTTACGGTCTGACCACTAAGGTGACGATCCCTATTCAAAGCATCATGTACAATTAACTAATAAAAACAAGACACTCAAGACAAGAAAACAATTCTTTATTATCAATTTTGAGCAAAAATCATATAACACATACAAAGTCTACTATCTGACATAATCTACACAAGACACCCTAAATATTACCTTTCTGAATCAAAATTAAAGATAAAACAACAAAACAACGATAAAAACATCAAAATATTATAAAAAAGACACACATTTTTACATTCCTGAAGAGTTTATACATACTTACCTCATACAACATTGCTGGAATCGCTTTCTCGAAAACCGAGTAACCAAAATTAATGGGTGGAGCCACGAGGCTATATAAGAGGGAGCTCCCCCAGATCCATTCACATTCTCTCGAGCCAAGGAATAGACACACATCCTTCTTGCTCTCTATACTCTACTGCACAGTGCAAATGCAAGCCTGCCTGATGAAGATTCACAATTGAATCGAAACGCGTCGCAATAGGCTTGCAAATCATACTAAATAAGTCTAATTATAAGAAAGATAAGATACTAAATAAGTCTAATTATAAGAAAGACAAGACACTCAATATAAGAAAACAATTCTTTATTATCATTTGAAAAAAACAATACGTAACCTTCGAAATAAAACACAAAAACAACAAAAAAACTATAAAAATCATTAAAAAATAAAAAAATACACACGTACTTTAACAATTATTAAGACAATTACATACTTACCTCATTAGGAGCTATACATACCTACCTGATTAAGAACTATACATACTTACCTGATCCAACACATATTCCACGATGACTGATGATGAAGGCTGGACCACAGTCCACCATGGTCGCCGAAAACGCCGACCTCCACCTTTGGAAACAAACAGATACGGAGACTACACTATCTACAGAATGCAAAACTACAATTCACCTAACAGAAATTACAGAAATGATGGTCCACAACACAACAATCGCCGCAAAACCTATGCACAAACAGTGGCAATACAACCTCCATTTCGCAATAAACCCACCGGATACTACAACCAACACTACCGTCGTCCTGTCCACAAACAACAACAACACTTCAATCACCTACAAACCTATACACGAAACAATCCATCCATACAAAACAAGGATCAAGCACAATCTAACACCAAAGGACAAACATCCATTACAAATTCGGTGGACAAAGAAACCATAAACATAATCTACAAAGCAATCACACTTCTGCATCACCTAAACAACATTACCGAATCTGACAAACTAATCGAACCCCCTACTATCACATATATGGCTAACTACATCACAGAGACTATCAAACCTGCTCTACCTAGCCAGCGCATAAGAGAATTAATACATGGCAATGCCCAGGACTGGGCCCACAACACCTTGAGTCTCCTTCGAGATCACTATACAGAGACCCTGGATAACATGCTGGACGAATTAGTGACTAAGGACCCTACTGGATGGGAATCACTCTTTGACAGGGCAACACAGAGAGCAAAACAGAGTCGTGGCAAGAGACTGAAAGAATCCACGCTCCTGCAGGCTAAGGAATTGGTCTCCTTATACTTCACCGTCCACTCTGACTATCCATGTACCCAAACGGAAGAACCAAACCACAACCACACAGACATACGTGCTACCGAGACTCCCCTATCCCATGAAGACGACCCAATGCTAACCGATACAAGCACAAATACACCCGAAACCCCAATGGACATACCACTGAACCTGAAGCCTATACAAACTGGCACACCACAACTAAAGGAGAACCAACCTACACTCAATGAAACAACAGAAGAGAACTTACCTTCGACAGGAGCCCACGAGACAACCACCTTCAGACCACGCATCTTACAACAAACCCTGAAAACACAAAAAACAAAAACTACAGGAATCAACAAAAAACCTGACTCCACTCCACAACTTAAACAAACCCGGAGCACACAACATATAAAACCTACCCAATCTATACCACAAACTCCACGTGAGACACCCATGCAAACAGCACCAATACCGGGTACCATGTCAGACCTACAGACAACCAACCTTACACCCATCAAAGTCACAAAACATTCCCACGTACAACAAAAAGCCAGATCTTGGACTCTCTCAATTGAAAAACCAATCCTCATCATAGGAGACGAAAATCTAGAAAGAATCGAACAACACTACATTAAAGACATGCAAATCGATAGCTATCCGGGGGCCCAATTTCTTCATGCAGAAGCGCTAATCGGCAAAGCTAAGATCAATTGCCAGGTCCAAAACGTAATCTTGTCCTTTGGCATCAATCATCGACATTTCAAATTCGAAGAAACTACGACCAAACAAATTCTAAATGCAACCAAAAAAGCTAAAGACACCTTTCCAGGTGCTAACATCTACATTCCAATGCTAAATTTTGCCAACACCTTACCTTCAACGGAAATCTCCAACCTACAACGCATTAACGGGCACATTCAACACAATCATCAACACATTCTTCCACTCCCGGACGACCTCTTTCACACTAAACAGGACCACGTACATTGGACATCACTCACAGCTAACCATATGCTAAACCATTGGCTATCCTCTCTAAACTAAATAACTGGACACACCTTGGTCAGACTATACGGGCAGGATGGACCGTGCCTTAACTCCGGGACACACCGGGACGTACTAGCAAAGGACTAGCCCCTACCCCCACCCTTACCCTAAACATAACCCCTCTTTACCCTAAGCTAGCCCTGAGCTGTCGTCCCACCTGTCGTGGAATTTAACCCTAACCTAACTCGCCAGTTTTCCTCCTGACGTTACGGTCTGACCACTAAGGTGACGATCCCTATTCAAAGCATCATGTACAATTAACTAATAAAAACAAGACACTCAAGACAAGAAAACAATTCTTTATTATCAATTTTGAGCAAAAATCATATAACACATACAAAGTCTACTATCTGACATAATCTACACAAGACACCCTAAATATTACCTTTCTGAATCAAAATTAAAGATAAAACAACAAAACAAAGATAAAAACATCAAAATATTATAAAAAAGACACACATTTTTACATTCCTGAAGAGTTTATACATACTTACCTCATACAACATTGCTGGAATCGCTTTCTCGAAAACCGAGTAACCAAAATTAATGGGTGGAGCCACGAGGCTATATAAGAGGGAGCTCCCCCAGATCCATTCACATTCTCTCGAGCCAAGGAATAGACACACATCCTTCTTGCTCTCTATACTCTACTGCACAGTGCAAATGCAAGCCTGCCTGATGAAGATTCACAATTGAATCGAAACGCGTCGCAATAGGCTTGCAAATCATACTAAATAAGTCTAATTATAAGAAAGATAAGATACTAAATAAGTCTAATTATAAGAAAGACAAGACACTCAATATAAGAAAACAATTCTTTATTATCATTTGAAAAAAACAATACGTAACCTTCGAAATAAAACACAAAAACAACAAAAAAACTATAAAAATCATTAAAAAATAAAAAAATACACACGTACTTTAACAATTATTAAGACAATTACATACTTACCTCATTAGGAGCTATACATACCTACCTGATTAAGAACTATACATACTTACCTGATCCAACACATATTCCACGATGACTGATGATGAAGGCTGGACCACAGTCCACCATGGTCGCCGAAAACGCCGACCTCCACCTTTGGAAACAAACAGATACGGAGACTACACTATCTACAGAATGCAAAACTACAATTCACCTAACAGAAATTACAGAAATGATGGTCCACAACACAACAATCGCCGCAAAACCTATGCACAAACAGTGGCAATACAACCTCCATTTCGCAATAAACCCACCGGATACTACAACCAACACTACCGTCGTCCTGTCCACAAACAACAACAACACTTCAATCACCTACAAACCTATACACGAAACAATCCATCCATACAAAACAAGGATCAAGCACAATCTAACACCAAAGGACAAACATCCATTACAAATTCGGTGGACAAAGAAACCATAAACATAATCTACAAAGCAATCACACTTCTGCATCACCTAAACAACATTACCGAATCTGACAAACTAATCGAACCCCCTACTATCACATATATGGCTAACTACATCACAGAGACTATCAAACCTGCTCTACCTAGCCAGCGCATAAGAGAATTAATACATGGCAATGCCCAGGACTGGGCCCACAACACCTTGAGTCTCCTTCGAGATCACTATACAGAGACCCTGGATAACATGCTGGACGAATTAGTGACTAAGGACCCTACTGGATGGGAATCACTCTTTGACAGGGCAACACAGAGAGCAAAACAGAGTCGTGGCAAGAGACTGAAAGAATCCACGCTCCTGCAGGCTAAGGAATTGGTCTCCTTATACTTCACCGTCCACTCTGACTATCCATGTACCCAAACGGAAGAACCAAACCACAACCACACAGACATACGTGCTACCGAGACTCCCCTATCCCATGAAGACGACCCAATGCTAACCGATACAAGCACAAATACACCCGAAACCCCAATGGACATACCACTGAACCTGAAGCCTATACAAACTGGCACACCACAACTAAAGGAGAACCAACCTACACTCAATGAAACAACAGAAGAGAACTTACCTTCGACAGGAGCCCACGAGACAACCACCTTCAGACCACGCATCTTACAACAAACCCTGAAAACACAAAAAACAAAAACTACAGGAATCAACAAAAAACCTGACTCCACTCCACAACTTAAACAAACCCGGAGCACACAACATATAAAACCTACCCAATCTATACCACAAACTCCACGTGAGACACCCATGCAAACAGCACCAATACCGGGTACCATGTCAGACCTACAGACAACCAACCTTACACCCATCAAAGTCACAAAACATTCCCACGTACAACAAAAAGCCAGATCTTGGACTCTCTCAATTGAAAAACCAATCCTCATCATAGGAGACGAAAATCTAGAAAGAATCGAACAACACTACATTAAAGACATGCAAATCGATAGCTATCCGGGGGCCCAATTTCTTCATGCAGAAGCGCTAATCGGCAAAGCTAAGATCAATTGCCAGGTCCAAAACGTAATCTTGTCCTTTGGCATCAATCATCGACATTTCAAATTCGAAGAAACTACGACCAAACAAATTCTAAATGCAACCAAAAAAGCTAAAGACACCTTTCCAGGTGCTAACATCTACATTCCAATGCTAAATTTTGCCAACACCTTACCTTCAACGGAAATCTCCAACCTACAACGCATTAACGGGCACATTCAACACAATCATCAACACATTCTTCCACTCCCGGACGACCTCTTTCACACTAAACAGGACCACGTACATTGGACATCACTCACAGCTAACCATATGCTAAACCATTGGCTATCCTCTCTAAACTAAATAACTGGACACACCTTGGTCAGACTATACGGGCAGGATGGACCGTGCCTTAACTCCGGGACACACCGGGACGTACTAGCAAAGGACTAGCCCCTACCCCCACCCTTACCCTAAACATAACCCCTCTTTACCCTAAGCTAGCCCTGAGCTGTCGTCCCACCTGTCGTGGAATTTAACCCTAACCTAACTCGCCAGTTTTCCTCCTGACGTTACGGTCTGACCACTAAGGTGACGATCCCTATTCAAAGCATCATGTACAATTAACTAATAAAAACAAGACACTCAAGACAAGAAAACAATTCTTTATTATCAATTTTGAGCAAAAATCATATAACACATACAAAGTCTACTATCTGACATAATCTACACAAGACACCCTAAATATTACCTTTCTGAATCAAAATTAAAGATAAAACAACAAAACAACGATAAAAACATCAAAATATTATAAAAAAGACACACATTTTTACATTCCTGAAGAGTTTATACATACTTACCTCATACAACATTGCTGGAATCGCTTTCTCGAAAACCGAGTAACCAAAATTAATGGGTGGAGCCACGAGGCTATATAAGAGGGAGCTCCCCCAGATCCATTCACATTCTCTCGAGCCAAGGAATAGACACACATCCTTCTTGCTCTCTATACTCTACTGCACAGTGCAAATGCAAGCCTGCCTGATGAAGATTCACAATTGAATCGAAACGCGTCGCAATAGGCTTGCAAATCATACTAAATAAGTCTAATTATAAGAAAGATAAGATACTAAATAAGTCTAATTATAAGAAAGACAAGACACTCAATATAAGAAAACAATTCTTTATTATCATTTGAAAAAAACAATACGTAACCTTCGAAATAAAACACAAAAACAACAAAAAAACTATAAAAATCATTAAAAAATAAAAAAATACACACGTACTTTAACAATTATTAAGACAATTACATACTTACCTCATTAGGAGCTATACATACCTACCTGATTAAGAACTATACATACTTACCTGATCCAACACATATTCCACGATGACTGATGATGAAGGCTGGACCACAGTCCACCATGGTCGCCGAAAACGCCGACCTCCACCTTTGGAAACAAACAGATACGGAGACTACACTATCTACAGAATGCAAAACTACAATTCACCTAACAGAAATTACAGAAATGATGGTCCACAACACAACAATCGCCGCAAAACCTATGCACAAACAGTGGCAATACAACCTCCATTTCGCAATAAACCCACCGGATACTACAACCAACACTACCGTCGTCCTGTCCACAAACAACAACAACACTTCAATCACCTACAAACCTATACACGAAACAATCCATCCATACAAAACAAGGATCAAGCACAATCTAACACCAAAGGACAAACATCCATTACAAATTCGGTGGACAAAGAAACCATAAACATAATCTACAAAGCAATCACACTTCTGCATCACCTAAACAACATTACCGAATCTGACAAACTAATCGAACCCCCTACTATCACATATATGGCTAACTACATCACAGAGACTATCAAACCTGCTCTACCTAGCCAGCGCATAAGAGAATTAATACATGGCAATGCCCAGGACTGGGCCCACAACACCTTGAGTCTCCTTCGAGATCACTATACAGAGACCCTGGATAACATGCTGGACGAATTAGTGACTAAGGACCCTACTGGATGGGAATCACTCTTTGACAGGGCAACACAGAGAGCAAAACAGAGTCGTGGCAAGAGACTGAAAGAATCCACGCTCCTGCAGGCTAAGGAATTGGTCTCCTTATACTTCACCGTCCACTCTGACTATCCATGTACCCAAACGGAAGAACCAAACCACAACCACACAGACATACGTGCTACCGAGACTCCCCTATCCCATGAAGACGACCCAATGCTAACCGATACAAGCACAAATACACCCGAAACCCCAATGGACATACCACTGAACCTGAAGCCTATACAAACTGGCACACCACAACTAAAGGAGAACCAACCTACACTCAATGAAACAACAGAAGAGAACTTACCTTCGACAGGAGCCCACGAGACAACCACCTTCAGACCACGCATCTTACAACAAACCCTGAAAACACAAAAAACAAAAACTACAGGAATCAACAAAAAACCTGACTCCACTCCACAACTTAAACAAACCCGGAGCACACAACATATAAAACCTACCCAATCTATACCACAAACTCCACGTGAGACACCCATGCAAACAGCACCAATACCGGGTACCATGTCAGACCTACAGACAACCAACCTTACACCCATCAAAGTCACAAAACATTCCCACGTACAACAAAAAGCCAGATCTTGGACTCTCTCAATTGAAAAACCAATCCTCATCATAGGAGACGAAAATCTAGAAAGAATCGAACAACACTACATTAAAGACATGCAAATCGATAGCTATCCGGGGGCCCAATTTCTTCATGCAGAAGCGCTAATCGGCAAAGCTAAGATCAATTGCCAGGTCCAAAACGTAATCTTGTCCTTTGGCATCAATCATCGACATTTCAAATTCGAAGAAACTACGACCAAACAAATTCTAAATGCAACCAAAAAAGCTAAAGACACCTTTCCAGGTGCTAACATCTACATTCCAATGCTAAATTTTGCCAACACCTTACCTTCAACGGAAATCTCCAACCTACAACGCATTAACGGGCACATTCAACACAATCATCAACACATTCTTCCACTCCCGGACGACCTCTTTCACACTAAACAGGACCACGTACATTGGACATCACTCACAGCTAACCATATGCTAAACCATTGGCTATCCTCTCTAAACTAAATAACTGGACACACCTTGGTCAGACTATACGGGCAGGATGGACCGTGCCTTAACTCCGGGACACACCGGGACGTACTAGCAAAGGACTAGCCCCTACCCCCACCCTTACCCTAAACATAACCCCTCTTTACCCTAAGCTAGCCCTGAGCTGTCGTCCCACCTGTCGTGGAATTTAACCCTAACCTAACTCGCCAGTTTTCCTCCTGACGTTACGGTCTGACCACTAAGGTGACGATCCCTATTCAAAGCATCATGTACAATTAACTAATAAAAACAAGACACTCAAGACAAGAAAACAATTCTTTATTATCAATTTTGAGCAAAAATCATATAACACATACAAAGTCTACTATCTGACATAATCTACACAAGACACCCTAAATATTACCTTTCTGAATCAAAATTAAAGATAAAACAACAAAACAACGATAAAAACATCAAAATATTATAAAAAAGACACACATTTTTACATTCCTGAAGAGTTTATACATACTTACCTCATACAACATTGCTGGAATCGCTTTCTCGAAAACCGAGTAACCAAAATTAATGGGTGGAGCCACGAGGCTATATAAGAGGGAGCTCCCCCAGATCCATTCACATTCTCTCGAGCCAAGGAATAGACACACATCCTTCTTGCTCTCTATACTCTACTGCACAGTGCAAATGCAAGCCTGCCTGATGAAGATTCACAATTGAATCGAAACGCGTCGCAATAGGCTTGCAAATCATACTAAATAAGTCTAATTATAAGAAAGATAAGATACTAAATAAGTCTAATTATAAGAAAGACAAGACACTCAATATAAGAAAACAATTCTTTATTATCATTTGAAAAAAACAATACGTAACCTTCGAAATAAAACACAAAAACAACAAAAAAACTATAAAAATCATTAAAAAATAAAAAAATACACACGTACTTTAACAATTATTAAGACAATTACATACTTACCTCATTAGGAGCTATACATACCTACCTGATTAAGAACTATACATACTTACCTGATCCAACACATATTCCACGATGACTGATGATGAAGGCTGGACCACAGTCCACCATGGTCGCCGAAAACGCCGACCTCCACCTTTGGAAACAAACAGATACGGAGACTACACTATCTACAGAATGCAAAACTACAATTCACCTAACAGAAATTACAGAAATGATGGTCCACAACACAACAATCGCCGCAAAACCTATGCACAAACAGTGGCAATACAACCTCCATTTCGCAATAAACCCACCGGATACTACAACCAACACTACCGTCGTCCTGTCCACAAACAACAACAACACTTCAATCACCTACAAACCTATACACGAAACAATCCATCCATACAAAACAAGGATCAAGCACAATCTAACACCAAAGGACAAACATCCATTACAAATTCGGTGGACAAAGAAACCATAAACATAATCTACAAAGCAATCACACTTCTGCATCACCTAAACAACATTACCGAATCTGACAAACTAATCGAACCCCCTACTATCACATATATGGCTAACTACATCACAGAGACTATCAAACCTGCTCTACCTAGCCAGCGCATAAGAGAATTAATACATGGCAATGCCCAGGACTGGGCCCACAACACCTTGAGTCTCCTTCGAGATCACTATACAGAGACCCTGGATAACATGCTGGACGAATTAGTGACTAAGGACCCTACTGGATGGGAATCACTCTTTGACAGGGCAACACAGAGAGCAAAACAGAGTCGTGGCAAGAGACTGAAAGAATCCACGCTCCTGCAGGCTAAGGAATTGGTCTCCTTATACTTCACCGTCCACTCTGACTATCCATGTACCCAAACGGAAGAACCAAACCACAACCACACAGACATACGTGCTACCGAGACTCCCCTATCCCATGAAGACGACCCAATGCTAACCGATACAAGCACAAATACACCCGAAACCCCAATGGACATACCACTGAACCTGAAGCCTATACAAACTGGCACACCACAACTAAAGGAGAACCAACCTACACTCAATGAAACAACAGAAGAGAACTTACCTTCGACAGGAGCCCACGAGACAACCACCTTCAGACCACGCATCTTACAACAAACCCTGAAAACACAAAAAACAAAAACTACAGGAATCAACAAAAAACCTGACTCCACTCCACAACTTAAACAAACCCGGAGCACACAACATATAAAACCTACCCAATCTATACCACAAACTCCACGTGAGACACCCATGCAAACAGCACCAATACCGGGTACCATGTCAGACCTACAGACAACCAACCTTACACCCATCAAAGTCACAAAACATTCCCACGTACAACAAAAAGCCAGATCTTGGACTCTCTCAATTGAAAAACCAATCCTCATCATAGGAGACGAAAATCTAGAAAGAATCGAACAACACTACATTAAAGACATGCAAATCGATAGCTATCCGGGGGCCCAATTTCTTCATGCAGAAGCGCTAATCGGCAAAGCTAAGATCAATTGCCAGGTCCAAAACGTAATCTTGTCCTTTGGCATCAATCATCGACATTTCAAATTCGAAGAAACTACGACCAAACAAATTCTAAATGCAACCAAAAAAGCTAAAGACACCTTTCCAGGTGCTAACATCTACATTCCAATGCTAAATTTTGCCAACACCTTACCTTCAACGGAAATCTCCAACCTACAACGCATTAACGGGCACATTCAACACAATCATCAACACATTCTTCCACTCCCGGACGACCTCTTTCACACTAAACAGGACCACGTACATTGGACATCACTCACAGCTAACCATATGCTAAACCATTGGCTATCCTCTCTAAACTAAATAACTGGACACACCTTGGTCAGACTATACGGGCAGGATGGACCGTGCCTTAACTCCGGGACACACCGGGACGTACTAGCAAAGGACTAGCCCCTACCCCCACCCTTACCCTAAACATAACCCCTCTTTACCCTAAGCTAGCCCTGAGCTGTCGTCCCACCTGTCGTGGAATTTAACCCTAACCTAACTCGCCAGTTTTCCTCCTGACGTTACGGTCTGACCACTAAGGTGACGATCCCTATTCAAAGCATCATGTACAATTAACTAATAAAAACAAGACACTCAAGACAAGAAAACAATTCTTTATTATCAATTTTGAGCAAAAATCATATAACACATACAAAGTCTACTATCTGACATAATCTACACAAGACACCCTAAATATTACCTTTCTGAATCAAAATTAAAGATAAAACAACAAAACAACGATAAAAACATCAAAATATTATAAAAAAGACACACATTTTTACATTCCTGAAGAGTTTATACATACTTACCTCATACAACATTGCTGGAATCGCTTTCTCGAAAACCGAGTAACCAAAATTAATGGGTGGAGCCACGAGGCTATATAAGAGGGAGCTCCCCCAGATCCATTCACATTCTCTCGAGCCAAGGAATAGACACACATCCTTCTTGCTCTCTATACTCTACTGCACAGTGCAAATGCAAGCCTGCCTGATGAAGATTCACAATTGAATCGAAACGCGTCGCAATAGGCTTGCAAATCATACTAAATAAGTCTAATTATAAGAAAGATAAGATACTAAATAAGTCTAATTATAAGAAAGACAAGACACTCAATATAAGAAAACAATTCTTTATTATCATTTGAAAAAAACAATACGTAACCTTCGAAATAAAACACAAAAACAACAAAAAAACTATAAAAATCATTAAAAAATAAAAAAATACACACGTACTTTAACAATTATTAAGACAATTACATACTTACCTCATTAGGAGCTATACATACCTACCTGATTAAGAACTATACATACTTACCTGATCCAACACATATTCCACGATGACTGATGATGAAGGCTGGACCACAGTCCACCATGGTCGCCGAAAACGCCGACCTCCACCTTTGGAAACAAACAGATACGGAGACTACACTATCTACAGAATGCAAAACTACAATTCACCTAACAGAAATTACAGAAATGATGGTCCACAACACAACAATCGCCGCAAAACCTATGCACAAACAGTGGCAATACAACCTCCATTTCGCAATAAACCCACCGGATACTACAACCAACACTACCGTCGTCCTGTCCACAAACAACAACAACACTTCAATCACCTACAAACCTATACACGAAACAATCCATCCATACAAAACAAGGATCAAGCACAATCTAACACCAAAGGACAAACATCCATTACAAATTCGGTGGACAAAGAAACCATAAACATAATCTACAAAGCAATCACACTTCTGCATCACCTAAACAACATTACCGAATCTGACAAACTAATCGAACCCCCTACTATCACATATATGGCTAACTACATCACAGAGACTATCAAACCTGCTCTACCTAGCCAGCGCATAAGAGAATTAATACATGGCAATGCCCAGGACTGGGCCCACAACACCTTGAGTCTCCTTCGAGATCACTATACAGAGACCCTGGATAACATGCTGGACGAATTAGTGACTAAGGACCCTACTGGATGGGAATCACTCTTTGACAGGGCAACACAGAGAGCAAAACAGAGTCGTGGCAAGAGACTGAAAGAATCCACGCTCCTGCAGGCTAAGGAATTGGTCTCCTTATACTTCACCGTCCACTCTGACTATCCATGTACCCAAACGGAAGAACCAAACCACAACCACACAGACATACGTGCTACCGAGACTCCCCTATCCCATGAAGACGACCCAATGCTAACCGATACAAGCACAAATACACCCGAAACCCCAATGGACATACCACTGAACCTGAAGCCTATACAAACTGGCACACCACAACTAAAGGAGAACCAACCTACACTCAATGAAACAACAGAAGAGAACTTACCTTCGACAGGAGCCCACGAGACAACCACCTTCAGACCACGCATCTTACAACAAACCCTGAAAACACAAAAAACAAAAACTACAGGAATCAACAAAAAACCTGACTCCACTCCACAACTTAAACAAACCCGGAGCACACAACATATAAAACCTACCCAATCTATACCACAAACTCCACGTGAGACACCCATGCAAACAGCACCAATACCGGGTACCATGTCAGACCTACAGACAACCAACCTTACACCCATCAAAGTCACAAAACATTCCCACGTACAACAAAAAGCCAGATCTTGGACTCTCTCAATTGAAAAACCAATCCTCATCATAGGAGACGAAAATCTAGAAAGAATCGAACAACACTACATTAAAGACATGCAAATCGATAGCTATCCGGGGGCCCAATTTCTTCATGCAGAAGCGCTAATCGGCAAAGCTAAGATCAATTGCCAGGTCCAAAACGTAATCTTGTCCTTTGGCATCAATCATCGACATTTCAAATTCGAAGAAACTACGACCAAACAAATTCTAAATGCAACCAAAAAAGCTAAAGACACCTTTCCAGGTGCTAACATCTACATTCCAATGCTAAATTTTGCCAACACCTTACCTTCAACGGAAATCTCCAACCTACAACGCATTAACGGGCACATTCAACACAATCATCAACACATTCTTCCACTCCCGGACGACCTCTTTCACACTAAACAGGACCACGTACATTGGACATCACTCACAGCTAACCATATGCTAAACCATTGGCTATCCTCTCTAAACTAAATAACTGGACACACCTTGGTCAGACTATACGGGCAGGATGGACCGTGCCTTAACTCCGGGACACACCGGGACGTACTAGCAAAGGACTAGCCCCTACCCCCACCCTTACCCTAAACATAACCCCTCTTTACCCTAAGCTAGCCCTGAGCTGTCGTCCCACCTGTCGTGGAATTTAACCCTAACCTAACTCGCCAGTTTTCCTCCTGACGTTACGGTCTGACCACTAAGGTGACGATCCCTATTCAAAGCATCATGTACAATTAACTAATAAAAACAAGACACTCAAGACAAGAAAACAATTCTTTATTATCAATTTTGAGCAAAAATCATATAACACATACAAAGTCTACTATCTGACATAATCTACACAAGACACCCTAAATATTACCTTTCTGAATCAAAATTAAAGATAAAACAACAAAACAACGATAAAAACATCAAAATATTATAAAAAAGACACACATTTTTACATTCCTGAAGAGTTTATACATACTTACCTCATACAACATTGCTGGAATCGCTTTCTCGAAAACCGAGTAACCAAAATTAATGGGTGGAGCCACGAGGCTATATAAGAGGGAGCTCCCCCAGATCCATTCACATTCTCTCGAGCCAAGGAATAGACACACATCCTTCTTGCTCTCTATACTCTACTGCACAGTGCAAATGCAAGCCTGCCTGATGAAGATTCACAATTGAATCGAAACGCGTCGCAATAGGCTTGCAAATCATACTAAATAAGTCTAATTATAAGAAAGATAAGATACTAAATAAGTCTAATTATAAGAAAGACAAGACACTCAATATAAGAAAACAATTCTTTATTATCATTTGAAAAAAACAATACGTAACCTTCGAAATAAAACACAAAAACAACAAAAAAACTATAAAAATCATTAAAAAATAAAAAAATACACACGTACTTTAACAATTATTAAGACAATTACATACTTACCTCATTAGGAGCTATACATACCTACCTGATTAAGAACTATACATACTTACCTGATCCAACACATATTCCACGATGACTGATGATGAAGGCTGGACCACAGTCCACCATGGTCGCCGAAAACGCCGACCTCCACCTTTGGAAACAAACAGATACGGAGACTACACTATCTACAGAATGCAAAACTACAATTCACCTAACAGAAATTACAGAAATGATGGTCCACAACACAACAATCGCCGCAAAACCTATGCACAAACAGTGGCAATACAACCTCCATTTCGCAATAAACCCACCGGATACTACAACCAACACTACCGTCGTCCTGTCCACAAACAACAACAACACTTCAATCACCTACAAACCTATACACGAAACAATCCATCCATACAAAACAAGGATCAAGCACAATCTAACACCAAAGGACAAACATCCATTACAAATTCGGTGGACAAAGAAACCATAAACATAATCTACAAAGCAATCACACTTCTGCATCACCTAAACAACATTACCGAATCTGACAAACTAATCGAACCCCCTACTATCACATATATGGCTAACTACATCACAGAGACTATCAAACCTGCTCTACCTAGCCAGCGCATAAGAGAATTAATACATGGCAATGCCCAGGACTGGGCCCACAACACCTTGAGTCTCCTTCGAGATCACTATACAGAGACCCTGGATAACATGCTGGACGAATTAGTGACTAAGGACCCTACTGGATGGGAATCACTCTTTGACAGGGCAACACAGAGAGCAAAACAGAGTCGTGGCAAGAGACTGAAAGAATCCACGCTCCTGCAGGCTAAGGAATTGGTCTCCTTATACTTCACCGTCCACTCTGACTATCCATGTACCCAAACGGAAGAACCAAACCACAACCACACAGACATACGTGCTACCGAGACTCCCCTATCCCATGAAGACGACCCAATGCTAACCGATACAAGCACAAATACACCCGAAACCCCAATGGACATACCACTGAACCTGAAGCCTATACAAACTGGCACACCACAACTAAAGGAGAACCAACCTACACTCAATGAAACAACAGAAGAGAACTTACCTTCGACAGGAGCCCACGAGACAACCACCTTCAGACCACGCATCTTACAACAAACCCTGAAAACACAAAAAACAAAAACTACAGGAATCAACAAAAAACCTGACTCCACTCCACAACTTAAACAAACCCGGAGCACACAACATATAAAACCTACCCAATCTATACCACAAACTCCACGTGAGACACCCATGCAAACAGCACCAATACCGGGTACCATGTCAGACCTACAGACAACCAACCTTACACCCATCAAAGTCACAAAACATTCCCACGTACAACAAAAAGCCAGATCTTGGACTCTCTCAATTGAAAAACCAATCCTCATCATAGGAGACGAAAATCTAGAAAGAATCGAACAACACTACATTAAAGACATGCAAATCGATAGCTATCCGGGGGCCCAATTTCTTCATGCAGAAGCGCTAATCGGCAAAGCTAAGATCAATTGCCAGGTCCAAAACGTAATCTTGTCCTTTGGCATCAATCATCGACATTTCAAATTCGAAGAAACTACGACCAAACAAATTCTAAATGCAACCAAAAAAGCTAAAGACACCTTTCCAGGTGCTAACATCTACATTCCAATGCTAAATTTTGCCAACACCTTACCTTCAACGGAAATCTCCAACCTACAACGCATTAACGGGCACATTCAACACAATCATCAACACATTCTTCCACTCCCGGACGACCTCTTTCACACTAAACAGGACCACGTACATTGGACATCACTCACAGCTAACCATATGCTAAACCATTGGCTATCCTCTCTAAACTAAATAACTGGACACACCTTGGTCAGACTATACGGGCAGGATGGACCGTGCCTTAACTCCGGGACACACCGGGACGTACTAGCAAAGGACTAGCCCCTACCCCCACCCTTACCCTAAACATAACCCCTCTTTACCCTAAGCTAGCCCTGAGCTGTCGTCCCACCTGTCGTGGAATTTAACCCTAACCTAACCCTAACCCTAACCCCTATCCACAACCCCAACTCTTATCCTTACCCTAACCTCTACCCTTACCCACACCCAAATCCCTAACCCACCATTGCCCTTAGTCCCAATCCATTGGGTCTTATCATCACCCCCTCTCATTGGATGATTCTTCTACAATAATTTCCATACTTATTTTACCCTACACTAATTCCCAGTATTTGTTTCCCTTTGTTTTGGGAGTGGAACGAGCTGTAGGGTGATGGGACTTGGTGGCTAGACTGAGGACAGGCCTGTGCACAACGTGGACTCTGGCAATTGTTGGGGACCCGGTATAAATTTTACCTAACACGCCCGTGCCGTCTGGGTCCTGTCTGCCTTGTCCTGTTCCCCTCTGATCTTCCACATTGACAGGGTTATTTTAACCATTAATTAATCTTAACTGGGATTTTCAATGGTAGAAGGACCTCTTTGGGGATATTTATTTCATTTAAGTTCTTAAAATACATACATAAACAGAAAATTATTTACATTTCATTAAGGATCAGAACTATTTTGTTCGTCCCTTATCTGTAGTAAGGTTAAAAACTATTTAATAGTCATCACATGTAAAACATTTATTTAAACAGTACATGTCATTCCATCCAAATCCTGAGGAGGGCAGCAGTACATAAGACAATTCAGTAAGTAGGAATGGAAAGTTTCTCTCTGACACTCATTAGATGACATGTAGAACATTATATTTATTATCAACTTTTTCTGTAATAGGATTTTGTCCTACTCCATTCAGAATTAGAATTATTTGGTGTATCCCTGATTTTTAGTAAGGCTTTAAAACCGTGGAATGGCATTGCACCACACGCAGAGCATTCATTTCAATGGCACATGCAGTTCCATGGAGATCCTGCAGATGGCAGTAGCTCATAAACGGGACATTGCAATTCACAGGAAGTACATTTCTCTCTGGCACTCGTGGAGTGAACATGTAGACTAACTGCTCTCTTGCCTTCGGTTAAAAACGACTTTTTTCCAGTGAATCAACACACAACAGCTGCCAGTAAGTATTTTTGCACTCTCATTTTCAAATTTTTACAGTTTTATTTTATCAAGAGTGCCTTTTTAAGTTCGTTTTTCTGTCACTATTGGCAGCTTTAGGTCTCACTCAGTCTTAGTACTGACCAAAGCAGTTGATCTTTTTTCTTTTTATCTAGTTTAAAACAGTGTATTCACACATAAAGCCACCAGTAATTAGTACTGGATATTTTCATTTGGCTATTTTAAGTTCTTAAGCTTTGACTTCGTTTTTTTCTCATTGGTTCCAGTTAAGATTGTAGGTTCCTTTTGAACTGGATTAACTGATTACAGACCATTGAATGTGATCTAGGTAGTTATAAGTTTTTTGTGTTTTTTACAATATAATTACCTGGACCAACTGTAGTAAGCCTTTTGCCTGATGAAGGTATATTTTTGACCGAAACGTTGCGACGATAGGCTTACAACTTTTTTTGTTACAATGACAAGATTCATGGATACACGAAATATAGGATGGCGTACGCATCCTGAACGGCGTCCATGGAAATCCAACCAACCTAGACAATTTTTTGACACCAGGTTTTCCCAACATGGGGATTACCCTTTTGATTATAACCCCCGATTCGATTATCAACCACAAAAATATAGGAATACCCCAAACCAACAAAACAGACGCAAATTTCGACAGGGTTACAATCAAGGAGGCTATAGGGGACAGAAATACAACCAACAGGCCCCACGATCGAGGAAACCCAACAGACAACAGCATTTTAAATACAGGAATGACAATGGTGAGCAAACTACCAACAATAGGGCCAAGAACACACCAGAATACGCAGAATTCTGTCTTCTGGTCCGTAAAATGTACAATCTCATCCGTGCTGTTCACCATCTCAACAAAGTTGGCAGGGCCTCAGATTCAAAATCAGAACCCCCTACAATCACACGCTTAACCACCTACCTCTCGGAGGTCATGAAACCGGCCAACATGACTGAAGACACACGATTGTTGCTGGAGGGTAATGCTCGCAACTGGGCCCACACTACTCGCCTCATTTTACGGGACCATTACAAACTGCAAATACGGGAGGCACGTCAAACCTGGCAAAATTCTTTACCTGATGATTGGCGCGAACCCTTCCAGGTAGCCGCAAGATGGGCACGCAGACACTTTGGAAAACGAATAGATGGGGACGCAGTGGAACAAGTGGAGGCTCTCTTTGTCACACTGGAAGAGAGGAGAGGGTTAAATACAACACCCCGACCACAGAGGGACAGGGATGACAGTGAGACCAGGCTTATCAGAGAGGACGGGGCCTTGTTCTCAGAAGAGGATTTTCCACCTCTTTCAAGGCCTGGGGATACTTCATCTCCCCTTATACCTCTCATTGCCCCTCTATCTGGTTTATCCACCCCATCCCCTGCTCTACCCAAACCCCAACGACAAAGGGTGTCTAGGCGGTCCTCGGCCAACCCAGCCGTTGCTGAACGGGACAATTTTCCTGAGCTTTCTCACATACAGGAGGGACCTACATTGAGTCAAGCAGCGGCTACTTCCACCCCGAGGCTTATTGATGAGCCTTCTGTCCATTATGACCCACAATTAGTGGTTCATTCTCACACTTCCACCACTGCGGGTGATGACTTAGAGGTGTTAGACGAGGCTACTATCAGTGAGACAGGGGCCTCACCACAAGGGGATAACCACACCTCACAACCAATCGTGATGGAGGCACCTGTAGAAGAACAGGACCTCCTGGTATCTTTGCATGAGGAGGGGAGGGAGCCAGCACAGCCCCCTTCATTGGTACCTGTACCTAGCGTGAACACCCCCCCACTTAGGCCCAGAATCAGACCAATTAGACATCTTTCTACAATCAGGAAGATGATTGATTGGACCCTCACTGTCCGTAAAAAGTATTTGATAGTAGGTGATTCTAACCTCTCCCGGATTCCTGATTTTGAAATAGAAGACCTACAGATAGATAGTTATCCCGGGGCCAACTTTAGACATGCGGAGGCCATTCTATCCAAAACCAAGGTTTTGGCCCAGGTGGAGAGGGTAGTCTTGGCATTTGGCTTAAACAATAGGACCCAGCAGTTCAGGGTCACAGCCATTAAACAAATGCAAAGGGCACTCAAAATGGCCAAGACCATGTTTCCTCAAGCCAGGATATGGATTCCGCTCATCAACTTCTCTAGGTCCTTGAAATTGCAGGAACAACTCACTTTAACGGCAATGAATGACCATATCCAGAAACACATTACTCATATCCCTCTTTTACCCGCCCAAAGATTTTTGGTGGAATCTGATGGAATTCACTGGACACCTGCAACAGCTAGGGCGATGCTGGAACACTGGAGTGTTTACTTAAACTTATAAGCCCTGCAAACCCAATAAAGGGGATGGAGGAACAGGGGGTAATTAACCTCTCAAAACAGTTTGTTCCAACTCAAAACCAATTGGCGGTATTGAAAAAGGGCTTATCTTTCGTCCCGGTCCCAAATTGGGACAGTAATTCTAAAAAACAGCTGAGGGCAGATTTGCAGGTGTATCATCGCCGCCTTCTATTAACAGCTTTTTTTGAATCCCGGGAGGACACTGAGCCGACCCCGTTTACACCGCAATCTAAATGGACACCTAAATTATCTCAAGTTCCACCTCCAGTGAGAAAGATAATTAGAGCTGACAAGTATGCTTTTCAAAATTTACATTGGGAGCAGAAAGATTTACCCAATCTTTCTATTGGGGAAATGCAGGCTCTGAAACAACTAAAAGGAAACAAACAAATTATTATAAAACCAGCCGATAAGGGAAGTGCCGTGGTAATTATGGATATTCAACAGTACATTTGGGAAGCAGAACGACAATTAAATAATCCAGACCATTACATTAAATTGGACAAGCCCATTTATTTGGATACAATCCCACAAGTACAAAACATTTTAATGTCCTTAAAAGAAAAAGGTTTTTTGAATCAAAAACAGGTTCATTATTTAATTGGCAAAGACAAACCACGCCCTAGATACTTTTATTTACTGCCAAAGATCCATAAGGCTCCTGGATCCTGGAGCCGGCCTTATGAAATCCCCCCGGGTCGTCCGATTGTGTCAGACTGTAGCAGTGAAACCTATGGTACAGCGGAATATGTTGAATATTTTCTGAATCCGATTTCTACCAGACACCGTAGTTATCTAAAGGACACTTATGATTTTATTCAGAAAATTAGAGAACTAAAATTACCGTCACATTGTTTTTTGTTTACTATGGATATTGATAGTCTCTATACGAACATAGAGACACAAGCCGGGCTGGAAGCAGTAAAGGACTGGCTTAAGAGATATCCAGACCCGAAGAGACCTGATAGCCTACTCTTACAATTGCTGGAAATTAATCTCACAAAAAATGACTTTGAGTTCAATGGGCAATTTTATTTGCAGATTAAGGGTACGGCAATGGGCAAGCGTTTCGCTCCTTCCTATGCGAACATTTACATGGCCCAATGGGAGGAGGCAGCCCTCAGGTCCTGCCCAATCAAACCACTGCATTATTATAGATTCCTTGATGATATTTGGGGTGTCTGGTCGGGAACAGAACAGGAATTCACTAAGTTTGCTGACCATCTAAACAATTTCCATCGATCCATCAAAATTAAATCTACACTGCATAACTCTGAGGTCAATTTTTTGGACACAGTAACATACAAAGGCCTAGATTTTGAGGACACTGGACGTCTGGATGTCAGAGTATATTTTAAGGATACCGACACCCACGCTTTATTACACAAAAAAAGTTTTCACCCCAGGCACACCTTTAGGGGCATCATAAAATCCCAGTTATTACGTTTCCACAGAATTTGTACCCGCAAGGAAAGTTTCTGGGAAGCCACCAAGGTGCTCTTTCATGCCCTCAGGAAGAGGGGTTACTCGCGCTCTTTCTTGAGGAAAGCATGTAAGACTTTTTTGTGTGAAACCCCTCAGGATTCAAGACAGTTAGTACCCTTTGTAACCACATTTTCTCATTCAAGTACTCTCCTCCACAAAATGACCAGGGATAACTTCCTTAAATTTGTGGAGAGACAAACGGTACTACAAAATCACCGCATCATAGCCGCACACAGGAAGAATCCTAACCTGAAGGACATTCTGGTGCGGAGTAGGCTTTCACCACCCAACCGGCCAAAAACACCATTCACAACCTCAGAATACCTCCCCAAACAGTGGGTCTCAAACCGACAGTCAAAACAACTCTTTAAAATTTGGCCTGAGGTGTCTTTCAGATCTTTTAATTGTGTTTATTTGATTTACTGTCAAAAATGTAACATACAGTATGTGGGTGAAACCAGGAACACTATTGCGACTAGATTAATTCAACATAAATATAATATAAGGAAAAAGAAGGAGACACACACGCACATCGTACAACATTTTATTTCACATGGTTTACATTCACTGAGAGTAATGGGATTGGAACAGAACGAAATGTGGACTACATTTACACGTAAAAGGACAGAAAGGAATTGGATAAAAAAATTGGGCACAGAACATCCATGGGGCCTCAATGAGAAATAGGGTCTTCAGGTTCCAAAGATCTTACCCTAACCTTCAACCTACTTTTTACCCCCTATTTAGTGGATTGGGCTTTGGGCTTTGGAACACCAATCCCCTACCCAGACCCTAAACCTAAAACTTAACCCCAAACCCAACTCTTACCCTAACCTTAACCCCTATCCACAACCCCAACTCTTAAAACTTAACCCCAAACCCAACTCTTACCCTAACCTTAACCCCTATCCACAACCCCAACTCTTATCCTTACCCTAACCTCTACCCTTACCCACACCCAAATCCCTAACCCACCATTGCCCTTAGTCCCAATCCATTGGGTCTTATCATCACCCCCTCTCATTGGATGATTCTTCTACAATAATTTCCATACTTATTTTACCCTACACTAATTCCCAGTATTTGTTTCCCTTTGTTTTGGGAGTGGAACGAGCTGTAGGGTGATGGGACTTGGTGGCTAGACTGAGGACAGGCCTGTGCACAACGTGGACTCTGGCAATTGTTGGGGACCCGGTATAAATTTTACCTAACACGCCCGTGCCGTCTGGGTCCTGTCTGCCTTGTCCTGTTCCCCTCTGATCTTCCACATTGACAGGGTTATTTTAACCATTAATTAATCTTAACTGGGATTTTCAATGGTAGAAGGACCTCTTTGGGGATATTTATTTCATTTAAGTTCTTAAAATACATACATAAACAGAAAATTATTTACATTTCATTAAGGATCAGAACTATTTTGTTCGTCCCTTATCTGTAGTAAGGTTAAAAACTATTTAATAGTCATCACATGTAAAACATTTATTTAAACAGTACATGTCATTCCATCCAAATCCTGAGGAGGGCAGCAGTACATAAGACAATTCAGTAAGTAGGAATGGAAAGTTTCTCTCTGACACTCATTAGATGACATGTAGAACATTATATTTATTATCAACTTTTTCTGTAATAGGATTTTGTCCTACTCCATTCAGAATTAGAATTATTTGGTGTATCCCTGATTTTTAGTAAGGCTTTAAAACCGTGGAATGGCATTGCACCACACGCAGAGCATTCATTTCAATGGCACATGCAGTTCCATGGAGATCCTGCAGATGGCAGTAGCTCATAAACGGGACATTGCAATTCACAGGAAGTACATTTCTCTCTGGCACTCGTGGAGTGAACATGTAGACTAACTGCTCTCTTGCCTTCGGTTAAAAACGACTTTTTTCCAGTGAATCAACACACAACAGCTGCCAGTAAGTATTTTTGCACTCTCATTTTCAAATTTTTACAGTTTTATTTTATCAAGAGTGCCTTTTTAAGTTCGTTTTTCTGTCACTATTGGCAGCTTTAGGTCTCACTCAGTCTTAGTACTGACCAAAGCAGTTGATCTTTTTTCTTTTTATCTAGTTTAAAACAGTGTATTCACACATAAAGCCACCAGTAATTAGTACTGGATATTTTCATTTGGCTATTTTAAGTTCTTAAGCTTTGACTTCGTTTTTTTCTCATTGGTTCCAGTTAAGATTGTAGGTTCCTTTTGAACTGGATTAACTGATTACAGACCATTGAATGTGATCTAGGTAGTTATAAGTTTTTTGTGTTTTTTACAATATAATTACCTGGACCAACTGTAGTAAGCCTTTTGCCTGATGAAGGTATATTTTTGACCGAAACGTTGCGACGATAGGCTTACAACTTTTTTTGTTACAATGACAAGATTCATGGATACACGAAATATAGGATGGCGTACGCATCCTGAACGGCGTCCATGGAAATCCAACCAACCTAGACAATTTTTTGACACCAGGTTTTCCCAACATGGGGATTACCCTTTTGATTATAACCCCCGATTCGATTATCAACCACAAAAATATAGGAATACCCCAAACCAACAAAACAGACGCAAATTTCGACAGGGTTACAATCAAGGAGGCTATAGGGGACAGAAATACAACCAACAGGCCCCACGATCGAGGAAACCCAACAGACAACAGCATTTTAAATACAGGAATGACAATGGTGAGCAAACTACCAACAATAGGGCCAAGAACACACCAGAATACGCAGAATTCTGTCTTCTGGTCCGTAAAATGTACAATCTCATCCGTGCTGTTCACCATCTCAACAAAGTTGGCAGGGCCTCAGATTCAAAATCAGAACCCCCTACAATCACACGCTTAACCACCTACCTCTCGGAGGTCATGAAACCGGCCAACATGACTGAAGACACACGATTGTTGCTGGAGGGTAATGCTCGCAACTGGGCCCACACTACTCGCCTCATTTTACGGGACCATTACAAACTGCAAATACGGGAGGCACGTCAAACCTGGCAAAATTCTTTACCTGATGATTGGCGCGAACCCTTCCAGGTAGCCGCAAGATGGGCACGCAGACACTTTGGAAAACGAATAGATGGGGACGCAGTGGAACAAGTGGAGGCTCTCTTTGTCACACTGGAAGAGAGGAGAGGGTTAAATACAACACCCCGACCACAGAGGGACAGGGATGACAGTGAGACCAGGCTTATCAGAGAGGACGGGGCCTTGTTCTCAGAAGAGGATTTTCCACCTCTTTCAAGGCCTGGGGATACTTCATCTCCCCTTATACCTCTCATTGCCCCTCTATCTGGTTTATCCACCCCATCCCCTGCTCTACCCAAACCCCAACGACAAAGGGTGTCTAGGCGGTCCTCGGCCAACCCAGCCGTTGCTGAACGGGACAATTTTCCTGAGCTTTCTCACATACAGGAGGGACCTACATTGAGTCAAGCAGCGGCTACTTCCACCCCGAGGCTTATTGATGAGCCTTCTGTCCATTATGACCCACAATTAGTGGTTCATTCTCACACTTCCACCACTGCGGGTGATGACTTAGAGGTGTTAGACGAGGCTACTATCAGTGAGACAGGGGCCTCACCACAAGGGGATAACCACACCTCACAACCAATCGTGATGGAGGCACCTGTAGAAGAACAGGACCTCCTGGTATCTTTGCATGAGGAGGGGAGGGAGCCAGCACAGCCCCCTTCATTGGTACCTGTACCTAGCGTGAACACCCCCCCACTTAGGCCCAGAATCAGACCAATTAGACATCTTTCTACAATCAGGAAGATGATTGATTGGACCCTCACTGTCCGTAAAAAGTATTTGATAGTAGGTGATTCTAACCTCTCCCGGATTCCTGATTTTGAAATAGAAGACCTACAGATAGATAGTTATCCCGGGGCCAACTTTAGACATGCGGAGGCCATTCTATCCAAAACCAAGGTTTTGGCCCAGGTGGAGAGGGTAGTCTTGGCATTTGGCTTAAACAATAGGACCCAGCAGTTCAGGGTCACAGCCATTAAACAAATGCAAAGGGCACTCAAAATGGCCAAGACCATGTTTCCTCAAGCCAGGATATGGATTCCGCTCATCAACTTCTCTAGGTCCTTGAAATTGCAGGAACAACTCACTTTAACGGCAATGAATGACCATATCCAGAAACACATTACTCATATCCCTCTTTTACCCGCCCAAAGATTTTTGGTGGAATCTGATGGAATTCACTGGACACCTGCAACAGCTAGGGCGATGCTGGAACACTGGAGTGTTTACTTAAACTTATAAGCCCTGCAAACCCAATAAAGGGGATGGAGGAACAGGGGGTAATTAACCTCTCAAAACAGTTTGTTCCAACTCAAAACCAATTGGCGGTATTGAAAAAGGGCTTATCTTTCGTCCCGGTCCCAAATTGGGACAGTAATTCTAAAAAACAGCTGAGGGCAGATTTGCAGGTGTATCATCGCCGCCTTCTATTAACAGCTTTTTTTGAATCCCGGGAGGACACTGAGCCGACCCCGTTTACACCGCAATCTAAATGGACACCTAAATTATCTCAAGTTCCACCTCCAGTGAGAAAGATAATTAGAGCTGACAAGTATGCTTTTCAAAATTTACATTGGGAGCAGAAAGATTTACCCAATCTTTCTATTGGGGAAATGCAGGCTCTGAAACAACTAAAAGGAAACAAACAAATTATTATAAAACCAGCCGATAAGGGAAGTGCCGTGGTAATTATGGATATTCAACAGTACATTTGGGAAGCAGAACGACAATTAAATAATCCAGACCATTACATTAAATTGGACAAGCCCATTTATTTGGATACAATCCCACAAGTACAAAACATTTTAATGTCCTTAAAAGAAAAAGGTTTTTTGAATCAAAAACAGGTTCATTATTTAATTGGCAAAGACAAACCACGCCCTAGATACTTTTATTTACTGCCAAAGATCCATAAGGCTCCTGGATCCTGGAGCCGGCCTTATGAAATCCCCCCGGGTCGTCCGATTGTGTCAGACTGTAGCAGTGAAACCTATGGTACAGCGGAATATGTTGAATATTTTCTGAATCCGATTTCTACCAGACACCGTAGTTATCTAAAGGACACTTATGATTTTATTCAGAAAATTAGAGAACTAAAATTACCGTCACATTGTTTTTTGTTTACTATGGATATTGATAGTCTCTATACGAACATAGAGACACAAGCCGGGCTGGAAGCAGTAAAGGACTGGCTTAAGAGATATCCAGACCCGAAGAGACCTGATAGCCTACTCTTACAATTGCTGGAAATTAATCTCACAAAAAATGACTTTGAGTTCAATGGGCAATTTTATTTGCAGATTAAGGGTACGGCAATGGGCAAGCGTTTCGCTCCTTCCTATGCGAACATTTACATGGCCCAATGGGAGGAGGCAGCCCTCAGGTCCTGCCCAATCAAACCACTGCATTATTATAGATTCCTTGATGATATTTGGGGTGTCTGGTCGGGAACAGAACAGGAATTCACTAAGTTTGCTGACCATCTAAACAATTTCCATCGATCCATCAAAATTAAATCTACACTGCATAACTCTGAGGTCAATTTTTTGGACACAGTAACATACAAAGGCCTAGATTTTGAGGACACTGGACGTCTGGATGTCAGAGTATATTTTAAGGATACCGACACCCACGCTTTATTACACAAAAAAAGTTTTCACCCCAGGCACACCTTTAGGGGCATCATAAAATCCCAGTTATTACGTTTCCACAGAATTTGTACCCGCAAGGAAAGTTTCTGGGAAGCCACCAAGGTGCTCTTTCATGCCCTCAGGAAGAGGGGTTACTCGCGCTCTTTCTTGAGGAAAGCATGTAAGACTTTTTTGTGTGAAACCCCTCAGGATTCAAGACAGTTAGTACCCTTTGTAACCACATTTTCTCATTCAAGTACTCTCCTCCACAAAATGACCAGGGATAACTTCCTTAAATTTGTGGAGAGACAAACGGTACTACAAAATCACCGCATCATAGCCGCACACAGGAAGAATCCTAACCTGAAGGACATTCTGGTGCGGAGTAGGCTTTCACCACCCAACCGGCCAAAAACACCATTCACAACCTCAGAATACCTCCCCAAACAGTGGGTCTCAAACCGACAGTCAAAACAACTCTTTAAAATTTGGCCTGAGGTGTCTTTCAGATCTTTTAATTGTGTTTATTTGATTTACTGTCAAAAATGTAACATACAGTATGTGGGTGAAACCAGGAACACTATTGCGACTAGATTAATTCAACATAAATATAATATAAGGAAAAAGAAGGAGACACACACGCACATCGTACAACATTTTATTTCACATGGTTTACATTCACTGAGAGTAATGGGATTGGAACAGAACGAAATGTGGACTACATTTACACGTAAAAGGACAGAAAGGAATTGGATAAAAAAATTGGGCACAGAACATCCATGGGGCCTCAATGAGAAATAGGGTCTTCAGGTTCCAAAGATCTTACCCTAACCTTCAACCTACTTTTTACCCCCTATTTAGTGGATTGGGCTTTGGGCTTTGGAACACCAATCCCCTACCCAGACCCTAAACCTAAAACTTAACCCCAAACCCAACTCTTACCCTAACCTTAACCCCTATCCACAACCCCAACTCTTAAAACTTAACCCCAAACCCAACTCTTACCCTAACCTTAACCCCTATCCACAACCCCAACTCTTATCCTTACCCTAACCTCTACCCTTACCCACACCCAAATCCCTAACCCACCATTGCCCTTAGTCCCAATCCATTGGGTCTTATCATCACCCCCTCTCATTGGATGATTCTTCTACAATAATTTCCATACTTATTTTACCCTACACTAATTCCCAGTATTTGTTTCCCTTTGTTTTGGGAGTGGAACGAGCTGTAGGGTGATGGGACTTGGTGGCTAGACTGAGGACAGGCCTGTGCACAACGTGGACTCTGGCAATTGTTGGGGACCCGGTATAAATTTTACCTAACCCTAACCCTAGCCCCGGACTTCGAGGAGGCAACATACCCCACGAAATGTTGGGAAGTTAAATGACCAAAAGGAGTCAACTACTTAAGGCCATACAGCCAGGAGGAGCAGCACACAGAGCCCTCATTTCTGCCCCGGACTTCGAGGAGGCAACACACACCCCACGAAATGTTGGGAGAACAGCTAAATGACCAAAAGGAGTCAACCACTGAAGGCCATACAGCCAGAATGCATCTTCCGTAAGTCTAACAGACTAATTTTTTGAACACCCCCAAAGCTAAACATTAGCCTGGGCTAAGCTAATCACTTGAGCTGATTTTCATGTTAAATTCTAAATTGAATTACTGGAAATAATTAACAACTACACCTAACCCCAACTCTAAACATAACCCCAGATGCGGTGATTTAATTTAACCCCAATATGTTTAACCCCAAGTCTAAATTTAACCCTCAATTGGCGAATAACCCCAAGACCCATATGATGTCTAAAATTGAACCCCAAGATGTGGAAGACTAATCCTAATTTGGAAACTCATGGATTTTGGTGAAAGGGGGATTGTGAGGCGAAAGGGGGAACGTATAAGTGAACTGTTGTGATGTCGGAGCGTCTCAGGAGGAGGTGAGCTGTGGAGGAAAGGTATCCTAAGGAAGGAATGTGCCCAGAGGGGGAGGTGAACCCATGCAAGGCCCGTGCACAACTTGGGCCCACCTCGGTGGGTCCTTGCAAACCCTAACCTAACCGGCCAGTGCCTGTATGGCGATCTGCCTTTCTAGGGGGTATCGGACCCCCACAGATCTGCCGTCTGATGGCAAAGAGTCTCAACAGATCTGCCACCCTGGTACCCAAAGCCATCTCTTGGACATCGGAATCCGGAACCTGCAAACAGAGGAACAAAATTAAGGAAAGAACAAAATTACGGGAAGGAATAAATTAATATATATTACTAATTGGTCATAGCTCCTACCATGCCTGATGAGGGCGACGGAGCCCAGAAACGCGTTGCAGAAATGGAGCTGAAATTAACATGCATGTATAAAAACCTGGAAAATAAATTGAAAAATACTTACCTGATAACCCGAATGGAGGACAAACAAACCTGCAAAGAAAAACAGCAGAAGTTAGTAAAAGTGATTATAACAAAAATAAATACGTACATACCTGGAAAATAAATTAAAGGATACTTACCTGATAACCCGGATGGAGGACAAACAAACCTTCAAAGAAAAATAACAGAAGTTAGTAAAAGTGATTACAACAAAAATAAATACTTACCTGTTGGACCTGGAAAGATGGAACCTATATAAAGAGGAGACAACACACAAAGCCCTCATTTCTGCCCCGGACTTCGAGGAGGCAACATACCCCACGAAATGTTGGGAAGTTAAATGACCAAAAGGAGTCAACTACTTAAGGCCATACAGCCAGGAGGAGCAGCACACAGAGCCCTCATTTCTGCCCCGGACTTCGAGGAGGCAACACACACCCCACGAAATGTTGGGAGAACAGCTAAATGACCAAAAGGAGTCAACCACTGAAGGCCATACAGCCAGAATGCATCTTCCGTAAGTCTAACAGACTAATTTTTTGAACACCCCCAAAGCTAAACATTAGCCTGGGCTAAGCTAATCACTTGAGCTGATTTTCATGTTAAATTCTAAATTGAATTACTGGAAATAATTAACAACTACACCTAACCCCAACTCTAAACATAACCCCAGATGCGGTGATTTAATTTAACCCCAATATGTTTAACCCCAAGTCTAAATTTAACCCTCAATTGGCGAATAACCCCAAGACCCATATGATGTCTAAAATTGAACCCCAAGATGTGGAAGACTAATCCTAATTTGGAAACTCATGGATTTTGGTGAAAGGGGGATTGTGAGGCGAAAGGGGGAACGTATAAGTGAACTGTTGTGATGTCGGAGCGTCTCAGGAGGAGGTGAGCTGTGGAGGAAAGGTATCCTAAGGAAGGAATGTGCCCAGAGGGGGAGGTGAACCCATGCAAGGCCCGTGCACAACTTGGGCCCACCTCGGTGGGTCCTTGCAAACCCTAACCTAACCGGCCAGTGCCTGTATGGCGATCTGCCTTTCTAGGGGGTATCGGACCCCCACAGATCTGCCGTCTGATGGCAAAGAGTCTCAACAGATCTGCCACCCTGGTACCCAAAGCCATCTCTTGGACATCGGAATCCGGAACCTGCAAACAGAGGAACAAAATTAAGGAAAGAACAAAATTACGGGAAGGAATAAATTAATATATATTACTAATTGGTCATAGCTCCTACCATGCCTGATGAGGGCGACGGAGCCCAGAAACGCGTTGCAGAAATGGAGCTGAAATTAACATGCATGTATAAAAACCTGGAAAATAAATTGAAAAATACTTACCTGATAACCCGAATGGAGGACAAACAAACCTGCAAAGAAAAACAGCAGAAGTTAGTAAAAGTGATTATAACAAAAATAAATACGTACATACCTGGAAAATAAATTAAAGGATACTTACCTGATAACCCGGATGGAGGACAAACAAACCTTCAAAGAAAAATAACAGAAGTTAGTAAAAGTGATTACAACAAAAATAAATACTTACCTGTTGGACCTGGAAAGATGGAACCTATATAAAGAGGAGACAACACACAAAGCCCTCATTTCTGCCCCGGACTTCGAGGAGGCAACATACCCCACGAAATGTTGGGAAGTTAAATGACCAAAAGGAGTCAACTACTTAAGGCCATACAGCCAGGAGGAGCAGCACACAGAGCCCTCATTTCTGCCCCGGACTTCGAGGAGGCAACACACACCCCACGAAATGTTGGGAGAACAGCTAAATGACCAAAAGGAGTCAACCACTGAAGGCCATACAGCCAGAATGCATCTTCCGTAAGTCTAACAGACTAATTTTTTGAACACCCCCAAAGCTAAACATTAGCCTGGGCTAAGCTAATCACTTGAGCTGATTTTCATGTTAAATTCTAAATTGAATTACTGGAAATAATTAACAACTACACCTAACCCCAACTCTAAACATAACCCCAGATGCGGTGATTTAATTTAACCCCAATATGTTTAACCCCAAGTCTAAATTTAACCCTCAATTGGCGAATAACCCCAAGACCCATATGATGTCTAAAATTGAACCCCAAGATGTGGAAGACTAATCCTAATTTGGAAACTCATGGATTTTGGTGAAAGGGGGATTGTGAGGCGAAAGGGGGAACGTATAAGTGAACTGTTGTGATGTCGGAGCGTCTCAGGAGGAGGTGAGCTGTGGAGGAAAGGTATCCTAAGGAAGGAATGTGCCCAGAGGGGGAGGTGAACCCATGCAAGGCCCGTGCACAACTTGGGCCCACCTCGGTGGGTCCTTGCAAACCCTAACCTAACCGGCCAGTGCCTGTATGGCGATCTGCCTTTCTAGGGGGTATCGGACCCCCACAGATCTGCCGTCTGATGGCAAAGAGTCTCAACAGATCTGCCACCCTGGTACCCAAAGCCATCTCTTGGACATCGGAATCCGGAACCTGCAAACAGAGGAACAAAATTAAGGAAAGAACAAAATTACGGGAAGGAATAAATTAATATATATTACTAATTGGTCATAGCTCCTACCATGCCTGATGAGGGCGACGGAGCCCAGAAACGCGTTGCAGAAATGGAGCTGAAATTAACATGCATGTATAAAAACCTGGAAAATAAATTGAAAAATACTTACCTGATAACCCGAATGGAGGACAAACAAACCTGCAAAGAAAAACAGCAGAAGTTAGTAAAAGTGATTATAACAAAAATAAATACGTACATACCTGGAAAATAAATTAAAGGATACTTACCTGATAACCCGGATGGAGGACAAACAAACCTTCAAAGAAAAATAACAGAAGTTAGTAAAAGTGATTACAACAAAAATAAATACTTACCTGTTGGACCTGGAAAGATGGAACCTATATAAAGAGGAGACAACACACAAAGCCCTCATTTCTGCCCCGGACTTCGAGGAGGCAACATACCCCACGAAATGTTGGGAAGTTAAATGACCAAAAGGAGTCAACTACTTAAGGCCATACAGCCAGGAGGAGCAGCACACAGAGCCCTCATTTCTGCCCCGGACTTCGAGGAGGCAACACACACCCCACGAAATGTTGGGAGAACAGCTAAATGACCAAAAGGAGTCAACCACTGAAGGCCATACAGCCAGAATGCATCTTCCGTAAGTCTAACAGACTAATTTTTTGAACACCCCCAAAGCTAAACATTAGCCTGGGCTAAGCTAATCACTTGAGCTGATTTTCATGTTAAATTCTAAATTGAATTACTGGAAATAATTAACAACTACACCTAACCCCAACTCTAAACATAACCCCAGATGCGGTGATTTAATTTAACCCCAATATGTTTAACCCCAAGTCTAAATTTAACCCTCAATTGGCGAATAACCCCAAGACCCATATGATGTCTAAAATTGAACCCCAAGATGTGGAAGACTAATCCTAATTTGGAAACTCATGGATTTTGGTGAAAGGGGGATTGTGAGGCGAAAGGGGGAACGTATAAGTGAACTGTTGTGATGTCGGAGCGTCTCAGGAGGAGGTGAGCTGTGGAGGAAAGGTATCCTAAGGAAGGAATGTGCCCAGAGGGGGAGGTGAACCCATGCAAGGCCCGTGCACAACTTGGGCCCACCTCGGTGGGTCCTTGCAAACCCTAACCTAACCGGCCAGTGCCTGTATGGCGATCTGCCTTTCTAGGGGGTATCGGACCCCCACAGATCTGCCGTCTGATGGCAAAGAGTCTCAACAGATCTGCCACCCTGGTACCCAAAGCCATCTCTTGGACATCGGAATCCGGAACCTGCAAACAGAGGAACAAAATTAAGGAAAGAACAAAATTACGGGAAGGAATAAATTAATATATATTACTAATTGGTCATAGCTCCTACCATGCCTGATGAGGGCGACGGAGCCCAGAAACGCGTTGCAGAAATGGAGCTGAAATTAACATGCATGTATAAAAACCTGGAAAATAAATTGAAAAATACTTACCTGATAACCCGAATGGAGGACAAACAAACCTGCAAAGAAAAACAGCAGAAGTTAGTAAAAGTGATTATAACAAAAATAAATACGTACATACCTGGAAAATAAATTAAAGGATACTTACCTGATAACCCGGATGGAGGACAAACAAACCTTCAAAGAAAAATAACAGAAGTTAGTAAAAGTGATTACAACAAAAATAAATACTTACCTGTTGGACCTGGAAAGATGGAACCTATATAAAGAGGAGACAACACACAAAGCCCTCATTTCTGCCCCGGACTTCGAGGAGGCAACATACCCCACGAAATGTTGGGAAGTTAAATGACCAAAAGGAGTCAACTACTTAAGGCCATACAGCCAGGAGGAGCAGCACACAGAGCCCTCATTTCTGCCCCGGACTTCGAGGAGGCAACACACACCCCACGAAATGTTGGGAGAACAGCTAAATGACCAAAAGGAGTCAACCACTGAAGGCCATACAGCCAGAATGCATCTTCCGTAAGTCTAACAGACTAATTTTTTGAACACCCCCAAAGCTAAACATTAGCCTGGGCTAAGCTAATCACTTGAGCTGATTTTCATGTTAAATTCTAAATTGAATTACTGGAAATAATTAACAACTACACCTAACCCCAACTCTAAACATAACCCCAGATGCGGTGATTTAATTTAACCCCAATATGTTTAACCCCAAGTCTAAATTTAACCCTCAATTGGCGAATAACCCCAAGACCCATATGATGTCTAAAATTGAACCCCAAGATGTGGAAGACTAATCCTAATTTGGAAACTCATGGATTTTGGTGAAAGGGGGATTGTGAGGCGAAAGGGGGAACGTATAAGTGAACTGTTGTGATGTCGGAGCGTCTCAGGAGGAGGTGAGCTGTGGAGGAAAGGTATCCTAAGGAAGGAATGTGCCCAGAGGGGGAGGTGAACCCATGCAAGGCCCGTGCACAACTTGGGCCCACCTCGGTGGGTCCTTGCAAACCCTAACCTAACCGGCCAGTGCCTGTATGGCGATCTGCCTTTCTAGGGGGTATCGGACCCCCACAGATCTGCCGTCTGATGGCAAAGAGTCTCAACAGATCTGCCACCCTGGTACCCAAAGCCATCTCTTGGACATCGGAATCCGGAACCTGCAAACAGAGGAACAAAATTAAGGAAAGAACAAAATTACGGGAAGGAATAAATTAATATATATTACTAATTGGTCATAGCTCCTACCATGCCTGATGAGGGCGACGGAGCCCAGAAACGCGTTGCAGAAATGGAGCTGAAATTAACATGCATGTATAAAAACCTGGAAAATAAATTGAAAAATACTTACCTGATAACCCGAATGGAGGACAAACAAACCTGCAAAGAAAAACAGCAGAAGTTAGTAAAAGTGATTATAACAAAAATAAATACGTACATACCTGGAAAATAAATTAAAGGATACTTACCTGATAACCCGGATGGAGGACAAACAAACCTTCAAAGAAAAATAACAGAAGTTAGTAAAAGTGATTACAACAAAAATAAATACTTACCTGTTGGACCTGGAAAGATGGAACCTATATAAAGAGGAGACAACACACAAAGCCCTCATTTCTGCCCCGGACTTCGAGGAGGCAACATACCCCACGAAATGTTGGGAAGTTAAATGACCAAAAGGAGTCAACTACTTAAGGCCATACAGCCAGGAGGAGCAGCACACAGAGCCCTCATTTCTGCCCCGGACTTCGAGGAGGCAACACACACCCCACGAAATGTTGGGAGAACAGCTAAATGACCAAAAGGAGTCAACCACTGAAGGCCATACAGCCAGAATGCATCTTCCGTAAGTCTAACAGACTAATTTTTTGAACACCCCCAAAGCTAAACATTAGCCTGGGCTAAGCTAATCACTTGAGCTGATTTTCATGTTAAATTCTAAATTGAATTACTGGAAATAATTAACAACTACACCTAACCCCAACTCTAAACATAACCCCAGATGCGGTGATTTAATTTAACCCCAATATGTTTAACCCCAAGTCTAAATTTAACCCTCAATTGGCGAATAACCCCAAGACCCATATGATGTCTAAAATTGAACCCCAAGATGTGGAAGACTAATCCTAATTTGGAAACTCATGGATTTTGGTGAAAGGGGGATTGTGAGGCGAAAGGGGGAACGTATAAGTGAACTGTTGTGATGTCGGAGCGTCTCAGGAGGAGGTGAGCTGTGGAGGAAAGGTATCCTAAGGAAGGAATGTGCCCAGAGGGGGAGGTGAACCCATGCAAGGCCCGTGCACAACTTGGGCCCACCTCGGTGGGTCCTTGCAAACCCTAACCTAACCGGCCAGTGCCTGTATGGCGATCTGCCTTTCTAGGGGGTATCGGACCCCCACAGATCTGCCGTCTGATGGCAAAGAGTCTCAACAGATCTGCCACCCTGGTACCCAAAGCCATCTCTTGGACATCGGAATCCGGAACCTGCAAACAGAGGAACAAAATTAAGGAAAGAACAAAATTACGGGAAGGAATAAATTAATATATATTACTAATTGGTCATAGCTCCTACCATGCCTGATGAGGGCGACGGAGCCCAGAAACGCGTTGCAGAAATGGAGCTGAAATTAACATGCATGTATAAAAACCTGGAAAATAAATTGAAAAATACTTACCTGATAACCCGAATGGAGGACAAACAAACCTGCAAAGAAAAACAGCAGAAGTTAGTAAAAGTGATTATAACAAAAATAAATACGTACATACCTGGAAAATAAATTAAAGGATACTTACCTGATAACCCGGATGGAGGACAAACAAACCTTCAAAGAAAAATAACAGAAGTTAGTAAAAGTGATTACAACAAAAATAAATACTTACCTGTTGGACCTGGAAAGATGGAACCTATATAAAGAGGAGACAACACACAAAGCCCTCATTTCTGCCCCGGACTTCGAGGAGGCAACATACCCCACGAAATGTTGGGAAGTTAAATGACCAAAAGGAGTCAACTACTTAAGGCCATACAGCCAGGAGGAGCAGCACACAGAGCCCTCATTTCTGCCCCGGACTTCGAGGAGGCAACACACACCCCACGAAATGTTGGGAGAACAGCTAAATGACCAAAAGGAGTCAACCACTGAAGGCCATACAGCCAGAATGCATCTTCCGTAAGTCTAACAGACTAATTTTTTGAACACCCCCAAAGCTAAACATTAGCCTGGGCTAAGCTAATCACTTGAGCTGATTTTCATGTTAAATTCTAAATTGAATTACTGGAAATAATTAACAACTACACCTAACCCCAACTCTAAACATAACCCCAGATGCGGTGATTTAATTTAACCCCAATATGTTTAACCCCAAGTCTAAATTTAACCCTCAATTGGCGAATAACCCCAAGACCCATATGATGTCTAAAATTGAACCCCAAGATGTGGAAGACTAATCCTAATTTGGAAACTCATGGATTTTGGTGAAAGGGGGATTGTGAGGCGAAAGGGGGAACGTATAAGTGAACTGTTGTGATGTCGGAGCGTCTCAGGAGGAGGTGAGCTGTGGAGGAAAGGTATCCTAAGGAAGGAATGTGCCCAGAGGGGGAGGTGAACCCATGCAAGGCCCGTGCACAACTTGGGCCCACCTCGGTGGGTCCTTGCAAACCCTAACCTAACCGGCCAGTGCCTGTATGGCGATCTGCCTTTCTAGGGGGTATCGGACCCCCACAGATCTGCCGTCTGATGGCAAAGAGTCTCAACAGATCTGCCACCCTGGTACCCAAAGCCATCTCTTGGACATCGGAATCCGGAACCTGCAAACAGAGGAACAAAATTAAGGAAAGAACAAAATTACGGGAAGGAATAAATTAATATATATTACTAATTGGTCATAGCTCCTACCATGCCTGATGAGGGCGACGGAGCCCAGAAACGCGTTGCAGAAATGGAGCTGAAATTAACATGCATGTATAAAAACCTGGAAAATAAATTGAAAAATACTTACCTGATAACCCGAATGGAGGACAAACAAACCTGCAAAGAAAAACAGCAGAAGTTAGTAAAAGTGATTATAACAAAAATAAATACGTACATACCTGGAAAATAAATTAAAGGATACTTACCTGATAACCCGGATGGAGGACAAACAAACCTTCAAAGAAAAATAACAGAAGTTAGTAAAAGTGATTACAACAAAAATAAATACTTACCTGTTGGACCTGGAAAGATGGAACCTATATAAAGAGGAGACAACACACAAAGCCCTCATTTCTGCCCCGGACTTCGAGGAGGCAACATACCCCACGAAATGTTGGGAAGTTAAATGACCAAAAGGAGTCAACTACTTAAGGCCATACAGCCAGGAGGAGCAGCACACAGAGCCCTCATTTCTGCCCCGGACTTCGAGGAGGCAACACACACCCCACGAAATGTTGGGAGAACAGCTAAATGACCAAAAGGAGTCAACCACTGAAGGCCATACAGCCAGAATGCATCTTCCGTAAGTCTAACAGACTAATTTTTTGAACACCCCCAAAGCTAAACATTAGCCTGGGCTAAGCTAATCACTTGAGCTGATTTTCATGTTAAATTCTAAATTGAATTACTGGAAATAATTAACAACTACACCTAACCCCAACTCTAAACATAACCCCAGATGCGGTGATTTAATTTAACCCCAATATGTTTAACCCCAAGTCTAAATTTAACCCTCAATTGGCGAATAACCCCAAGACCCATATGATGTCTAAAATTGAACCCCAAGATGTGGAAGACTAATCCTAATTTGGAAACTCATGGATTTTGGTGAAAGGGGGATTGTGAGGCGAAAGGGGGAACGTATAAGTGAACTGTTGTGATGTCGGAGCGTCTCAGGAGGAGGTGAGCTGTGGAGGAAAGGTATCCTAAGGAAGGAATGTGCCCAGAGGGGGAGGTGAACCCATGCAAGGCCCGTGCACAACTTGGGCCCACCTCGGTGGGTCCTTGCAAACCCTAACCTAACCGGCCAGTGCCTGTATGGCGATCTGCCTTTCTAGGGGGTATCGGACCCCCACAGATCTGCCGTCTGATGGCAAAGAGTCTCAACAGATCTGCCACCCTGGTACCCAAAGCCATCTCTTGGACATCGGAATCCGGAACCTGCAAACAGAGGAACAAAATTAAGGAAAGAACAAAATTACGGGAAGGAATAAATTAATATATATTACTAATTGGTCATAGCTCCTACCATGCCTGATGAGGGCGACGGAGCCCAGAAACGCGTTGCAGAAATGGAGCTGAAATTAACATGCATGTATAAAAACCTGGAAAATAAATTGAAAAATACTTACCTGATAACCCGAATGGAGGACAAACAAACCTGCAAAGAAAAACAGCAGAAGTTAGTAAAAGTGATTATAACAAAAATAAATACGTACATACCTGGAAAATAAATTAAAGGATACTTACCTGATAACCCGGATGGAGGACAAACAAACCTTCAAAGAAAAATAACAGAAGTTAGTAAAAGTGATTACAACAAAAATAAATACTTACCTGTTGGACCTGGAAAGATGGAACCTATATAAAGAGGAGACAACACACAAAGCCCTCATTTCTGCCCCGGACTTCGAGGAGGCAACATACCCCACGAAATGTTGGGAAGTTAAATGACCAAAAGGAGTCAACTACTTAAGGCCATACAGCCAGGAGGAGCAGCACACAGAGCCCTCATTTCTGCCCCGGACTTCGAGGAGGCAACACACACCCCACGAAATGTTGGGAGAACAGCTAAATGACCAAAAGGAGTCAACCACTGAAGGCCATACAGCCAGAATGCATCTTCCGTAAGTCTAACAGACTAATTTTTTGAACACCCCCAAAGCTAAACATTAGCCTGGGCTAAGCTAATCACTTGAGCTGATTTTCATGTTAAATTCTAAATTGAATTACTGGAAATAATTAACAACTACACCTAACCCCAACTCTAAACATAACCCCAGATGCGGTGATTTAATTTAACCCCAATATGTTTAACCCCAAGTCTAAATTTAACCCTCAATTGGCGAATAACCCCAAGACCCATATGATGTCTAAAATTGAACCCCAAGATGTGGAAGACTAATCCTAATTTGGAAACTCATGGATTTTGGTGAAAGGGGGATTGTGAGGCGAAAGGGGGAACGTATAAGTGAACTGTTGTGATGTCGGAGCGTCTCAGGAGGAGGTGAGCTGTGGAGGAAAGGTATCCTAAGGAAGGAATGTGCCCAGAGGGGGAGGTGAACCCATGCAAGGCCCGTGCACAACTTGGGCCCACCTCGGTGGGTCCTTGCAAACCCTAACCTAACCCTAACCCTAACCCTAACCCTAACCCTAACCCTAACCCTAGCTTTGGCTTGCCTAACACTACACCTACACTGAATTTAACAACACAAACACCTACACTTACTTTACACTATGGGAGTTTAACGCTAACGTAATGGCGAATTTTTTCGAAAACCTGGCCAAGCTTCGGCTTGGCCACAAGTACATGTACACTGACTTTACAACACACTCACTTACCTGACACGACGGGATGGAAAGATGGGAGCGAGAATGTATGATGGGATGGGACGATGGGGGTTGGTAGAGGGATGGACCGTGCTTTTTGCTGTGCTGTACCATGCGGGCAGTGCGTGTCTTCACGTAGGCCCGCTTTATTACAGTATCGGATTTGATTTAAATTTCCTAACCCTAGACCTGAATCCTTGCCCCAAACCCAGCCCTTACCCCAACCCTAAATCTAAACCTAACCCCAACCTGAACCCTTACCCTAAACTCAACCCTTACCCCAACCCCTAAAACAACCCCAACAACCCCAACCCCCCCCCCCCCCTTTTTCCCCCCCCAACCCAACCCCTACTTACCTTTACTTACCCTTACTTACCTTTCCTTGCCATTCCTGGGCTCCTATCGATCCCCTCGGAGTGCTGGACATTGATTTTTTTCCCCTAACCCTAGATCGATCCTTCTTGATGGCTGGACATAGATTTTTTCTCCTAACCTAACCCTAGATTTCCACTCAGTCGGCTACTTAGCCTTGTTAGCGCTGTTAGCGTCTTTGCTACAGACGTTTGCTTAGCTAGCCGGCTAACGCGGTTAGCGCTGTTAGCATAGTTAGCCTTGTCGGCAACATTGCTGCAGACGTTTGCTCGGCTAGCCGGGTAGCGCCGTTAGCGCCGTTAGCGTGGTTAGCGTTGTTAGCGTAACTGCAAAAAGCAGTAGCTCAGCTAGCTGACAAACGCAGTCGTTAAAGCCAGCTACTGCTAAAAACATTAGCCGAAAACCAAATTCGGCCTGATCGGCATCCGTTTCGCTTGAAATTGTGTCGCCCGGACGTTAACGACGCTCGGGATTTTGCCTACCCCCGCTAATTCGAGGTCGCCGAACGAGCCTGTCGTGCTCCCGCGTCTCTACGACTTACCCTGCCGGAGATACGGCCGAAATAAAAACGTTTCCGGCCGTAGCTCCGCCCCCTGACGGCCCACAGAAACGCCTCGGCTATCCTCGGATAGATCGCATCCACGCCGATCCGGGGATGTTCGTTTCATCCTTCTACAACCTCCCTGTCCGGAGATATCCGCCTTCAAAACATCAGTAGGCCCTAAAGCCGAATGAGTAGGCCTACTGATTACCTTATTTATCCTTATAACCCTAACCTAACCTAACCTAACCCTTACATTCTACACTGTATTTCACTTACACTGCATTTCTCACCTCGTTTTGTAAAATCTAGGGTCCGCCATGTTGGATGCTGTCGAGACCTTCAAAACAACATCGGTTAGGTGAAACTAAGCACCGAGAGCTGTGGTTGCGAAACCTCACTAGTTACCAACGTGGTTGCGAATGTTCGTGTTTTGGGAAACGCCTGTGTCGGTCGCACTATGTTGGTTCACACGAACGAAGGTTGAGAAACACTATGTAGGTGCGACGCAAGTCGCTAAGCTGCTTCTGGTAAAACTCAGCGGCGCCACCTCCCTCCCCGTTTTGCTTTTCAAAGCGCGAGCGTAAGCCTTTTTGGGAAAACACGTCAATCACGGTCAGCAGATATTTTAGCCCCGTCGTTCGCGTCCGACAGCATCTGCATGTTGCACAGGTCCGCTTGGAACTGGTATAGAGGCTTGGGAGCAAACACCCTGTTTTCTAGGGTACCTCAATCGAGCCGGTTTTGTGTAAAGTGTAAGCGTCTTGCTCCAGCAACTACTTTGGCTTTTCCGACTATCTATCTTACCCCCTCCCCGATTCCTCCTTCACCGCCTTCAGGAAACGTTCTTCACCCCCCAACGACCCTGGGTGAGACGGAGTGTAGTAATATATGCTTTTTATCCTCTGCGGCCTTTTTTTTTGTTTGTTTTGCTTCCCCCCCCCCTCCTTTGTCATTTCTTTTTCTTGCCATCTCACCCTTATGACAACACCCTTAAAACACACACACCCTGAGACAGACGAACAACAAAGAGTGGGGCTGGGGATGAACTGAGGGTTTTATTGTAAGGGAATTAAAAAAAAAAACATTTTTTGCCTTTTCTTTGCTTACACACCGTGAGATTACATAGGAAGAATACACGGTTACACAGGAAGGAGCCTCACACACACACACACCATGAATACATGATTACATAGGAAGGATACATGAATACACACACACATACAGGTTAGAAATATGTTTGCTCTTCAATTTGACATTTCAAAGAAATTCAGACAGAGCCCCGCTGGTTGTATAACAGGTCTTGAAATGAAATTGCGTGTCGATAATAAAGTCAGGACCACGGTTGACCTGGACAGCATCGTGTACAGCATCAACCCACTTATCCACGTCAGGGTTAGCCCCGAGTTGCAGATAATGGCTCCCTACATCTATGATCAATGTGTACAGACAGAAAACATATGATACAGGCCACGGATCTGGACAGAAGGCTAGCATCTTCGCCATAACACCTCGGATAGACTCTTCCACTTGCTCTACAGCGCTACTTTTTAGGAAACCAACTCTCTTCCCACGTCGACTCATACTGGTGCCTGATATAATTTTAAACTTCATTCAGAACCCTAGCTCCCATCCATACATCAAAATTTGTACGCCAATCCTCCTACTCAATGTTCACATTCTTCCTAACGACTGATTTTACCATCATCTTTAAAGTTTCTTTACCTTCATGCAGACTGCTTCTGACTGCCAGCATTTTTTTTTTTTTTTCAAGAATACAGAATAAAAACAATCAACAATAACTACTATACTCAGGGGGAGTCAGAAGGTTGAGTGACACCCACACCCACTCATGAATAATTCATGGACATCCATCATTTTGACATAAAGTCGGTTCTTACTCTCTCTAACGACTGACTATACATTTTCGTGATTTCTCTTCACGTAGCAAAAGCATTGGATGCTCCTTGTAGTGTATGGTGGTACTCAAATTCACTTTCACTGTCATGATGTACACCTAATGATCCACAGTTTCTGAAACATCCTCTCCCATTCCCATTCATTGCCTTTATGATATTTTTTCCTAAATGTTTCAGCAATTTTCTTTCTCGTGGTGGTGACTGTAGTACGTCTAACAGTTCAAGTGGGGCATTGGATGGCATAGGACGTTGTGGAGGTGGTGAAAGATGTGGAGAGGGCTTTCTGATGCCATTCAGTGGCTGGGGCAATGCTTTGTGTGTGTGTGTATATGAGGGCCGATTGTGAGGGCTGCACATACATGTGTGTGTGTGTTGAGTGAGAGGGATGTCATAGGTTTTTTGGTGAGAGTACTGAACATTTTGCCATTGCATTTTCTGTGGTTTTCTGAGTATATCTGTGTCTCAGTGAATATGCAGGTCAATTTGACCCGAACACCTTCTGAAGGATATAAATGTCTAGGGGTATGGTAGCATGGTCACTAAATTATGTTTTTGTATTAACATGTTTTCTAGACAAAATAACCCAAAGACAGAGTATCACAAAGAAATGTAACTTTTTTGTTATTTCACTTTAATTAAAAATGAAATATGGGTCAAAATGACCCAAACACCACACAAGGGTTAAATACAAAGAGGCTATTTATCCAAGACAACCCTCTAGACAAATTTCACAAAAAAAACTCACTACATAATTTCAGGCATTTGTACAATACATAGTGAGTAAAAGGACTATTTAAACACGTGTACTGATTTCTCATGCATTACACAGCATCATGCATGCTACAGACTGTGCATCCACACCATTAAAAACTGATTTGATAAGCGTTTGTGGATGTGCAAAAAAGTTTACATTTATTTCAAGTTTCATTACCGCTATAACCATACACACATGCACACAAATTTTTGGTGAGGTTAACTAGATGTATTCTTTAAACATAACCCCCTCAGTCTTTGGTCAAAATAACAAACTCTGGGATGTTTTCCTCCTTGCCTCTTGTGAAAACAAACAAATATTGTAATGCAATAGGTGTCACAACAAAATTAATTATGCTGGCACGCACACACACACACCTACGAACCACACACCAGAGTATAACGTAACACGCATGCCAGCAAAAAGTCTGTGATAGCTGAGCACCCTCACATACCCCACATACCAAATGACATGGCAACCAACATACCAAAGCTTTGACAATAAGTTCGTAAAACCACAGATAGTGTTTACAACCCCCCACATACTGGAGGCTTTAACAGAAAATTTGACACACCCTACAGCTGAGTGCTTTAACATTCATACCACCATGTAACGTAACACGCATGCCACAGCTGACAACAAAACAAACATGGCTCTTTTTTTTTTTTTTAAATCAAACAACACATGGATGCATTGACGGTTACGGATCATTCATTTTAATAGGGTCAATCATTTTTGACAAGGTGCAGGACAGGTACTACTGTCAAACATACTACATTGCAGAATACAAACTAAAATTAAACTGACCTTTGAATACGCTTGCTGACTGCTCACTGTAAATCCATGCTGCGTATTACTACTGCTGTATTTGATGTTTATTAGGCTATGGAACCATTGTATCTGATCATGATTTGTTGACTGTTTTTCTCCATCTTTACACTTTGTATGCCTAGCTGAAACCCCAGGCTTGGAATTAATGAAGATAATCATATGCCTTATGAGATTTTTTTTTTTCGTGTTAATGCCAGCATGGTATTTACAAGAAAGCAGTAACTGAGCAAGTTTATTAGCAAAGTTCATGGTAAAAAAAGGCAAACTAGTATCTGACATTTTACACTGAAACAAAGGAAAACTGCAGTGAGTGCCTTCTGGTTTGGTTTTGTAGTGCATTTTGCACTGACTGCAAAGTAAAAACATGCTAATATTACAGAAAATAATAGCAGGATAAAAAAGTATGAAACTACCACATTAAAAAGAGACTATACTACACTTTTGAATGGTGCAAAAACAAAAATCCAAAAAAAGGCAAATACTGTTTTTGCTTGATTTGGCAGCTGTTCAAAGTAGAGAAAGGCACTGCCACCCAGTTTGCTCATCCAGCCCCTCGCCATTCTATGGCAAGAGTCTGGATGAGCGAACTGGGCGGCACCAGCTCTTTTTTTCAACTTGAACAGCTGGCTCGAGTGAACTTCCTCTCAGTCATGTTTGATTCACTTACACAGCTTTCCCACCAAAAACTAGGCTTAAAATACACAAATACTGACACATTTATCTGCACAATTTCTGGTAGTGGAGGAGTGCGTCCACGCTCTCCCCTGATCACATGGTGTAATAAAACAAGGTCATATGTTTGCTCTTGTAGAATCGTTTGCCGATAGTCTGCAAATACATGTGTCAGTGTTTGTTGATTAAGTCTAATTTTGGGTGGCGGAGCTGCAATTGAATCAAAGCACACTGACACATTCATCTGCAGACCATCACCAAAAGATTCTACAGGAGCAAACACTGGCCTTTCATTGCACCGTGTGATCAGGGGAGTGCTTGGACACGGTACCTCACTACCAAAAACTGTGCAGTAAATTTTGTAGTGCATTTTGCACTGACTGCAAAGTAAAAAAAATGCAAATATTCCAGGAAATATTAGCAGGATACAACAGTATAACACCATCAGATTAAAAAGCCAATACTACACTTTTGAATTTTTGCCAAAAAACAAAAACAAATCCAGATACTGGGGTTTTTAATTTAAAGGGCAGAACTGTTCAAGGTAAAGAGAGGCACCGCCACCCAGCTTGCTCATCCAGCCCCTGGCCATTCAGCTCGATGTTTGGCTCCCACCATGCTGCCATTGCCAGGCCAGGCCTGCCAGTGCCAACGTGGTCTCACTCAACTCATGCGTAGCTAGCAGGGTTGACGCAATGATCAACGAGGTTGTTTGCCCAGGGCCAGGCTCGGCCATTGCACACCGGTGGTGCTGACCCCTGCGAATTCCTCAAATGTAAGAATCTCGACTGCACAATTTCTGGTAGTGGGGGATGGCATCCGTGCTCTCCCCTGTTCATACGGCGCAATGAAAGATCACGACATGTTTGCGCCTGTAGAATCTTTTAGCGATAGTCTGCAGATAAATGTGTCAGTGTGCTTTGATTCACTTGCAGCTTTCCCACCCAAAACTAGACTTAATCAACAAACACTGAAACATTTATCTGCAGAATATCCCCACAAAATTCAACAGGAGCAAACAGGTGACCTTTCATTGCACCGCGTGATCAGGGGAGAACGTGGATGCAGGCCCCCCATTACAAGAAATTGTGCAGTACAGATTCTTACATTACAGGAATTTGCAGAAGTCAGCATGACCGGTGTGCAATGGCCGAGCCTCACTCTGAGCTGACAACCTTCTTGATCGTTGCCTCGACCCTGCTAGGTAAGTATGAGTTGAGTGAGACCAAGCTGGCACTGGCAGGCCTGGCTGTGGGCGATGGCGGGACAGTGGGAGCCAAGCTTCGGGCTGAATGGCAAGGGGCTGGATGAGCGAGCTGGGCGGCACCGGCTCTTTTTTTGACCTTGAACAGCTGGCTCGAGTGAAGTTCCTCTCAGTCATGTCGTTTGATTCACTTACACAGCTTTCCCACCAAAAACTAGGCTTAAACCAACAAATGCTGACATTTATCTGCACAATTTCTGGTAGTGGAGGAGTGTGTCCACGCTCTCCCCTGATCACATGGTGTAATAAAACAAGGTCATATGTTTGCTCTTGTAGAATCGTTTGCCTATAGTCTGCAAATACACGTGTCAGTGTTTGTTGATTAAGTCTAATTTTGGGTGGCGGAGCTGCAATTGAATCAAAGCACACTGACACATTCATCTGCAGACCATCACCAAAAGATTCTACAGGAGCAAACACTGGCCTTTCATTGCACCGTGTGATCAGGGGAGTGCTTGGACACGGTACCTCACTACCAAAAACTGTGCAGTAAATTTTGTAGTGCATTTTGCACTGACTGCAAAGTAAAAAAAATGCAAATATTCCAGGAAATATTAGCAGGATACAACAGTATAACACCATCAGATTAAAAAGCCAATACTACACTTTTGAATTTTTGCCAAAAAACAAAAACAAATCCAGATACTGGGGTTTTTAATTTAAAGGGCAGAACTGTTCAAGGTAAAGAGAGGCACCGCCACCCAGCTTGCTCATCCAGCCCCTCGCCATTCAGCTCGATGTTTGGCTCCCACCATGCTGCCATTGCCAGGCCAGGCCTGCCAGTGCCAACGTGGTCTCACTCAACTCATGCTTAGCTAGCAGGGTTGACGCAATGATCAACGAGGTTGTTTGCCCAGGGCCAGGCTCGGCCATTGCACACCGGTGGTGCTGACCCCTGCGAATTCCTCAAATGTAAGAATCTCGACTGCACAATTTCTGGTAGTGGGGGATGGCATCCGTGCTCTCCCCTGTTCATACGGCGCAATGAAAGATCACGACATGTTTGCGCCTGTAGAATCTTTTAGCGATAGTCTGCAGATAAATGTGTCAGTGTGCTTTGATTCACTTGCAGCTTTCCCACCCAAAACTAGACTTAATCAACAAACACTGAAACATTTATCTGCAGAATATCCCCACAAAATTCAACAGGAGCAAACAGGTGACCTTTCATTGCACCGCGTGATCAGGGGAGAACGTGGATGCAGGCCCCCCATTACAAGAAATTGTGCAGTACAGATTCTTACATTACAGGAATTTGCAGAAGTCAGCATGACCGGTGTGCAATGGCCGAGCCTCACTCTGAGCTGACAACCTTCTTGATCGTTGCCTCGACCCTGCTAGGAAGTATGAGTTGAGTGAGACCAAGCTGGCACTGGCAGGCCTGGCTGTGGGCGATGGCGGGACAGTGGGAGCCAAGCTTCGGGCTGAATGGCAAGGGGCTGGATGAGCGAGCTGGGCGGCACCGGCTCTTTTTTTGACCTTGAACAGCTGGCTCGAGTGAAGTTCCTCTCAGTCATGTCGTTTGATTCACTTACACAGCTTTCCCACCAAAAACTAGGCTTAAATCAACACAGCTTTTCCCACCAAAAACTAGGCTTAAACCAACAAATGCTGACATTTATCTGCACAATTTCTGGTAGTGGAGGAGTGCGTACACGCTCTCCCCTGATCACATGGTGTAATAAAACAAGGTCATATGTTTGCTCTTGTAGAATCGTTTGCCGATAGTCTGCAAATACATGTGTCAGTGTTTGTTGATTAAGTCTAATTTTGGGTGGCGGAGCTGCAATTGAATCAAAGCACACTGACACATTCATCTGCAGACCATCACCAAAAGATTCTACAGGAGCAAACACTGGCCTTTCATTGCACCGTGTGATCAGGGGAGTGCTTGGACACGGTACCTCACTACCAAAAACTGTGCAGTAAATTTTGTAGTGCATTTTGCACTGACTGCAAAGTAAAAAAAATGCAAATATTCCAGGAAATATTAGCAGGATACAACAGTATAACACCATCAGATTAAAAAGCCAATACTACACTTTTGAATTTTTGCCAAAAAACAAAAACAAATCCAGATACTGGGGTTTTTAATTTAAAGGGCAGAACTGTTCAAGGTAAAGAGAGGCACCGCCACCCAGCTTGCTCATCCAGCCCCTCGCCATTCAGCTCGATGTTTGGCTCCCACCATGCTGCCATTGCCAGGCCAGGCCTGCCAGTGCCAACGTGGTCTCACTCAACTCATGCGTAGCTAGCAGGGTTGACGCAATGATCAACGAGGTTGTTTGCCCAGGGCCAGGCTCGGCCATTGCACACCGGTGGTGCTGACCCCTGCGAATTCCTCAAATGTAAGAATCTCGACTGCACAATTTCTGGTAGTGGGGGATGGCATCCGTGCTCTCCCCTGTTCATACGGCGCAATGAAAGATCACGACATGTTTGCGCCTGTAGAATCTTTTAGCGATAGTCTGCAGATAAATGTGTCAGTGTGCTTTGATTCACTTGCAGCTTTCCCACCCAAAACTAGACTTAATCAACAAACACTGAAACATTTATCTGCAGAATATCCCCACAAAATTCAACAGGAGCAAACAGGTGACCTTTCATTGCACCGCGTGATCAGGGGAGAACGTGGATGCAGGCCCCCCATTACAAGAAATTGTGCAGTACAGATTCTTACATTACAGGAATTTGCAGAAGTCAGCATGACCGGTGTGCAATGGCCGAGCCTCACTCTGAGCTGACAACCTTCTTGATCGTTGCCTCGACCCTGCTAGGAAGTATGAGTTGAGTGAGACCAAGCTGGCACTGGCAGGCCTGGCTGTGGGCGATGGCGGGACAGTGGGAGCCAAGCTTCGGGCTGAATGGCAAGGGGCTGGATGAGCGAGCTGGGCGGCACCGGCTCTTTTTTTGACCTTGAACAGCTGGCTCGAGTGAAGTTCCTCTCAGTCATGTCGTTTGATTCACTTACACAGCTTTCCCACCAAAAACTAGGCTTAAACCAACAAATGCTGACATTTATCTGCACAATTTCTGGTAGTGGAGGAGTGCGTCCACGCTCTCCCCTGATCACATGGTGTAATAAAACAAGGTCATATGTTTGCTCTTGTAGAATCGTTTGCCGATAGTCTGCAAATACATGTGTCAGTGTTTGTTGATTAAGTCTAATTTTGGGTGGCGGAGCTGCAATTGAATCAAAGCACACTGACACATTCATCTGCAGACCATCACCAAAAGATTCTACAGGAGCAAACACTGGCCTTTCATTGCACCGTGTGATCAGGGGAGTGCTTGGACACGGTACCTCACTACCAAAAACTGTGCAGTAAATTTTGTAGTGCATTTTGCACTGACTGCAAAGTAAAAAAAATGCAAATATTCCAGGAAATATTAGCAGGATACAACAGTATAACACCATCAGATTAAAAAGCCAATACTACACTTTTGAATTTTTGCCAAAAAACAAAAACAAATCCAGATACTGGGGTTTTTAATTTAAAGGGCAGAACTGTTCAAGGTAAAGAGAGGCACCGCCACCCAGCTTGCTCATCCAGCCCCTCGCCATTCAGCTCGATGTTTGGCTCCCACCATGCTGCCATTGCCAGGCCAGGCCTGCCAGTGCCAACGTGGTCTCACTCAACTCATGCTTAGCTAGCAGGGTTGACGCAATGATCAACGAGGTTGTTTGCCCAGGGCCAGGCTCGGCCATTGCACACCGGTGGTGCTGACCCCTGCGAATTCCTCAAATGTAAGAATCTCGACTGCACAATTTCTGGTAGTGGGGGATGGCATCCGTGCTCTCCCCTGTTCATACGGCGCAATGAAAGATCACGACATGTTTGCGCCTGTAGAATCTTTTAGCGATAGTCTGCAGATAAATGTGTCAGTGTGCTTTGATTCACTTGCAGCTTTCCCACCCAAAACTAGACTTAATCAACAAACACTGAAACATTTATCTGCAGAATATCCCCACAAAATTCAACAGGAGCAAACAGGTGACCTTTCATTGCACCGCGTGATCAGGGGAGAACGTGGATGCAGGCCCCCCATTACAAGAAATTGTGCAGTACAGATTCTTACATTACAGGAATTTGCAGAAGTCAGCATGACCGGTGTGCAATGGCCGAGCCTCACTCTGAGCTGACAACCTTCTTGATCGTTGCCTCGACCCTGCTAGGAAGTATGAGTTGAGTGAGACCAAGCTGGCACTGGCAGGCCTGGCTGTGGGCGATGGCGGGACAGTGGGAGCCAAGCTTCGGGCTGAATGGCAAGGGGCTGGATGAGCGAGCTGGGCGGCACCGGCTCTTTTTTTGACCTTGAACAGCTGGCTCGAGTGAAGTTCCTCTCAGTCATGTCGTTTGATTCACTTACACAGCTTTCCCACCAAAAACTAGGCTTAAATCAACACAGCTTTTCCCACCAAAAACTAGGCTTAAACCAACAAATGCTGACATTTATCTGCACAATTTCTGGTAGTGGAGGAGTGCGTACACGCTCTCCCCTGATCACATGGTGTAATAAAACAAGGTCATATGTTTGCTCTTGTAGAATCGTTTGCCGATAGTCTGCAAATACATGTGTCAGTGTTTGTTGATTAAGTCTAATTTTGGGTGGCGGAGCTGCAATTGAATCAAAGCACACTGACACATTCATCTGCAGACCATCACCAAAAGATTCTACAGGAGCAAACACTGGCCTTTCATTGCACCGTGTGATCAGGGGAGTGCTTGGACACGGTACCTCACTACCAAAAACTGTGCAGTAAATTTTGTAGTGCATTTTGCACTGACTGCAAAGTAAAAAAAATGCAAATATTCCAGGAAATATTAGCAGGATACAACAGTATAACACCATCAGATTAAAAAGCCAATACTACACTTTTGAATTTTTGCCAAAAAACAAAAACAAATCCAGATACTGGGGTTTTTAATTTAAAGGGCAGAACTGTTCAAGGTAAAGAGAGGCACCGCCACCCAGCTTGCTCATCCAGCCCCTCGCCATTCAGCTCGATGTTTGGCTCCCACCATGCTGCCATTGCCAGGCCAGGCCTGCCAGTGCCAACGTGGTCTCACTCAACTCATGCGTAGCTAGCAGGGTTGACGCAATGATCAACGAGGTTGTTTGCCCAGGGCCAGGCTCGGCCATTGCACACCGGTGGTGCTGACCCCTGCGAATTCCTCAAATGTAAGAATCTCGACTGCACAATTTCTGGTAGTGGGGGATGGCATCCGTGCTCTCCCCTGTTCATACGGCGCAATGAAAGATCACGACATGTTTGCGCCTGTAGAATCTTTTAGCGATAGTCTGCAGATAAATGTGTCAGTGTGCTTTGATTCACTTGCAGCTTTCCCACCCAAAACTAGACTTAATCAACAAACACTGAAACATTTATCTGCAGAATATCCCCACAAAATTCAACAGGAGCAAACAGGTGACCTTTCATTGCACCGCGTGATCAGGGGAGAACGTGGATGCAGGCCCCCCATTACAAGAAATTGTGCAGTACAGATTCTTACATTACAGGAATTTGCAGAAGTCAGCATGACCGGTGTGCAATGGCCGAGCCTCACTCTGAGCTGACAACCTTCTTGATCGTTGCCTCGACCCTGCTAGGAAGTATGAGTTGAGTGAGACCAAGCTGGCACTGGCAGGCCTGGCTGTGGGCGATGGCGGGACAGTGGGAGCCAAGCTTCGGGCTGAATGGCAAGGGGCTGGATGAGCGAGCTGGGCGGCACCGGCTCTTTTTTTGACCTTGAACAGCTGGCTCGAGTGAAGTTCCTCTCAGTCATGTCGTTTGATTCACTTACACAGCTTTCCCACCAAAAACTAGGCTTAAACCAACAAATGCTGACATTTATCTGCACAATTTCTGGTAGTGGAGGAGTGCGTCCACGCTCTCCCCTGATCACATGGTGTAATAAAACAAGGTCATATGTTTGCTCTTGTAGAATCGTTTGCCGATAGTCTGCAAATACATGTGTCAGTGTTTGTTGATTAAGTCTAATTTTGGGTGGCGGAGCTGCAATTGAATCAAAGCACACTGACACATTCATCTGCAGACCATCACCAAAAGATTCTACAGGAGCAAACACTGGCCTTTCATTGCACCGTGTGATCAGGGGAGTGCTTGGACACGGTACCTCACTACCAAAAACTGTGCAGTAAATTTTGTAGTGCATTTTGCACTGACTGCAAAGTAAAAAAAATGCAAATATTCCAGGAAATATTAGCAGGATACAACAGTATAACACCATCAGATTAAAAAGCCAATACTACACTTTTGAATTTTTGCCAAAAAACAAAAACAAATCCAGATACTGGGGTTTTTAATTTAAAGGGCAGAACTGTTCAAGGTAAAGAGAGGCACCGCCACCCAGCTTGCTCATCCAGCCCCTCGCCATTCAGCTCGATGTTTGGCTCCCACCATGCTGCCATTGCCAGGCCAGGCCTGCCAGTGCCAACGTGGTCTCACTCAACTCATGCTTAGCTAGCAGGGTTGACGCAATGATCAACGAGGTTGTTTGCCCAGGGCCAGGCTCGGCCATTGCACACCGGTGGTGCTGACCCCTGCGAATTCCTCAAATGTAAGAATCTCGACTGCACAATTTCTGGTAGTGGGGGATGGCATCCGTGCTCTCCCCTGTTCATACGGCGCAATGAAAGATCACGACATGTTTGCGCCTGTAGAATCTTTTAGCGATAGTCTGCAGATAAATGTGTCAGTGTGCTTTGATTCACTTGCAGCTTTCCCACCCAAAACTAGACTTAATCAACAAACACTGAAACATTTATCTGCAGAATATCCCCACAAAATTCAACAGGAGCAAACAGGTGACCTTTCATTGCACCGCGTGATCAGGGGAGAACGTGGATGCAGGCCCCCCATTACAAGAAATTGTGCAGTACAGATTCTTACATTACAGGAATTTGCAGAAGTCAGCATGACCGGTGTGCAATGGCCGAGCCTCACTCTGAGCTGACAACCTTCTTGATCGTTGCCTCGACCCTGCTAGGAAGTATGAGTTGAGTGAGACCAAGCTGGCACTGGCAGGCCTGGCTGTGGGCGATGGCGGGACAGTGGGAGCCAAGCTTCGGGCTGAATGGCAAGGGGCTGGATGAGCGAGCTGGGCGGCACCGGCTCTTTTTTTGACCTTGAACAGCTGGCTCGAGTGAAGTTCCTCTCAGTCATGTCGTTTGATTCACTTACACAGCTTTCCCACCAAAAACTAGGCTTAAATCAACACAGCTTTTCCCACCAAAAACTAGGCTTAAACCAACAAATGCTGACATTTATCTGCACAATTTCTGGTAGTGGAGGAGTGCGTACACGCTCTCCCCTGATCACATGGTGTAATAAAACAAGGTCATATGTTTGCTCTTGTAGAATCGTTTGCCGATAGTCTGCAAATACATGTGTCAGTGTTTGTTGATTAAGTCTAATTTTGGGTGGCGGAGCTGCAATTGAATCAAAGCACACTGACACATTCATCTGCAGACCATCACCAAAAGATTCTACAGGAGCAAACACTGGCCTTTCATTGCACCGTGTGATCAGGGGAGTGCTTGGACACGGTACCTCACTACCAAAAACTGTGCAGTAAATTTTGTAGTGCATTTTGCACTGACTGCAAAGTAAAAAAAATGCAAATATTCCAGGAAATATTAGCAGGATACAACAGTATAACACCATCAGATTAAAAAGCCAATACTACACTTTTGAATTTTTGCCAAAAAACAAAAACAAATCCAGATACTGGGGTTTTTAATTTAAAGGGCAGAACTGTTCAAGGTAAAGAGAGGCACCGCCACCCAGCTTGCTCATCCAGCCCCTCGCCATTCAGCTCGATGTTTGGCTCCCACCATGCTGCCATTGCCAGGCCAGGCCTGCCAGTGCCAACGTGGTCTCACTCAACTCATGCGTAGCTAGCAGGGTTGACGCAATGATCAACGAGGTTGTTTGCCCAGGGCCAGGCTCGGCCATTGCACACCGGTGGTGCTGACCCCTGCGAATTCCTCAAATGTAAGAATCTCGACTGCACAATTTCTGGTAGTGGGGGATGGCATCCGTGCTCTCCCCTGTTCATACGGCGCAATGAAAGATCACGACATGTTTGCGCCTGTAGAATCTTTTAGCGATAGTCTGCAGATAAATGTGTCAGTGTGCTTTGATTCACTTGCAGCTTTCCCACCCAAAACTAGACTTAATCAACAAACACTGAAACATTTATCTGCAGAATATCCCCACAAAATTCAACAGGAGCAAACAGGTGACCTTTCATTGCACCGCGTGATCAGGGGAGAACGTGGATGCAGGCCCCCCATTACAAGAAATTGTGCAGTACAGATTCTTACATTACAGGAATTTGCAGAAGTCAGCATGACCGGTGTGCAATGGCCGAGCCTCACTCTGAGCTGACAACCTTCTTGATCGTTGCCTCGACCCTGCTAGGAAGTATGAGTTGAGTGAGACCAAGCTGGCACTGGCAGGCCTGGCTGTGGGCGATGGCGGGACAGTGGGAGCCAAGCTTCGGGCTGAATGGCAAGGGGCTGGATGAGCGAGCTGGGCGGCACCGGCTCTTTTTTTGACCTTGAACAGCTGGCTCGAGTGAAGTTCCTCTCAGTCATGTCGTTTGATTCACTTACACAGCTTTCCCACCAAAAACTAGGCTTAAATCAACACAGCTTTTCCCACCAAAAACTAGGCTTAAACCAACAAATGCTGACATTTATCTGCACAATTTCTGGTAGTGGAGGAGTGCGTACACGCTCTCCCCTGATCACATGGTGTAATAAAACAAGGTCATATGTTTGCTCTTGTAGAATCGTTTGCCGATAGTCTGCAAATACATGTGTCAGTGTTTGTTGATTAAGTCTAATTTTGGGTGGCGGAGCTGCAATTGAATCAAAGCACACTGACACATTCATCTGCAGACCATCACCAAAAGATTCTACAGGAGCAAACACTGGCCTTTCATTGCACCGTGTGATCAGGGGAGTGCTTGGACACGGTACCTCACTACCAAAAACTGTGCAGTAAATTTTGTAGTGCATTTTGCACTGACTGCAAAGTAAAAAAAATGCAAATATTCCAGGAAATATTAGCAGGATACAACAGTATAACACCATCAGATTAAAAAGCCAATACTACACTTTTGAATTTTTGCCAAAAAACAAAAACAAATCCAGATACTGGGGTTTTTAATTTAAAGGGCAGAACTGTTCAAGGTAAAGAGAGGCACCGCCACCCAGCTTGCTCATCCAGCCCCTCGCCATTCAGCTCGATGTTTGGCTCCCACCATGCTGCCATTGCCAGGCCAGGCCTGCCAGTGCCAACGTGGTCTCACTCAACTCATGCGTAGCTAGCAGGGTTGACGCAATGATCAACGAGGTTGTTTGCCCAGGGCCAGGCTCGGCCATTGCACACCGGTGGTGCTGACCCCTGCGAATTCCTCAAATGTAAGAATCTCGACTGCACAATTTCTGGTAGTGGGGGATGGCATCCGTGCTCTCCCCTGTTCATACGGCGCAATGAAAGATCACGACATGTTTGCGCCTGTAGAATCTTTTAGCGATAGTCTGCAGATAAATGTGTCAGTGTGCTTTGATTCACTTGCAGCTTTCCCACCCAAAACTAGACTTAATCAACAAACACTGAAACATTTATCTGCAGAATATCCCCACAAAATTCAACAGGAGCAAACAGGTGACCTTTCATTGCACCGCGTGATCAGGGGAGAACGTGGATGCAGGCCCGCGTGATCAGGGGAGAACGTGGATGCAGGCCCCCCATTACAAGAAATTGTGCAGTACAGATTCTTACATTACAGGAATTTGCAGAAGTCAGCATGACCGGTGTGCAATGGCCGAGCCTCACTCTGAGCTGACAACCTTCTTGATCGTTGCCTCGACCCTGCTAGGTAAGTATGAGTTGAGTGAGACCAAGCTGGCACTGGCAGGCCTGGCTGTGGGCGATGGCGGGACAGTGGGAGCCAAGCTTCGGGCTGAATGGCAAGGGGCTGGATGAGCGAGCTGGGCGGCACCGGCTCTTTTTTTGACCTTGAACAGCTGGCTCGAGTGAAGTTCCTCTCAGTCATGTCGTTTGATTCACTTACACAGCTTTCCCACCAAAAACTAGGCTTAAACCAACAAATGCTGACATTTATCTGCACAATTTCTGGTAGTGGAGGAGTGCGTCCACGCTCTCCCCTGATCACATGGTGTAATAAAACAAGGTCATATGTTTGCTCTTGTAGAATCGTTTGCCGATAGTCTGCAAATACATGTGTCAGTGTTTGTTGATTAAGTCTAATTTTGGGTGGCGGAGCTGCAATTGAATCAAAGCACACTGACACATTCATCTGCAGACCATCACCAAAAGATTCTACAGGAGCAAACACTGGCCTTTCATTGCACCGTGTGATCAGGGGAGTGCTTGGACACGGTACCTCACTACCAAAAACTGTGCAGTAAATTTTGTAGTGCATTTTGCACTGACTGCAAAGTAAAAAAAATGCAAATATTCCAGGAAATATTAGCAGGATACAACAGTATAACACCATCAGATTAAAAAGCCAATACTACACTTTTGAATTTTTGCCAAAAAACAAAAACAAATCCAGATACTGGGGTTTTTAATTTAAAGGGCAGAACTGTTCAAGGTAAAGAGAGGCACCGCCACCCAGCTTGCTCATCCAGCCCCTCGCCATTCAGCTCGATGTTTGGCTCCCACCATGCTGCCATTGCCAGGCCAGGCCTGCCAGTGCCAACGTGGTCTCACTCAACTCATGCTTAGCTAGCAGGGTTGACGCAATGATCAACGAGGTTGTTTGCCCAGGGCCAGGCTCGGCCATTGCACACCGGTGGTGCTGACCCCTGCGAATTCCTCAAATGTAAGAATCTCGACTGCACAATTTCTGGTAGTGGGGGATGGCATCCGTGCTCTCCCCTGTTCATACGGCGCAATGAAAGATCACGACATGTTTGCGCCTGTAGAATCTTTTAGCGATAGTCTGCAGATAAATGTGTCAGTGTGCTTTGATTCACTTGCAGCTTTCCCACCCAAAACTAGACTTAATCAACAAACACTGAAACATTTATCTGCAGAATATCCCCACAAAATTCAACAGGAGCAAACAGGTGACCTTTCATTGCACCGCGTGATCAGGGGAGAACGTGGATGCAGGCCCGCGTGATCAGGGGAGAACGTGGATGCAGGCCCCCCATTACAAGAAATTGTGCAGTACAGATTCTTACATTACAGGAATTTGCAGAAGTCAGCATGACCGGTGTGCAATGGCCGAGCCTCACTCTGAGCTGACAACCTTCTTGATCGTTGCCTCGACCCTGCTAGGTAAGTATGAGTTGAGTGAGACCAAGCTGGCACTGGCAGGCCTGGCTGTGGGCGATGGCGGGACAGTGGGAGCCAAGCTTCGGGCTGAATGGCAAGGGGCTGGATGAGCGAGCTGGGCGGCACCGGCTCTTTTTTTGACCTTGAACAGCTGGCTCGAGTGAAGTTCCTCTCAGTCATGTCGTTTGATTCACTTACACAGCTTTCCCACCAAAAACTAGGCTTAAACCAACAAATGCTGACATTTATCTGCACAATTTCTGGTAGTGGAGGAGTGCGTCCACGCTCTCCCCTGATCACATGGTGTAATAAAACAAGGTCATATGTTTGCTCTTGTAGAATCGTTTGCCGATAGTCTGCAAATACATGTGTCAGTGTTTGTTGATTAAGTCTAATTTTGGGTGGCGGAGCTGCAATTGAATCAAAGCACACTGACACATTCATCTGCAGACCATCACCAAAAGATTCTACAGGAGCAAACACTGGCCTTTCATTGCACCGTGTGATCAGGGGAGTGCTTGGACACGGTACCTCACTACCAAAAACTGTGCAGTAAATTTTGTAGTGCATTTTGCACTGACTGCAAAGTAAAAAAAATGCAAATATTCCAGGAAATATTAGCAGGATACAACAGTATAACACCATCAGATTAAAAAGCCAATACTACACTTTTGAATTTTTGCCAAAAAACAAAAACAAATCCAGATACTGGGGTTTTTAATTTAAAGGGCAGAACTGTTCAAGGTAAAGAGAGGCACCGCCACCCAGCTTGCTCATCCAGCCCCTCGCCATTCAGCTCGATGTTTGGCTCCCACCATGCTGCCATTGCCAGGCCAGGCCTGCCAGTGCCAACGTGGTCTCACTCAACTCATGCTTAGCTAGCAGGGTTGACGCAATGATCAACGAGGTTGTTTGCCCAGGGCCAGGCTCGGCCATTGCACACCGGTGGTGCTGACCCCTGCGAATTCCTCAAATGTAAGAATCTCGACTGCACAATTTCTGGTAGTGGGGGATGGCATCCGTGCTCTCCCCTGTTCATACGGCGCAATGAAAGATCACGACATGTTTGCGCCTGTAGAATCTTTTAGCGATAGTCTGCAGATAAATGTGTCAGTGTGCTTTGATTCACTTGCAGCTTTCCCACCCAAAACTAGACTTAATCAACAAACACTGAAACATTTATCTGCAGAATATCCCCACAAAATTCAACAGGAGCAAACAGGTGACCTTTCATTGCACCGCGTGATCAGGGGAGAACGTGGATGCAGGCCCCCCATTACAAGAAATTGTGCAGTACAGATTCTTACATTACAGGAATTTGCAGAAGTCAGCATGACCGGTGTGCAATGGCCGAGCCTCACTCTGAGCTGACAACCTTCTTGATCGTTGCCTCGACCCTGCTAGGAAGTATGAGTTGAGTGAGACCAAGCTGGCACTGGCAGGCCTGGCTGTGGGCGATGGCGGGACAGTGGGAGCCAAGCTTCGGGCTGAATGGCAAGGGGCTGGATGAGCGAGCTGGGCGGCACCGGCTCTTTTTTTGACCTTGAACAGCTGGCTCGAGTGAAGTTCCTCTCAGTCATGTCGTTTGATTCACTTACACAGCTTTCCCACCAAAAACTAGGCTTAAATCAACACAGCTTTTCCCACCAAAAACTAGGCTTAAACCAACAAATGCTGACATTTATCTGCACAATTTCTGGTAGTGGAGGAGTGCGTCCACGCTCTCCCCTGATCACATGGTGTAATAAAACAAGGTCATATGTTTGCTCTTGTAGAATCGTTTGCCGATAGTCTGCAAATACATGTGTCAGTGTTTGTTGATTAAGTCTAATTTTGGGTGGCGGAGCTGCAATTGAATCAAAGCACACTGACACATTCATCTGCAGACCATCACCAAAAGATTCTACAGGAGCAAACACTGGCCTTTCATTGCACCGTGTGATCAGGGGAGTGCTTGGACACGGTACCTCACTACCAAAAACTGTGCAGTAAATTTTGTAGTGCATTTTGCACTGACTGCAAAGTAAAAAAAATGCAAATATTCCAGGAAATATTAGCAGGATACAACAGTATAACACCATCAGATTAAAAAGCCAATACTACACTTTTGAATTTTTGCCAAAAAACAAAAACAAATCCAGATACTGGGGTTTTTAATTTAAAGGGCAGAACTGTTCAAGGTAAAGAGAGGCACCGCCACCCAGCTTGCTCATCCAGCCCCTCGCCATTCAGCTCGATGTTTGGCTCCCACCATGCTGCCATTGCCAGGCCAGGCCTGCCAGTGCCAACGTGGTCTCACTCAACTCATGCGTAGCTAGCAGGGTTGACGCAATGATCAACGAGGTTGTTTGCCCAGGGCCAGGCTCGGCCATTGCACACCGGTGGTGCTGACCCCTGCGAATTCCTCAAATGTAAGAATCTCGACTGCACAATTTCTGGTAGTGGGGGATGGCATCCGTGCTCTCCCCTGTTCATACGGCGCAATGAAAGATCACGACATGTTTGCGCCTGTAGAATCTTTTAGCGATAGTCTGCAGATAAATGTGTCAGTGTGCTTTGATTCACTTGCAGCTTTCCCACCCAAAACTAGACTTAATCAACAAACACTGAAACATTTATCTGCAGAATATCCCCACAAAATTCAACAGGAGCAAACAGGTGACCTTTCATTGCACCGCGTGATCAGGGGAGAACGTGGATGCAGGCCCGCGTGATCAGGGGAGAACGTGGATGCAGGCCCCCCATTACAAGAAATTGTGCAGTACAGATTCTTACATTACAGGAATTTGCAGAAGTCAGCATGACCGGTGTGCAATGGCCGAGCCTCACTCTGAGCTGACAACCTTCTTGATCGTTGCCTCGACCCTGCTAGGTAAGTATGAGTTGAGTGAGACCAAGCTGGCACTGGCAGGCCTGGCTGTGGGCGATGGCGGGACAGTGGGAGCCAAGCTTCGGGCTGAATGGCAAGGGGCTGGATGAGCGAGCTGGGCGGCACCGGCTCTTTTTTTGACCTTGAACAGCTGGCTCGAGTGAAGTTCCTCTCAGTCATGTCGTTTGATTCACTTACACAGCTTTCCCACCAAAAACTAGGCTTAAACCAACAAATGCTGACATTTATCTGCACAATTTCTGGTAGTGGAGGAGTGCGTCCACGCTCTCCCCTGATCACATGGTGTAATAAAACAAGGTCATATGTTTGCTCTTGTAGAATCGTTTGCCTATAGTCTGCAAATACACGTGTCAGTGTTTGTTGATTAAGTCTAATTTTGGGTGGCGGAGCTGCAATTGAATCAAAGCACACTGACACATTCATCTGCAGACCATCACCAAACAATTCTACAGGAGCAAGCACGTGACCTTTCTTTGCACCGTGTGATCAGGGGAGAGCACGGACAAGTCCTGTCTGACCAGAAATTGTGCAGTGAATATTCCTACATTTGAGGAATTCACAGGGGCCAGCACGACCAGTTAGCATGGTACCTTAATGGCACAACTCTGCCTGACTGCCGCAGTGGTAGAAGAAAGCATTCTTGTCCTTGGCAGGGCAGTCCGGCCTGGTGCAGTGGACACTGTAGCGGCAGACACCCACTGGTCTCCAGAAGATGACAGTGGTGAAAGAACGTGTCTGCCAAGGGAACGCTCCCTCATCCCACACCAGGAAATGCAGGGGGATAAAACCACATCCGGTCATCCCTCAGTACTATTGTCCACCTCGACCAGCCGTATTTGTCCTTATAGGATGCTGCCTTTTGGAAGAGCCCCCTGTCTTCATCTTCTTTCAGCCACTTGATGTCCTCCTTGGACAGCCCGTTGTGTCCAGACTGAAAGCCTTTGTGCCACCCTTCAAATGTGACCTTGTAACAGCAAACACACATCATGTAATAACCATTAGGTGCTCAGAATTTCAATCATTTTCATGCATAAAAATCTCATACATTAAAATCTCATGCATTACCCTCCAGTTCTGCAGCCTGTGTCACAGATGCAGAAGCCTATAAACGATCAGTGCATTAGCTGAAATATTAATGGTGCTGGGACGCGTAATGGCCGAGCATGACTTTGTTTGCCTTTCAGTTCTCTATTCGTGTTGACTCTTAAAGAACTTACCCGCAATGGTGGAAGGATGTCTGCGTGTGGAGTGACTGGCTCCCCATTTCTGGTCCTCTGTGTCTGCCAATGGTCTCCTCTATAAATGAACACCAAACACTTTCCTAAATACACATATATAAACATGTCAAAGCAGTTACATGACACTTTCATATTTCATCTCGAGGTGACCCACTCTTAGCATCAGTCAGTGTGTATGTCTGTCTCTACCCATCAACTCTGTTTCTGTTTGGCCAATAGAGATTCTGCATTATGAGTTGTGGTGACATTAACATAAGACCTCATTAAAACTAACGTACCTTGTCTTTCATTGGTGGAGCTTTCACCAGCAGACCATCATCCTCCCAACCGGGATCTGATAAGCTGTAGGCAAAAGTGGTAGCCGCTGTTGGACGGGCCTTCCTGGTGGAGGCAGCCCCTGCTGCAGGGACCTTGCTGGTGGAGGCAGCTGCTGATGGAGGGGCTACGTCCTGCTGAGGTTTCTGTAACACATCATTGAATTTCAGCTTTGAAGAATATTTGACTTATTGTGCTGTGATTTTGACTGAATAAATACTTACACATACTTAACTCTTTATCAAGGATGTACTGTCTGAATCTCTTCAGGGACTTGAGATGTCTTCCTCCATGACAAGCCACTGCTTCACGGAAGTATAAGCCTCCTGAGCCATCATCTGCTCATGGTCAGTGCCAGCTTGAGGATCAGCCTGAAGCCTCTTGTGCAGTCTGAACCACTGCCACCTGTCCATAGATGGCCCTATCCAGGTTAATTTCTAGATGGCAGGAGACTGCAGGGAACAGTTGCACATATTTCAGGAGCTGCTCCTTCACCCAATCATAGAGGATTTTCCTCTAGGTGGTGGGTCTCTGATGTGGCGATCAAGGAGACTACAATTTACATTTAACATTAAACATTATGCATCAGAAACAAAACTATACATATCTTGATCGTATTTAGTGTGCCATACTTACCATTTGATGTAGCCAACATTTTCTACCAGCTATTTAAAACTTTTGCTGTTGTATTTGCCAAAAGTTATAATCAGCTGACCCAGACGCTGTACCACAGTTGGGGTTGCTTTTTAGCTAAAGACAAAGTAAGAAAAACACTTGCAGTGCTTTGTGTTAGATTACATGCCTAGAAAGTAGTAAACACAGGATGGGTGCATCTGTGACACTTAGCAACTCTTACCTTCTTCATAAGCCATCTTGGGGTCTCGCAGCCTGCTGTCAGTCTATGGGCTCATAGGCTTGGACTGATATGCCTTGGCCTGCTTGCTTGTCTTAAGGATGCATTGTTGCCTGTCTTTGGGCACACTTATGTCCAGAAGGCACAATATAGGCATCAAAGGATTATTTCTCTTCTGGGAGGAGAAAGACCATAAGTTTGTTTGATACAACATTGCCTCTGTATCGCGGTCTTGCATTGTACAACATTAGAAAAATCAGACCGTATCTGCCCCAATATGCCTACAGCTGTAGGCTGTAGACTCTCGACCAATCCGCCATCGCCAATACACAACTGTAGACTGTTATAAACCAATCAGCAGTCATTAATTCCCAAACTGTAGATGATAGCCCAATTGGGAGCGTCAACTGTCTACAGTTTCTACAAAAAAAAAATAGTACTACTTGACATCTATTAAAATAAGCTATACGGGCACTCGCACATCTTTTTCTTATATCCCTCATCAGAATAAGTACGATATCGTAGCCTACTAATCTATTTTGTTTTTAAATATGAGAAAACATACTATGTACGTTACTGAATTCACCATCAAACCAACCAAACCAGCCGTCAACACCACTTGGCAGTATTTTACATAATACAATTGTACATAGTCATAGTGCCGATTGAAAATATCATCCACAGACATAGGAAAATATCAGTCCAGGTAAGTTGTCCTACTTTTTTTTTTTTTATGACTGGCTACCGGTACGTTATAGGAGCTATAGTGCTAGGCGATGCTTGCCGTTTAAACAAAACTAGCGCGTTACCACCGTCATCAACAGATCCATTTAAGCCACTTAAAAACTTCTCGTTATCTGAAAATAAGCGGTCATGGCTCACCTCAAATCGTTATATAGACATCACTGGGGAAAGATCCTCGGCTCAGCTGTTCATAACTTTGCTTGCTGACACAATCCCACCTGCCGCCGAGCGGGGGCGGCGATCCGATTGGCATGAGGGCCCGTTGGTTGGCAGAACTGTCGACTGTTCTGTGCGGTAGTTGGCCTAAACTGTAGAAACAGGGGGATACCCATTGCCCCCAGAGTCTACAGTTGGCCTATTTCAGTTTAATTGTTGTTTGCAATAAATTGCTTACTCACATTTATTCTTGTCTCTCTCCAATTTCTTTTTGCATTTTGAAGCACTACCTAGAACCTTCTTAACATCCAACAGTGCAAAATGTGAATTTGTGCAATTTTTCAACTGCTCTTAGGATAAGGGGAAACTAACTAAGAACATGGCACCAACGAGACCTGTGGGAGAAGTCAGAAGTTTAGGCAGTGAACAGAATACGTGTTGCAGTTGCAGTAGATTGGGTAGTGTCGCAATCGTGGGAAACAACAGAGATCAACCCAGGCCAAGCGGAGACAGTAGGCCCAACTCACGATGTGTTTCACCAGAGGCCAGCTCATTTCCAGGTCAGATGAATTTAGCAAACCTGACCCAGACTTGTCAGATGAGTGGTTGCCGTCTATCAACAGGGAGCAGCAGAGCCTCATCCCCAAATGCTCCAGGAAGACATGAGGGAGGTAAGACGAGCTAATTGTTATCATTTTGATTGCTATGATTTCTTGATTAATTTCTTGGACTTCCCCCTTTAGTCCATGTCACAAATGCCATTTAGTCCCACAAGCTCATACTGTAATGTTGCTAGTACTGATGTGAAGGAATTTTTAATTTACAGGTCATGCTCACAGTGCCTCTCCTGTTAGCGTAGAAGAAAGGTAAAAACACAAAACTTTTCTGCACATCACACTGCAGCAATGACAATATGCATGTATGTTTATGGTAATTGAATACATTTCTATTATTAACAGGTCGTGCATCGAGCAGAGGTCATGGCCGAGATTCTGGCTGGCATCAACACACCCACACCTAACAAACACTTTACTATAGCTGCCACAGCATACATACATGCCTGTGAATAACTACAATTTTTACCTTTTGACAATGTATGAACATTTACATTGTTACATATTTGTTACATGTCTAAATTATTATTTTGCCATCAAAAGCACTGTTTTTGCTGTTTTATAGGAGGAAACCACCCACATTCCATATTCCAGTTGTTTCATGCGGAATATAAGAGCAAACTAATCTATCAATGTGGTACTCATCTTCTATGGTAGAGGGGAACACTAAATAATGTGTGTACCAAGTATAGTATATTGACACTACAACTGTTAGCTGGACCCTTCCATTTTAGTGGTGAGCTGTAGCATCCACGAATGTAGCCTGTGTGTGCAGGCTGAGAGTTAAAATACAGCTGATGGAGTTTGGTCTCCAACATAATATCCATAATGGTACAAAATGTAAGATCAGTCGAAATATATAACAGTAGGGAATTCCAGTTACAGGGTTAATAAATACAACAGTTTTCACAAAACGAATGTGAAGCTACGAGAAGGGTAACTGCTACCAAGGCAAATCAAATTAGCCTGGACGGTGCAGCGTGTATTGTGCAGCATAGCATTTTTTATCCAAAATACTGACGAGTACAAAGAAGGACAAGAAGACTGAGTCATACATTGAGAGGTTTGAGAAATGGATGATCATTAATGAAGTGGAGGAAGGCAAAAAGGCCAACATTTTCCTGTCTGTAATAGGTGCAGAAGCCTATGGACTTAAACCTCTGCTTACCAGATAAACATATGAGAGGGTACTTTGAAGTGCTGTCCATTATAAACCCAAGCCACTAGGTTAACGGTTTAAATTTCAAAAAAGGAACCAGCAAGAAAATGAGATTATGTGGTGGCATTAACATGCAAATACACAAACTGAACAAGTTGAGTGCATTGTCAATGAAATCAAAAGAGTGTGGGGAAACCTTAAGTGTTATCTTTCAAGTTACGCAGGCAAAACATGATTCTGGACTTTAAATACTGTGGCAGACACCACCAACGGGGGAAATGTCCTGCTTATGGCGAAAAATGCAAATCACTTTTCAAGCAAGTGCATGTCCAAAGCATTGTCATATGCAACAAAAAGGCCAGTACACATGGTAAAAGAACAGTCTGACTCAGATTCAGAAGAGATGTTTATAGACATGGTAAAATCAAATAATGGTGATGACTGAAGTAGACCTCATCATAAATGACAAGGAAATAAGATTTAAAATAGACACAGAAGCTCAATGCAATATCATACTAGAATTCATCCACAGACAGATTTGTGCAAAATGTATGACATCGAAAGCAAAGTTAGAGACTTATGGAGGAGAACACTTAAATCCAATAAAGAAAAGGCCTGTTGACAATACAAAGGAAGATTCCATCATGTCAAATTTCAAGTTTTAAATCAGACAACCTGCGTGCGCCTTGGCCACATAAAAAGCATCAGTGAGGTAAAAACATGTCAAAGTCAAGATATACAGGAGACATATGCAGACATATTTGATGGACTGGGCGGTTTTGAAGGAGAACACCACATCAACATCAGAAATGATGCACAACCCATCATCTACACTCCACGGAAGGTTTCCGGAGCCTTGAGAGACAAAATAAAGGCAGAAGTGAGAAGTGGACATCACTGAAAAGGTAACAGAGCCCAGGCAGTGAGTAAAAAGCAGGTTAACAGTATGGACATCAGAAAAAAAGAAAATGGGGATATGTATGGACCCCAAGGACGTAAAAGTCACTATTGAAAGGAAACACTACCCTATGAAGATGATCGTGGAAGTGATGGTTTGTGTGGCAGGAGCTAAGATGTTTGGCACATTAGATGCTCAGTCTGGATACTGGCAGGTCAAGTTGGATAAGGAAAGTTCAGCACTACGCACTTTTAACACCCTTTTTGGCCACTACGCATACAAAAGGCTACCCTTGGAAAAAAGACAGCTGGAGAAATATTTCAAAGACTCATGACTGAAATGTTTGAGGACATGGAGGGAGTAGAGGTAATCGATCATGACATGTTTGTATGGGGGGCAAATGAAGAGCAGCACAACCAGAGGCTGAAAAGGGCATTGGAGTGAGTGACAAAAGAACATGAAAGTCAACTGAGAAAAATGCACATTCACTGCACAAGAAGTCAAATACATGGGGCACATCCTGACATAGAAGGACTTAAGCCAGACCCAAAGTGGAGGCCATCAGGAAAATACAAAAACCCACCAACATTGAGGGATATTTAGGGATGCTAATATTTTTAGAGAAGTTCATACCGTAGCTATGCACCATAACTGTCTCACTCCAGGTACTGCTAGATAATACCACAGAATGGAGTTGGATGGAGAAACAAGACAAGAGCTTCGAGAAATTGCAAGAGACGGTCACAGAAGCTCCAGTACTAAAATACTATGACACATCAAAGCCAGTCAAACTAAGCGTGGATGCCTCTAGTTTTGGAATAGGAGCTGTACTTTGTCAAGATCACCGTCCCCATGGCTTATGCATCAAAATCCTTAAACACCACAAAAAAAAAAAAAAAGATATGCACAAATAGAAAAAGAGTATGGCGCCATCATGTTTGTCATGTGACACTACCAGTATCTGTTCAGACGTGGGTTCAAGTCAAAACGGATCACAAACCTTTGGAAACCATAATAAAGAAACCCTTGGCCCGACACCCCACTAAGACTTCAGAAAATGCTCCTCAGGCTTCAGAAATACAACTGTGAAATACAAAAAAGGACAGCAACTTTATGTAGCTGATGACCTGAGTACAAACTTTCTAAAAGACACAGATAAAAACAAAAATAAGGATGATGTACAAGTGTATGCAGTAAAGTGTTTACCCATAGTACCCAATAGACTTCAGGACATACTCACAGAAACAGAGAAGGATCCAAACCTCACTGCAGTAAAAAAAAGTTTTTCCTCCAGGGTTGGCCAGATAAAAAGAAATGAACACATGAAATCAGAAACACTTGACAAGGCCAAAGTGTACTGGGACTGCAAGACTGAAATGACAGTAGAAGATGGACTAATATTCAAAGGAAACAGACTAGTGATACCAAACACTCTGAGAAGGATGATGCTGAAAAAAGTACACTTCAGCAAACAAGGGATCGAGAAAACGAAGAGGCTAGCAAGAGATGTCATTCTGGCCGGCGATGCACAGTCTTAATGTGCCATATGCAACACATACAGAAGGCAGAATAGAAAGGAGCCCATGATTGGTCATGAAAAGGGAGTACAGTTAGCAAAAAATCTTCTCTAGAAAGCCAAAGCTGATCAACAAGACCCTCAACCTTGCGCTCCTGGACTATCAAAATACACCTCTGGATGGACTACCTTCACCTGCACGGCTGCTTATGGGCCACAAAACAAAGACAAGACTGCCCACAGCACAAAAACTGCTTCAACCAGGAACAATTACAGTGGTGCAGGATAGAATGACGGTCAACCTAAACAGAGAGAAACACTACTATGACAGAGGATCACATGCGCCGCCAAACCTTAGCCCAGGAGACAGTGAAGTTAAGGGAAGGCAAGCAGAGGACACCAGTTAAAGTAGTAAAACCAACACCTGAGCCACAGTCATACCTAGAAGGAGACAGACAACAGTACAGGCGAAATAAAAAGGGACCTCGTCAAAATTGAGAAAGACTGAACTTCTAACAGCGGAAATGAACTTAATTGGGTTTAGAACCCAGGTTTCCTGGGTGGTAGTCAGTGGACAAACCCACCAACCTACTAGTAAATCCAACTCAAAAGTACCCAGAAGAAAGTCTTTAGTGAATGAGATTTTTTCCAAATTAAACATACAACAAACTCAATAAATCCAAAAAGAAAAACAGGGGTATGCTATCCAGCAGTGAAAATACAGAAAGGACACCAATGGGTAATTCAACAGGCACTTCCAGTTCACAAAACGCACAAAAGATCCAAACAAAGTTCCACAAGGCAAAACATAGGCAGTCAAGATGAAGAACATCAAAGGAAACAGCGCTTCAGAATAATAAGCTGTATTGTTTTTTGTTTATTTAGGTTTATTGCCATTTTGAGGTACTATGGCTATTTCATGGCCAAAGCAGGAAAAGTTAAATATTACACATTTTTAAAATAAAATCAAATACATAAATAGATTACAATTTTTTTTTTTTTTTTAACATTAATACATGTTAAAAAGTTCAAAACCTTTAAAGGTGGAACCTTACGAAAAATGTCAATAAGATTACTTTCTTTAAAAAACTGCTGCCTTTTAATTCTCAGGACAGAGCAAGACAACATATGCTTGATTGATAAAGGTGTATTACAAAACTGACACAGTGAAAGTTCACTTCCAGTCAATAAAAAAGCACGAGTTAATCTAGAATGACCAATTCTACATCTCGTATAGACGACTTGATCATGTCTAGATGAGAGAAAAGATTACCCTCTTTTTAACAGACCGTCATATTTCATGCAGTTTGTTATTAAGACATTCATCCCATTCAGTTTGCCATTTATCAAAGAAAGGAACACAGTACAGGTTTAGCATCAAAGGGAGGGATTTGACATTCAGTAACTTCTTCACTCAAGGCTCTTTTAGCAGCACTATCTGATTTCTCATTGCCCGTCAGACCCATATGGCCTGGGACCCAACAAAAAACATTATGCAAACCCAGATTTTTTAGAAGTTCCACTTTTTCCAAGTGTTCTTTCAATCAGGGGATGGGCTGTTTTAAAAGACTCCAGTGCTTGAAGACATGATATAGAATCTGTACAAATCAAAGAATACTGCTGATTGGTCTCTTCTATATATTCAAGCCCTAAAAGCAAAGCTTGAGCCTCAGCTGTAAAAACAGAACATAGTTCTGGGATGCGTAAGCCACGCTGGATTGAACCAACTGCTATAGCTGATGACACACAGTTAGCCTTTTTGGAATCATCAGTATAGATGGGTGTATATAAAGGAAAATGTTGTCGTACATCAAAAAAGGAATTCAGGAATCCAGGTTATGCATCAAGGATACAGGGATGGTATACTCGAGCAATTTAAACAAAAAAATATGTTCATATCACTCGATTGGTCCTCAGCCAAAGCCTTCAAGGAAAATACAAACATGGTCTCACTAAAAGGTTCCACAGAAAACCTGGACAAGCCGATTGATTGGATCGGGCCTTCCAACCTTCTGCCTAAGTGAAGTAGGAGCCAAACCACTGCGTTGGACTTTTAGCAGCCGCAGCAAAACACATTCCTCAAGTGCCAGGAACTCTTCCTCCACTGACACAGGTCGCAACTCACGGCAGACAAGTCGCCCCATTTGTCGCCTCTTACGATCAGCAAGGGGGTGCTGGGGACCTATTCTACCCCGGGTCCCCACGGGGGTAGAATTGTAAGCAAAAACAGGAAAGGACAAGAGTAGGTACCCAACTGCGTTACTCCTCGAAGACACAGCAAAGACTCTACAAAACACAGGACTTAAATACTAGCGGCTAATTGAATAACAAGGCAGGCACATGACCAGTGTAACAGGGTGCAGATGAGTGTAACCAACCAAAGACACAGATACCCAAGAACACTGTTAACTTGTAACATTTCTTATTCCCTTAACAGGTTACCTATGAATGTTCCTAAATAACGCTCTCTTGAATGTTACATTTTTATAAACACTATTCTTTTACAGGAGGATGTTAGAGAGCATCCTGATTATTAAATGTTGCTATTCTAAGTTCAACCCTATTACAGTTTCACTAAAGCACTACTGTCTAGCACTCAATAGAGTAAGCCACAGCCTCCAGTAATGAGCTGGCTGGAGAGCTACGGGGTGACAGCAAAAAGAGCAAAATGTACCTTCATGCAGTAGAGAGTGGAGTACCTGGGGCATCTGATAGATAGAGAGGGACTTCACCCCACTGACACAATAGTAAATGCACCCCAGCTCACAAACACCACAAAACTACAGTCATTTTTAGGACTGGTAAAGTACTATGGCCATTTCATGAAAGACCTGTCGACCATACCACAGCCTCCTCACCAACTTCTAAAGAAAGTTCACTGGAAATGGACACCAGAGTGCACAGCAGCATTCAAAAATGCAAAAGAACAGCTAGTGAAGAGCTCAATAATAGTAGATCACCAAGAAACTTCTGAGATTAGCTTGTGACGCATCCCCTTAATCCCATTAGGTGCGGTCATGTCACACATAATGGAAAATGGGGATGAGAAGCCTATCGCTTTTACATCAGGACACTGACTGATGCAGAAGGTACATATAGTCAGATACAGAAGGAGACTTGGGCTATAATATTTGGTGTGACCAAATTACATAAATACCTGTATGGCTGCAAGTTCAGTTTAATAACTGACCACAAACCCCTTCTTGCCATTTTAGGACCAAAGTCTGAAATCCCTACACTAGCTGCTTTGTGTATGCAGCATTGGGTGCTGAGACTGATGGCTTATGATTACAACAGAGTACAGAACATCAGAGGAAAATGGAAACGCATTATCTAGACTGCCGGGGAAAGGAAAGGATAGTACAGCGGAGGAGAACATTCTCTTATTTCTCATTAGCTAATGAGCTTTCCATGCAGGCTGCAGAGATTGCAGAGCACTCTAAAGGACCTAATCTTATGTAAAGTACTAGAGCTGACTTGGTCTGGATGGTCGGGTTATATCAAGGACACTGAAACCATACTTCACCTGAAGAAATGGATTGTCTGTAGAACAAGTAGGCGCTCTGTGGGGAATCCGAGTGATCATCCCACCAGCAGAGACAGACTGCTGCACGACCTACACCAAGGGCACCCTGGATGGTGCAAGATAAAGAACTTGGCCAGGAGCTTCTTGTGCAAGCAATGTGATGCTTGTCAGAGTGCGAAGAAACTACCAGCAGCAGCACCACTACACTGCTGGCAGTGGCCTACTAGGGTGTTGCAGAGGCTACATAATGACTTTGCATATCAGTATGCATTTCTGACCCTTAAGGTGACCTAAGGCAGGCTTTGATCTTTAAGGCCTTTGCATGAAAATTTCCCCACCATACAATCTGCATAGAAAGTCTACAGAATAGGCCCAGTTCCTTACCTGGCATCCACCTCCTCATTGTCCATGGTCAGGTGACATGTAGACAGTGTCTGGCCCCCTCTTCTGCATGTGCTATGGGAAATACAAAGTGAGACGTGTCAAAGTTTGAAGTTAGTATCTATCCATCCATCCATCCATCCATCCATCCATCCATCCATCTTCTCTTGGAGCCTGGAGCATATGTGTAGGAAATAAGAACTCAGACTTATGTCCAGGATTTTCCTGGTTACGTGGACTCTGTGGTCTCTGTCCTGGGGAGTGCCTTGAAGGCCCTGCCTGAGATGGCCCTGCTTGTTCCTGCTCAAATCTGGTCTTCTTTGGCTTATCCTTTGGGAATTACTAAGTCAGACACAAGTCATAGTGACCTATTGAAGCCTTGAGTGTGTGTATATGCAATAGGAACTCAGACTTACAATGAAGAGGCTCCTCCTGGCCTTCCTCTTCTTCCCATCCTCCTCTTGCTGGGGGGCCCTCTCCTCCTTCTCCTCCTTCTGGGTGGCCGCCTGATCCTGCTGTGCGGCCTCCTCCTCCTGCTCCTCCTGGAGGTGGTGGTCCTCTTGGTCCTCCAGTGCACAGACCCTGGTCTCTGTTTTCAGAACCTTCAACATAAATTTCTGCACTCGGACAGTGTCCCAAGGGTGTGAGTCCGTCTTTTAAAATTTCATACATGGCACATAAGGGTTGCTGTTTCCTCTGCCTCTTCGTCATCTGAGACCCTCAGTGCCTAAAAAGAAACATATATGTGCCTACACACATAGGTAGCCATTGAGCTTCTCAATGTGGTAAAGGTTGGTAGTGGTGCAGGCATCCCCAAATCCAGCCACACTCAAATTCAGGGAGAAGTACGGTAGACCTCTACAGTGCTTGAGAAAAAAAAAAGAATCTAGAGTCTCACCCGGGAATGCCTGTTGCATGTTTAGCCAGGCCATCATCACACCATGTACGTCTATTTCCACAGGGACCCGAGCATCACTATAAGTGTGCTGGATCTTGTGGTGTTTGACCTACAAGAGGAAACTATGATTTATTCTTTAAAAAACAGATATATGTCCAAATAAGAGCTTTTCAAAAGACATGTATGGAGATGAACACAAGTATGTCAAAATTCCCCGTTTTCCCCGCGGCCTCCACCTCCGTGGCCAGTATGTTCATCAGCACCGTTATAGAGGGATCAGTTTCTGCCACTATCAATCTGGCCAGCAGGCTGAAAAACCTCTGCTTGTTCTCTTGGGTTTTGTGTACAATTAGTCTCTCTAAGAAAGCAGATTAAAGATTACAGAAAATTTAAATTATGTATTAAAAATTGACATTTTTACTTAATGATCCTAAAATTGTGGATTTGTAAATACATCTCTACACTCATGGAAATAGGAGGAAAGCATTTTACTTGCCCGCTTGATACGTTTGCCATGTGCAGTGGTGCTGAGGACTCCGTCTGGAATGCATACAATACATGCAATATATCTATTGTGTTAAATGCACTCATGCCCATAGCCTACAGCTTGGGACTCTCATTAATATCCTTAGCAGGGTTACCTCACCATAAAGCCGTACAGTATAGCCAACTGCGAATGTTCCAGCAGGACAGTCAGGTTCCCTCCAACCCAAGCTCCTCACCTAGAAGATGTGTCAACTGCATTGAGAGACCAGTTGATCAAATCCATGATTTTTCAGTTCAAAGAGCAGGGCAGAGTCTCTCGACATGGAGTCAGTAGACAATACACAAGAGTAAGAGAGCAAAGCAGGGAAGGTTACGGAGTGTAGGAGAGAAACACATCCATCCCTGAAGATTTTATTTATTTCTTTATTATATACACACATATATATATATATATATATACATACATATACATACACACATACAGCTAAGTGTTATTGCCATTGTCAGCATAATTAACATTGTTGGCATTCTTAAAAAACAGCCATCATGGCTTAGCAAATCAGAAAGCAATAATTGGCAAATTGATCTAGGTCAATCTCCCAACCATACATCAAGTATCATCTCCCCACCTTAACCCACCGCATACAAAGTCTACAGAATGCTTCCAACGGTGCCTACATACAAATTCTACAAGAACGGTTATAATTTATATAATAAATTATATTTCGATCATATTGGCATGGACGTTGGCTGTAAAATAGTACAAAAAACACACATAAAAACACAATGTAAACACAACGCAGGACACAGGAGAAGATGGGAGGGCAGCCTTACCTTACGAACGACACCAACCAACTGAAGGAATTACTACATGGTCAAGTTTATAGCCCTGTAAATATATACACAGCATTAATTGTAACCAGTCAGCACATTCCAGATTCCAATTCCACATCCCCAGTATCGGATATAACGCACATACACAGCATGTGTTTTACTTAACCTTAATAAAATAAGCCATTGACATGGGAGCAAAGTCTAGATCACAGGACGTGCAAAAATCCAGTAAAGGTCCAAAAAACACATCTGCAGTACAAAAGGGTAGTCATATTTACAAACGCTGAGATCAGTAGCAAAGTTTAGTCCAAACAAGGTGAAAAGACACAGGGAAAAACTAAATCCAAAACCACAGAAGATCAAAAAAGCCAAAGTCCAAGCAGGGTAAAAATCCACAGACAATTCACATAAAACACAAGAGATCAAAGTCCAAGCAAGTCAAACATACAAAGTAAAGACAGTTAAAAAACAGAAACTTACCCCGAGGTGCGTGGTCACAAGGGAGACAATTCCAAGACTGAGCAATTAACAAGACACTGAGGAGGCTTGTAATTGAATGAGTGCTTAACAAACATGACTCAGAGTTAGAAGCTGAATATGACTCAGCAAAACAAAAACAAGCAGAATGAGGACCCCTAGTAGCAAAACCAACAATAATCCATCAACATGGAGCAAAAACTAAATCCAAAAGCACAAATGATGTAAAACGTCAAAGTTCAAGCAAACCTAAAAACAGAGGCAATTCCCAAAAAACACAAGCAAAGTCCAAGCAAGTTAAACATACAACGTAAGAGTCAAAAACAGAAACCTACCAAGGTGTGTGGTCACACGGTAGACAATTCCAAGACTGGGCAATGAACAAGACACAGAGGAGGCTTGTAAAGAACCCAAAACAAGAGTCAGGTGGGACCTTATGAGTGCTTAACAAAAACATGACTCGGGGTTAAAAGCTTAGAGTGACTCAACACGAAAAGACAGAATGAGGACCCTAGTGGCAAAAAGGCACCATTCCCACATCTCCAATATCAGACATAAAGCACATGCACAGCATATGTTTTACATAACCTTAATAAAATAAGCCATCAACATGAAGCAATGTGTAGATTAGAGGACAAACAAAAGAATGTGTACCATGTTTCAGACATACCACATACACAGCATTAATTATAACCCATCAGCACATACCACATACAAAGCATTCATTATAACCAATCAGCACATTCCACATTCCATTTTCACAGCCTTAGTATCGCACATAAAGCACATACACAGCATATGATACATAACCTTTAAAGCTATAAAGTTGCCAGGCTTCATCCGGGGATTGAAACAGAGACTCTTGCTGCGGAATCCTTACCAGCGGAACACAGTACACTCAACTGCAGAGACAGAGACAGATAAGACTCAAAGAAGGTTTAACAAAAAACTTGGAGGTAATCCAGCAAAGGTCCAAAAAACACATCTGCAGTACAAAAAGGGTAGGCACATTTACAAACGCTCAGAAGATCAGTAGCAAGGTTTAGTCCAAACAGGCTAAAAGGAGACAGTGGAAAAACCAAATCCAAAAGCACAAATGAGCTAAAAAGTCAAAGTTCAAGCAGTCTTAAAAACCCAGAGGCAATTCCCAAAAAAACACAAGCAAAGTCCAAGCAAGTTACAATGTAAGACCATCAAAAACAGAAAGTTACCGAGGTGTGCGGTCAAAAGGGAGACAATTCCAAGACTGAACAATGAACAAGAAACTGAGAAGGCTTGTAAAGAACCCAAAACGAGACAGGTGGGACCTAATGATTGAATGAGTGCTGAACAGAAACATGACTGGGTTAAAAGCTGAGAGTGACTCAACATGAAAACAGACAGAATGATGACCCCTAGTGGCAAAAAGGCAAAACGTAGTACCAAAACCTCGCAAAAAAAAAACCCCCATCAACATTGCTGAGCAAAGACTAAATGACGGGACATACAAAAAAGATTGTGTGTAGAAAGTTTCAGACATATCACATACACAGCATTAATTATAAACAATCAGTATTAGTCAAATCAGTCAGTCAACTGTATCCACCAAATGACAGGACAAACAAAAGAATGTGTACCACGTTTCAGACACCACATGCACAGCATTAATTATAACCCATCAGCACATACCACATGCACAGCATTAATTATAACCCATCAGCACATACCACATGCACAGCATTAATTATAACCCATCAGCACATACCACATGCACAGCATTAATTATAACCCATCAGCACATTCCACGTTGCATTGCCACATCCCCAATATCTGACATAAAGCACATGCACAGCATATGTTTTACATAACCTTAAAAAAATAAGCCATCAACATGGAGCAAAGTCTAGATGAGAGGACTAACAAAAGAATGTGTACCATGTTTCAGACATACCACATACACAGCATTAATTATAACCAATCAGCACATTCCACATTCCATTTCCACAGCCCTAGTATTGCACAAAAAGCACATACACAGCATATGATGCATACGACACATTGCCTTTACATAAAGTTGCCAGGGTTCATCCAGGGATCGAAACAGATTCTTGCATAGCATGCAGAAGCCTTACCAGAACACAGTAGAATCAACTGCACAGAGACAGACAAGAGTCAAAGGTAAAAAACTTGGAGGTAATCCAGCAAAGGTCCAATAAACACATCTGCAGTACAAAAGGGTAGGCACATTTACGAACGCTCAGAAGATCAGTAGCAAGGTTTAGTCCAAAGAGGCTGAAAGGAGACAGGGCAAAAACTAAATCCAAAAGCACAAATTATCTAAAAAGTCAAAGTTCAAGCAGTCTTAAAAACCCAAAGGCAATTCCCAAAATCCACAGGCAAAGTCCAAGCAAGTCAAACATACAATGCAAGACCGTCAAAAACAGAAACTTACCGAGGTATGCTGTCACAAGGGAGACAATTCCAAGACTGAGCAATGAACAAGAAACTGAGGAGGCTTGTAAAGAACCCAAAACGAATCAGGTCGGACCTGATGATTGATTGAGTGCTTAACAGAAACATGACTGGGTTAGAAGCTGAGAGTGACTCAACACGAAAACAGACAGAATGATGACCACTAGTGGCAAAAAGGCAAAACGTAGTACCAAAACCTTGCACAAAAAAGCAATCAACATGACTGAGAAAAGACTAAATGACAGGACATACAAAAAAGATTGTGTGTAAAAAGTTTGACATACCACATACACAGCATTAATTATAACCAATCAGGTATTAGTCAAATCAGTCAACTGTATCCACAAAATTCCACTCATCACACAGGCACAGGCATAAAGCACAGGCACGGCATATGTTTGACATAACCTTAATAAAATAAGCCATCAACATGGAACAAAATGTAGATGACAGGACAAACAAAAGAATCTGTACCATGTTTGGTCTATTGTCCACCTCGGACTGTCCATCCCTCAGGACCAGCCGTATTTGTCCTTATGCCCCCATCTTCATCTTCTTTCAGCCACTTGATGTCCTCCTTGGACAGCCTGTTGGGTCCAGACTGACAGCCTTTGTGCCACCCTTCATGTAATAACCATGAGGTGCTCAGACTTTCAATCATTTTCATGCATAAAAGTCTCATACATCAAAATCTCATGCATTACCCTCAAGTTCTGCAGCCTCTGTCACAGATGTTTCAGTGGCATGGCTGAAGTGCTGCACCGGTCACATCAGCAGGAGCCTATAAACGATCAGTGAATTAGCTGAAATATTAATGGTGCTGGGACGTGTAATGGCCGAGCATGACTTTGTTTGCATTTCAGTTCTCTATTCATGTTGACTCTTAAAGAATTTACCCGCAATGGTGGAAGGATGTCTGCGTGTGGAGTGACTGACTGGCTCTCCATTTCTGGTCATCTGTCTCTGCCACTGGTCTCCTCTACTAATGAACACCAAACACTTTCCTAAATACACATAGATAAACAATGTCAAAGCAGTTACATGACACTCATATTTCATGTAGATGTGACCCACACTTAGCATCAGTCAGTGTGTATGTCTCTACCCATCAACTCTGTTTTTGCGTGTCCAATAGAGATTCTGCATTATGAGTTGTGGTGACATTAACATAAGCCCTCATTAAAACTACCATACCTTGTCTTTGTACACAGTCTGTGAGCTCATAGACTTGGACTGGTATGCCTTGGCCCGCTTGCTTGCCTTAGGGATGCATTGTTGCCCGTCTCTGGGCACACTTATGTCCAGAAGGCACAATATAGGCATCAAAGGATCATTTCTCTTCTGGGAGGAGAAAGACCATAAGTTTGTTTGATACACCATTGCTTCTGTAGCGCAGTCTCGTCAGAATAAGTACGATATCGTAGCCTACTAGTCTTTTGTTTTTAAATATGAGAAAACATACTAGTTAAATTACTGAATTCACCGTCAACTCTGCTTGGCTATAGATACAGTTTATACAAGTAAATAGTACTACTTGACATTTATTGAAATACCGTTAGGCTATACAGACACCTGTATTTATGTCTGTGTAAACTCCCATATCCCTCTTCAGAATAATAATAAAAAAAGTTGAACCAAGAGAGAAGTTACCAAACCCGCTGTCAACAGCACTTGGCATTATTTTACATACTACAATTGTACATGGTCATAGTGCCGATTGAAAATATCATCCACAGACATATCAAAAAAAAAAAAAAAAATGTAGGACAACTTACCTGGACTGATATTTTCCTGACTGGCTACCGGTACATTACAGAAGCTATAGCGCGAGGCGATGCTTGCCATTCAAACAGAACTAGCGAGTTACGACGGTCATCAACAGATCCATTTAAGCCACTTGTAAACTTCTTATCTGAAAATAAGCGGTCATGGCTCACCTCAAATCGTTATATAGACGTCTCTGGGGAAAAATCCTCGGGTCAGCTGTTCATAACTTTGCTTGCCGACACAATCCCACCTGCCGCGGGGGGAGAGGGGGGGGGGGAGCGATCCGATTGGCATGAGGGCCCATTGGTTGGCAGAACTGTAGACTGTTCTGTGCGGTAGTTGGCCTAAACTGTAGAAACAGAGGGCTCCCAATTGCCCCCAGAGTCTACAGTTGGCCCATTTCAGTTTAATGATTGTTTGCAATAAATTGCTTACTCACATTTTTTTCTTGTCTCTCTCCAATTTCTTTTTGCATTTTGAAGCACTACCTAGAACCTTCTAAACATCCAACAGTGCAAAATGTGATTTTGTGCAATCTTTCAACTGAACTTTTGATCAGGAGTGTATAAGGGTAAACCTACTAAGAACATGGCGCCAACGAGACCTGTGGGAGAAGTCAGAAGTTTAGGCAGCGAACAGAGTACGTGTTGCAGTTGCAGTAGATTGGGTAGTGTCGCGATCATGGGAAACAACAGAGATCAACCCAGGCCAAGCGGAGACAGTAGGCCTAACTCACAATGTGTTTCACCACAGCCCAGCTCATTTCCAGGTCAGATGAATTTAGCAAACCTGACCCAGACTCGTCAGATGAGTGGTTGCAGTCTATCAACAGGGAGCAGCCTCATCCCCAAATGCTCCAGGAAGACATGAGGGAGGTAAGTCGAGCTAATGGTTATCGTTTTGATTGCTATGATTTCTTGATTCATTTCTTCAACTTCCCCCTTTAGTACATGTCACAAATACCATTTAGTCCCACGAGCTCATACTGTAATGTTGCTAGTACTGATGTGAAGGAATTTTTAATTTACAGATCATGCATCCAGCAGAGTGCCTAGTCCCACTCCTGTTAGCATAGAAGAAAAAAAAAACTATTCTCCACATCACACTGCAGCAATAACAATATACATGTATGTTTATGGTAATTGTATACATTTCTATAATTTACAGATTGTGCCCCAACCAGAGGTCATGGCCAGAATTCTGGCTAGCATCAACACACGCACACCTAACAAACATTTCATTATAGCTGCCACAGCATACATACATACATGCCTGTGAATAACTACAATTTTTACCATTTGACAATGTATGAACTAATGACATTGTTACATATTTGTTGCATGTCAATTATTATTTTGCCATCAAAAGCACTGTTGTTTTTGTTGTTTTATAGCAAGAAACCACCCACATTCCATATTCCAGTTGTGTCATGCGGAATATAAGAGCAAACTAATCTATCGACATGGTACCCATCTTCTATGGTACAGGGGAACACTAAATAATGTGTGTACCAAATATAGTATATTAACACTACAACTGTTAGCTGGACCCTTCTATTTTGTTTGTGGTTAAACAGAAACATCTAGTGGTAAACTGTAGTATCCACAAATGTTGCCTGTATGTGCAGTCAGAGTTCAAATACAGAAATGCAGCTGATGGAGTTTGGTCTCCAACATAATATCCATAATGATACAAAGTGTAAGATTAGCCGAAATATATAACAGTAGGGAATTCCAGTTACAGGGTCAGTAAATACAACAGTTTACACAAAATGAATGTGAAGCTACAAGAGAGGTAAGCTGCTACCAAGGCAGCTCGTCAGAGTTAGACGAGTTAGTGTAATATGACAAAGATCTCCAGGACACAAGAGGGCACTGTTGCATAATGAATGTTCAAACATTAGTAGCTGCTGTACAGGATGTTGTGGTTTCAATAAAGCCCTACTGTCTAGCACTCAATGGAATAAGCCACTGTCTTATTACTGAGTGTCAGAACGGACAAATCTTCACCAAAAAAGAAGTACTAAAAGCACCAGACCCTCTGAGGTTAGAAGGGGATATCACAGACGGTTGGAAGAAATGTTAAATATTCAAACTTTACATGACTGCTACATGCATTGAAGGAAAAGCTTAAAAAATACAAAGCAGCACATTACTGGACGTCATCGGGGACGAAGCTCTTGAAATTTACAACACCTTTGAATTCACACAGCAGGAGGACAAAATAAAGCTCTAGGTACTAATCAAGAACTTCAATGAACATTTTACCCCCCACAGGAATGTAACATTTGAGACATATGTTCAACACAAGCATTGAGGTCCCCAGTGAGAACTTAGACCAGTTTCGTTACTGACTTGAGAACCAAGGCAAGGTCATGTGATTATGGACATTTGTGACAGTGTAATAAAATATTGAATAGTCGTGGCTGTACGGGATGATCCAGTAAGAGCCAAGTTGTTGAGAATGACGGATTTAAATCTACCCAAAGCTTTATCCATATGTCGCGCTGCAGAGGCGAGCTGTACACAAATACACAAACTGCACAAGCCGAGTGCATTGTCAATGAAGTGAAAAGAGTGCGGGGAAACCTTAAGTGTCATCTTTCACGTCATGCAGACAAAACATGTTTCAGGACTGTAAATACTGTGGCAGACACCACCAACGGGGGAAATGTCCCGCCTAGGGAGAAAAATGAAAATCACTTTTCAAGCAAGTGCATGTCCAGAGCATTGTCATATACAACAAAAAAAACGGTACACATAAGTTTTAAAATAGACACAGAAGCTCAATGCAATATCATACCAGAATCCATCCACAGACAGATTTGTGCAAAATTTAGGAAGTCTACAGCAAAGTTAGTGACTTATGGAGAATACTTAAATCTAATAAGAAAATGCCTGCTGATAATACAAAGGAATATTCCATCATGTCAAATTTCAAGTTTTAAATCAGAGTGCACACCACTACTGGGGCTAACAACCTGCGTGCGCCTTGGCCACATAAAACGCATCAGTGAGGTAAAAACATGTCCAAGTCAAGATATACAGGAGACATATGCAGACATATTTGATGGACTGGGCTGTTTTGAAGGAGAACAGCACATCAACATCAGAAAGGATGCACAACCCGTCATCTATGCTCCAAGGAAGGTTCCCTGGGCCTTGAGAGACAAAATTAAAGCAGACGTGAGAAAAATGGAAAAACTGGATGTCACTGAAAAGGTTACAGAGCCCAGGCAGTGGGTAGGCAGCAGGTTAATGGTATGGACAACAGAAAAACAGAAAATGCGGATATGTATGGACCCCTAGGACTCAAATGCCACTATTGAAAGGAAACACTACCCTATGAAGACGATCGTGGAAGTGATGGTTCGTGTGGCAGGAGTGAAGATGTTTGGCACATTAGATGCTCAGTGTGGATACTGGCAGGTCAAGTTGGATAAGGAAAGTTCAGCACTATGCACTTTTAACACCCCCTTTGACCACTACACATACAAAAGGCTACCCTTGGAAAAAAGACAGCTAGAGAAATATTTCAAAGACTCATAACTCAAATGTTTGAGGACATGGAGGGAGTAGAGGTAATCGATGATGACATGTTTTATGGGGGGCAAATGAAGATCAGCACAACCAGAGGCTGAAAAGGGTATTGGAGAGAGTGAGAGAAAAGAACATGAAAGTCTACTCAGAAAAATGCACATTCACTGCACAAGAAGTCAAATACATGAGGCACATCCTGACATAGAAGGACTTAAGCCAGACCCAAAGTGGAGGCCATCAGGAAAATACAAAAAACCCACCAATACTGAGGGATATTTAGGGATGGTAATATTTTTAGGGAAGTTCATACCGTAGCTATCCACCATAACTGTCTCACTCCAGGTACTGCTAGAGAACACCACAGAATGGAGTTGGATGGAGAAATAAGACAAGAGCTTCGAGAAATTGCAAGAGGCAGTCACAGAAGCTCCAGTACTAAAATACAATGACGCATCAAAGCCAGTCAAACTAAGCGTGGATGCCTCTAGTTTTGGAATAGGAGCTGTACTTTTTCAAAAATCACTGTCCCATGGCTTATGCATCAAAATCCTTAAACACCACAAAAAAAAAAAAAAAAAAGATATGCACAAATAGAAAAAGAGTAGGCCGCCATCATGTTTGTCATGTGACACTACCAGTATCTGTTCAGACGTGGGTTCAAGTCAAAACGGATCACAAACCTTTGGAAACCATAATAAAGAAACCCTTGGCCCGACACCCCACTAAGACTTCAGAAAATGCTCCTCAGGCTTCAACTGTGAAATACAAAAAAGGACAGCAACTTTATGGAGCTGATGACCTGAGTACAAACTTTCTAAAAGACACAGAAAAACAAAAATAAGGATGATGTACAAGTGTACGCAGTGATGTGTTTACCCTTAGTACCAAATAGACTTCAGGACATACTCACAGAAACAGAGAAGGATCCAAACCTCACTGCACTAAAAAAAGTTTTTCCTCCAGGGTTGGCCAGATAAAATAAAATGAACACATGAAATCAGAAACACTTGACAAGGCCAAAGTGTACTGGGACTGCAAGACTGAAATGACAGTAGAAGATGGACTAATATTCAAAGGAAACAGACTAGTGATACCAAACACCCTGAGAAGGATAATGCTAAAAAAGTACACTTCAGCAAACAAGGGATCGAGAAAACGAAGAGGCTAGCAAGAGATGTCATATTCTGGCCGGCGATGCACAGTCTTAATGTGCCATATGCAACACATACAGAAGGCAGAATAGAAAGGAGCCCATGATTGGTCATGAAAAGGGAGTACAGTTAGCAAAAAATCTTCTCTAGAAAGCCAAAGCTGATCAACAAGACCCTCAACCTTGCGCTCCTGGTCTATCAAAATACACCTCTGGATGGACTATCTTCACCTGCACGGCTGCTTATGGGCCACAAAACAAAGACAAGACTGCCCACAGCACAAAAACTGCTTCAACCAGGAACAATTACAGTGGTGCAGGATAGAATGAGGGTCAACCAAAACAGAGAGAAACACTACTATGACAGAGGATCACATGCGCCGCCAACCCTTAGCCCAGGAAACAGTGAAGTTAAGGGAAGGCAAGCAGAGGACACCAGTTAAAGTAGTAAAACCAACACCTGAGCCACAGTCATACCTAGAAGTAGACAGACAACAGTACAGGCGAATTAATAAGGGACCTCGTCAAAACTGAGAAAGACTGAACTTCTATCAGTAAAAATGAACTTAATTGAATTGCCATACTTGGGTTTAGAACCCAGGTTTCCTGGGTGGTAGCCAGTGGTGAAAACCCACCAACCTACTAGTAAATCCAACTCAAAAGTACCCAGAGGAAAGTTTTTAGTGGATAAGTTTTATTCCAAATTAAACTCAATAAATCCAAAAACAAAAAACAGGGGTATGCTATCAAGCAGTGAAAATACAGGCAGGACACCAAATGCACAGAAGATCAAACAGAAAGTTCCACAAAGCACAGCAAGTTCAACTGGTAATTCAGCAGGCAGTTCCAGTTCACAAAACGCACAAAAGATCCAAACAAAGTTCCACAAGGCAAAACATAGGCAGTCAAGACAAGGAACATCAAATGAAACAGTGCTTCAGAATAATAAGCAAAAACAGTAAAGGACAAGAGTAGGTACCTTACTGTGTTACTCCTCGAAGATACAGCAAAGACTCTGCAAAACACAGGACTCAAACACTAGCAGCTAATTGAATAACAAGGCAGGCACATGACCAGTGTAACAGGGTGCAGGTGAGTGTAACCAACCAAAGACATAATGGAAAAGTAACACAGAGAACTTATGAGGGTGACATCTAGTGGTGAACACAAAAAAGGCCAGAGTGTGACAAATTACAGATACCCAAAAACACTGTTAACTTGTAACGTTTGTTATTCCCTTAACAGGTTACCTATGAATGTTCTTAAATAATGCCCTCTTGAATGTTACATTTTATAAACACTATTCTTTTACAGGAGGAGGTTACAGAGAGCATCCTGATTATTAAATGTTACTATTCTAAGTTCAACCCTACACAGCAATGTTGCCGTACATTTCAGTTAACTCACTTTAGAAAAGGGGAGATGTAATGACATCTCCAGGACACAAGAGGGTGCTGTTGCATAATGAATGTAACATGCTGTACAGCAGCCATTAGTGTGTGAACAGTTTCAATAAAGCACTACTGTCTAGCACTCAATAGAGTAAGCCACAATCTCATTAGACAGGTTAGAAAAAGCAGGGATTCTTTCAAAACTAGAACAAGTCAGTGGGCTGCCTCCATAGTAATCGTACCCTAATCAGACAAGTCCACTCATATTTGTGAAGACTATAAGTTCATGGTAAATCAGAGTGTGGAGGAGGAGAACTATCCCCTATCGAACGCTGAAGATCTCTTTGCCGCACTGGTTGGGAGCACGCTTTAGTAAATTACACCCATCACATGCTTACCAGCAACTTGAGTTAGAACAACACAGAAGTATTTAACCATAAATATTCAAAGGAGTGCATGTCTACCATAGACTTTCATATGGCGGCCAGTGTGCCTTCCATCTTCCAAAATGTGATTAACCAGGTCGTACAAGGTCTAGAGCACATGAGCTGCTTCCTGGATGACATACTGGTCACGAGCCAAACAAGAGAGTAAGTACTGAGCTGGCTGGAGAGCTACGGGGTGAGAGCAAAATGTACTTCCATGCAGGAGAAAGTGGTGTACCTGGGGCATCTGACAGATAGGGACTTCACCCCACTGAAACAAAAGTTACCGCCATAGTAAATGCACCCCAGCCCACAAACATCACAAAACTACAGCCATTTTTAGGACTGGCAAAATACTATGGCCATTTCATGAAAGACCTGTCAACCATACCGCAGCTTCTTCACCAACTTCTAAAGAAAGTTCACTGGAAATGGACACCAGAGTGCACAGCATCATTCAAAAATGCAAAAGAACAGCTAGTGAAGCTCAATAACAGATCACCAAGAAACCTCTGAGATTAGCTTGTGACGCACCCCTTTAATCCCATTAAGTGCGATCATGTCACACACACTGGAAAATTGGGACGAGCCTATTGCTTTCACATCATGACAATGACTGACGCAGAAAGTACATACACAATCAGATAGAGAAGGAGACTTGGGCCATAATATTTGGTGTGACCAAATTTTCATAAATACCTGTATGGCCGCAAGTTCAGTTTAATAACGGACCACAAACCCTTCTTGCTGTTTTAGGACCAAAGTCTGAAATCCCCACACTAGCTGCTTTGAGTATGCAGCAATGGGTGCTGAGACTGCTGGCTTATGACTACAACAGAGTACAGAACGTCAGAGGAAAATGCAAACCCATTATCTAGACTGCCGGGAAAAGGAAAGGATAATACAAGCGGAGGAGAAGAGTCTCTTATTTCTCAATAGCTGATGAGCTTCCCAATCAGGCTACAGCGATTGCACAGAGCACTATAAATGACCTAGTGTTATGTAAAGTACTGGAGGTTACTCAGTCTGGATGATCGAGTTATATCAAGGACGACACACTGAAACCATACTTCAGCTGAAGAAATGAACTGTTTGTAGAACAAGGATGCGATCCTGGGGGGAATGAGTGATCATCCCACCAGCACACAGAGACCGACTACTGCACGACCTACACCAAGATGAAGAACTATAAGAGCTGTTGGATGAAATGACCATAGCGTTCAAGGAAAGGGTCCACTCTGAAGCTGCACAATCCCAACAAGCCAGACAAATATGGCTACAAAGTATTTGTTCTGAGGGAAGCCAAGTCAGGCTATGTGCTGCAGTGGTCCATGTACACTGGCCAACATGCTGATGAGCATGCTGACATAGGTGCCTCACATCTCGTTGTTCGTCAGCTAATGGCACCATGCTAAAGGCCATGAAGTGTACATGGACAGTTATTACACCTCACCAGCAGTAGCAACTGAGTTGGCCAGCAAAGACACTGGTTTGTGTGGGACTGTCAGCAGTCAGAGGAGAGGCATGCCAAAGACCTTGAGACCTGCCATGTTGCCCTTGAGCAAAGGCGACGACCCTGTGTTCATGCGACAAGGCAAAATGTTGGCCTGTGCATGGCATTACAGAAAACGAGTCACCATGCTTTCAACAGTCCATGGGAACACATGTCAGAAAGCGCATTCGGGCCAAACACAGCAATAGTGGCTACAGGGAAATAAACAGACCTCTCTGTGTCGATCAGTACAATACATTCATGGGTGGGGTTGAAGCGTATGAAAACAAACCTTTTCCCACATCGATCCAGAAAATAGTACAATAGAATTTTCAATGCTATTCTTAGTATCAGCATGGTGAATGCCCATATTCTGTACCGTGAGTGTACTGCTGCTCCACACAAGACACTGAAGGTTTTTGTGCAGGATATCACTGCTCTACTGGAGGGGTTCAGCAAGAGAGAAGGCAAAAGGGGGGGGAAGGCCTTCAGTGGAGGGAGGAGAAATGCCAGAGACTGACAGAATGCCACTGGCTACGCAATGCTGATGACCGACCAGACTATGTGGTGTGCTCTGATCATACCCGCCCCAAAGGCCGCCATCAGACAAAGTACAGGTGTAGGCAGTGTGGAGTTGGTCTGTGTGCTGTGCCCTGTAATAAAAGGTACCACACACTAAAAAATTTCAAGCAGTGTCACCTGGATAGGTAGGCACACCTTAGGACTACCGTGAAAAAAACCCTGCCCTTTACACACATTTGTTACCATATGGCACTATATTAGTTATACATTATGTTCACTTTTGGTTCTCTCATGGAGTAAGTGTGGAACATTACAGGGGATATAATTTGTGGGAGGGGATGAAATTTTATGAAATAACTATAACATTCATTCAAAATACACTTTTCAAAATTCAAGATGGCCATCACCCTTTGACATCATAATATGCAAATCAGATGGGTAAATTTGCTCCAAACGTAAACTTTCGGTCACTCAATATTTGCTTAATTTACAGTATATACACACTATATATCACCACTGTCATGCCACAGCCTTTTGAAGTTTAGATGTCATGTTAGGCCTGCAGGCAAAAAAAATCTGCCTAGTGTTTACATGCGTTTGGTATTATATGGCCCTATATTAGCTATAAAGTACACTGGTGGTTTAAAATGTATGGTGTTTCTGACCATACAGTACGTGTACAACATAAATATAGATGTAAGAGGAGCAAACTTTATAAAATAATTTTAATTCATTCAAAATATCACGAAAAAAAAAAAAAAAATCTCAATTTCAAGATGGCCGACACCCTGTGACATCACAATATGTAAATTACATGGGTAAACTTACTCCGAATACAAACTTTAGGTCTTCCCCAATACTTGTCTCATTTACAGTCAGGCTCTGTTACCACTACCAAGCTACAGCCTTTTGAACTTTAGATGTCAAAATCCAGCATTTTAAATTTAAAGGGTTAAGGCCTTTGCATGAAAAGCTCCCTACTATACAATCCACATACAAAGGCTACAGAATGGGTCCAGTTCCTTACCTGGCATCCCCTTCTCTGTTCGTGACGTCAGAGGTGACATGTAGACAGTGCCTGGCCCCCTCTTCCGCATGTGCTATGGGAAATTCAAAGGGAGATGAGTGTCAAAGTTTGAAGTCAGTATCTATTTATCCATCTATCCATGATCTATTGGAGCCTGGAGCATATGTGTAGGAAATAAGAACTCAGACTTATGTCCAGGACCTTCTGGTTACGTGAACTCTGGTCTCTGTCCTGGGGAGCACCTTGAAAGCCCTTCCTGAGACGGCCCTGCTTGTTCCTGTTCAAATCTGGTCTTCTTTGGCTTATCCTTTGAGAATTACTAAGTCAGACACACGTCACAGTGATCTCTTGAAGTCTTGAATGTGTGTATACAGACATCCCAAGTCCCCCGGAAGCTCCTTGAGTCTCCCGCATACCGATAGTGGCTCCTTGATGCCTGGAAATTGAATAAAATATCCCGGAATCTAGACCAAGCGAGCAAGACATTAATGCCTGCTTCATCATATAATGTGCATCCTAGCCCTCGCCTGCCTCGCTGTTCTACATCCCCATCTGCCACCTCCCAAATGAAAAGAATAGAACATTCCGCTTCGCCCGCTTGCATGCATTTTGAGTGTTACAATGCATGCACGCAATTGAGTGAATGAGAGACCATACCTGCATGTGGAACTGTGCGTGTGTGCCCGTTCATAGTGCATGCTTGATAGAGAGCATCCTCTTTGGGTCACTCAGCAAAAAAACAAAAAAAAAAAAAAACTAAAAAAAAAAATAAATAAAAAAAAAAAAAAAAAAAAAAAAAAAAAAATTCAGCTTTCAGTGTAGGCGGGCTTTTATTTATTTTCTGGGGAATCGAAGTTCAGTTCTGTCAGTGCAGCCTCCAAGATTGTCATGGCAGAGGGAGAGAGCTCCCAAAAACAAAAATATAAAACCCAATTCTCAGATTACATGAGAGCATATCCCTGTCTAATACGTGTAAAAAAAAATAATGACAGTGGTGCATGGTGTACTGTTTGTAATAGTGATTTCAATATTAGCCATGGTGGCTTAAATGATTGTAAACGACATGTTGGTGAGTTTAACAATTGTAATTTCATTTGCATTTTATTTAGGTCTATACCAGGCTGTCATGAAACTAAACAAAACATATTAAAGATTTCTCTAAAGTATTAATGAATAAGCAGTTTCTATAAATGTCATCCATCTATTAAATATTTTAGTGTGCTGTAAAAATTATAATCATCTGCCTTCATATCTGGTGGTGGTGGTGGTGGGGGGGGGGTTGCACAACATCGCCCTGAAATTAGTTTTTGGAGGTTGGGATGTCTGTGTATATGAAATAGGAACTCAGACTTACAGTGAAGAGGCTCCTCCTGGCCTTCCTCTTCTTCCCATCCTTCTCCTGCTGGGTGTCCTCCCCCTCCTGCTGTCTTCTCTCCTCCTCCTGCTGCTGCTGCTGGATGGCCTTCTGATCCGGCTGTGTGTTCTCTCCTCCTGCAGGTGGTGGTCCTCTAGGTCCTCCAGTGCATGGACGCTGGTCCCCGTTTTCAGAGCCTTCAACAAATTCCTGCACTCGGACAGTGTCCCAAGGGTGTGAGTCCACCTTTTCATACGTGGCACATAAGGGTTGCCGTTTCCGCTGCCTCTTTATCGGAGACCCTCAGTGCCTAAAAAGAAACATATATGTACCTACACACATAGGTAGCCATTGAGCTTTTCAATGTTGTAAAGGTTGGTAGTGGTGCGGGCATCCCCAAATACAGCCACACTCACTTAAACTCAGGGAGAAGTAGTGTAGACCTCTCCAGTGCTTGAGAAAAAAAAAAAAGAATCTAGAGTCTCACCCGGGAATCCCGTGTTGCATGTTTAGCCAGGCCATCACCACACCATATACGCCCATTTTCACAGGGACCCGAGCATCACCGTAGGTGCGCCTGGTTTTGGTGCTTGGCCTGCAAGAGGATGATTTATTCTTTAAAAAACAGATATATGTGCCAAATAAAGCTTTTCAAAAGACATGTATGGAGATGAACACACAAAATGTCAAAATTCCCCGTCTTCCTCCCGGCTTCCACCTCCATGGTCAGCATGTTCATCAGCACCGTTATACGGTAGTCGGTTTCTGCCACCGTCAGTCTGGCCAGCAGGCCGAAAAACCTCTGCTTGTTCTCCTGGGTTTTGTGTCTGATTAGTCTCTAAGAAAGCACAGATTAAATATTAAAATTACAAAAACACATAAACTTAAAAATTGTCATTTTTACTTAATGGTCTTAAAATTGTGGATTTGTAAATACATCTCTACACTTATGGAAATAGGAGGGCAGGATTTTATTTGCCCGCTTGATAAATCTCCCATGTGCAGTGGTACTGAGGACTCCATCTGGAATGCATACAATACATGCAATATATCTATTGTGTTCAATGCATCCATGCCCATAGTCTACAGATTGGGACTGGCTCACCAATATCCTTACCAGGGTTACCTTACCATAAAGAGCTGCCAGGCACACAACCCACCACCTCTCCCACACGTCCATCATATAGCCAACTGCGAACGTTCCGGCAGGAAAGTCAGGTTCTCGAACCCAAGCTTCTCACCCAGAAGACGGAGACCAGTTGATCAAATCCATGATTTTTCAGTTCGAAGACCAGGGCAGAGAGTCTCTCGAAATGGAGTCAGTAGACAATACACAAGACTAAGAGAGCAAAGCAGGAAAGGTCATGGAGAGTAGGAGAGAAAAACACATTCATCATGACCAAAACGAGAGTCAGGGGGACCTAATGATTGAGAGCTTAAGAAACATGACTCAGGGTTAGAAGCTGAGAGTGACTCAGGCAAAAAACAGGCAAAATGAGGACCCCCTAGTGGCAAAAAGGCAAAACAGTACCAAAGCTTCATAATACGCCATCAACATGAAGCAACGTCTAAATGACAGGACATACAAAAAAGGAGTGTAAAGTTTGACATACCACATACACAGCGTTAATTATAACCAATCAGCATACACTAACCAATTAAGCAATGCAGCAATGTAGAAGGCACAGCAAGACAAGAACATCAAGAAGTGCAAAAGCATGCAACACAATGTAGAAAAAAATAAGCAAGCAATATAGTGTGAGGTACCAAGGCGGTCACCCCCCGAGTGGGGATGTGGCCAACTGGAGGATGTTAGGTGAAGGAGGGAAAACAACCAAGGTGTCCAAAAACACTTGCAAATAAAAAAAAAAAAAATGTAGCAGCTTCCAACAACGTGCAATACCAATACCAAAAATAAAGAAAAAAAGGAATATACATGAAACTACTATTAGCCTTTTAGCTTTCCACCAAAATACAGCCAATAAACAGTGCAACACGAAAAAGCTACGCACAGCACAGCAGCAAGCAACCACCTACCCTCACTCACTCCCAAAGCAGAATGAGGGCCATGTTATATAGAGAAAACCCTTCACTGAAATTGGACCAATGATTGCTCAATGATTTGACCCCTAGTGGCAAAAAGGCAAAACAGTACCAAAGCCTCACAATACGCCATCAACATGAACCAACGTCTAAATGAGAGGACATACAAAAAAGGAGTGTAAAGTTTGACATATACCACATACACAGCGTTAATTATAACCAATCAGCATTAGTCAGTCAAATCAGTCAGTCAACTGTATCCACCAAATCCCACATCCCCAGTATCAGACATAAAGCACATGCATGTAACAAGCAGTGCAGAGTCCATAGATAAAAGCACAGTCCGTATGTGCACTGGAGTCCATGTAATCTCAATCCTGTAGCACTCAGCAGCTTTCCAGTTCAATCTCCACACCTATAGCCTTCACCCACACTCTCACAACATGCACACACAAACAAAAGGAACCATCAGTAACCACAGCAGAAAGAAAAATCACAGCACAAACACCCCAAAATCAAACACAAATTTAACACAAAATATATTAAGTTCACTGTGGCTAAAGGTAGAGCACTTTCGGCTGACATCGAGCAGCTTAGCTGAAGAGAACAACGAGGTGATTACGCCTCAGATTATCAGTGTGCCAATGGACCACTGAAGACAGGGCGAGGAGCAGCACCAAGCACAAGTGCAGTCACTGCAACCAGAAGTTCAGGCAGCAAAATACAAGAGTCCAAACACAGCATCCGATCTGAGCAGACAGCACACACTAAATGCCAGAGTTCAGAGTTTTTCAGAGTGCACCTCTAATCAGCAGCACCTGTGCGTCAGCTGACCAGCTCTTCAATGAGAGCAGGTGGAGGAGAGCTCTGTCCAACGAGCCAATCTAGGAGTAATCAAGGTGACACAGCAAGAACACTAACCAATTAAGCAATGCAGCAATGTAGAAGGCACAGCAAGACAAGAACATCAAGAAGTGCAAAAGCATGCAACACAATGTAGAAAAAAATAAGCAAGCAATATAGTGTGAGGTACCAAGGCGGTCACCCCCGAGTGGGGATGTGGCCAACTGGAGGATGTTAGGTGAAGGAGGGAAAACAACCAAGGTGTCCAAAAACACTTGCAAATAAAATAAAAAAAATGTAGCAGCTTCCAACAACGTGCAATACCAATACCAAAAATAAAGAAAAAAAGGAATATACATGAAACTACTATTAGCCTTTTAGCTTTCCACCAAAATACAGCCAATAAACAGTGCAACACGAAAAAGCTACGCACAGCAACAAGCAACCACCTACCCTCACTCACTCCCAAAGCAGAATGAGGGCCATGTTATATAGAGAAAACCCTTCACTGAAATTTGACCAATGATTGCTCAATGATTTGACCCCTAGTGGCAAAAAGGCAAAACAGTACCAAAGCCTCACAATACGCCATCAACATGAACCAACGTCTAAATGAGAGGACATACAAAAAAGGAGTGTAAAGTTTGACATATACCACATACACAGCGTTAATTATAACCAATCAGCATTAGTCAGTCAAATCAGTCAGTCAACTGTATCCACCAAATCCCACATCCCCAGTATCAGACATAAAGCACATGCATGTAACAAGCAGTGCAGAGTCCATAGATAAAAGCACAGTCCGTATGTGCACTGGAGTCCATGTAATCTCAATCCTGTAGCACTCAGCAGCTTTCCAGTTCAATCTCCACACCTATAGCCTTCACCCACACTCTCACAACATGCACACACAAACAAAAGGAACCATCAGTAACCACAGCAGAAAGAAAAATCACAGCACAAACACCCCAAAATCAAACACAAATGAAACACAAAATATATTAAGTTCACTGTGGCTAAAGGTAGAGCACTTTCGGCTGACATCGAGCAGCTTAGCTGAAGAGAACAACGAGGTGATTACGCCTCAGATTATCAGTGTGCCAATGGACCACTGAAGACAGGGCGAGGAGCAGCACCAAGCACAAGTGCAGTCACTGCAACCAGAAGTTCAGGCAGCAAAATACAAGAGTCCAAACACAGCATCCGATCTGAGCAGACAGCACACACTAAATGCCAGAGTTCAGAGTTTTTCAGAGTGCACCTCTAATCAGCAGCACCTGTGCGTCAGCTGACCAGCTCTTCAATGAGAGCAGGTGGAGGAGAGCTCTGTCCAACGAGCCAATCTAGGAGTAATCAAGGTGACACAGCAAGAACACTAACCAATTAACCCTTTAGGTGCCAGAGGTTTTTTCCTAAAACATTCGATTTTGACATCTTAATTTCAAAAGGCTATAACTTAAAAATGACAAGAGATAGAGACTTACTGTAAATTAGAGAAATATTAAGTATGATCCAAAGTTTATGTAGGGATTAAATTTACCCATCTAATTTTCATATTATGACGTCACATGGCGGCGGCCATCTTGGATTATAGAATTTGTATAAATTGTCACGTTTGAAAGATAAAATGCAGTACTCCCTCCCCAAAAAAATTGTGTATGTACCTTGTGTATGCTATATTGCACAATACTGAATGCTCAGATAAATAGTAAATAGCAACCAAACAGTGTAAATCTTTACTAATAAATGGCAGAACCAAACCGAATGCATGTAGCAGTAGGCTGACCTTTTGCTGTAGAGATTTTCCATTTATTACAGAGGCACTCAGATTCCATATATGGGGCATTTATATGTTATTCTATATATGTATCATAAGACTTGTTTAGTTTAAAATCTCATGAGTGAGATGACAAGATGAGACGAGAGACAATGTTAGTAGTTTTGTTTTTTTTTAGGTTTGTTTGTTTTTTTGGTTGGGCTTTTTTTTGAGCTGACAAAGGCTAAAAACTGATGGGCAAATCGATTTGTCTCATTTGTAACATTTGAAAGATTTGTAAGAACATTCCAGAAAACATTAGAGAAAGAGTGACAGAAAATCTAGGGGCGAATTGGCATTGGAGATATCCAATTGGCTGATCAAAGGGCGTGAGACAATTTTGATACCCCTCCTCATTGATCAACTCAAAGCAGGTGCGACAATACACCGGCATTCCCATCATCTTGCCTAGATAAACTAACGAGCATATTAGCTCCTCTGCCCCGTGCCACACCGCCTCTGTTCCTGCTGCGAGCAGCACGCGCAGATCTGCTGCGCACTTGTGCTGAGTGGAGAGAATTTTCATGGGTAGGACTCTCACTGCATCTCCTCACCCTGCTTCTACGTTGTCCCTAGCTCTCCTAGAAACACTTTGACCTCGTCTAACATACCCAGTGGCATTAGACAAAGTCTCCACCACGTTACTGTCTCCGCGATTAGGGAAAGGCACAGTCGGAAAACAAATTAGCTACATGGCTAGCGCAGTAAAAACACTGGACCCCGACTTCACTTCCAGCCTCGTTCCCCACATTACTAACACGCTTGCTTACTCCCTGATAAACATTCCTACCCCATGAAACACTGTTCCCATCGCTGGCATTGAGCAAATGAGTATCTACTTTGGCCAAATGATCCAAAGATTGTGCTTGGTGTAAGGCTAAATAATCACTTTGTCCAGCTGCATCACTGCAAGGCAGGGACGCATCTGAAGCGTCGTCGCTAAACGCATCACCGTCATCTTCTGGAGGCAGATATTCGCCTTCAGAATAAGGGTCTGCGAATAGAAGACCCAACACTTCATTGCAGATAAACTTCTTTGATGCCATTAGACGAAAAACGAAGGCCAACACTCGCTGACGTTGACAATATCGCTCTAATTATATGGCTCGCACGCAAACTAGCTTCGCTTTTGCTCACACTGATTCAACATGCTCTAGCTCGACTATTTTGTATAGAAACATAACGTAATTCTGAGTCAGGGACGTAGTATGACATGTCTACCACCTAGTGGAAGGGAGTTCAAACCAAATTTGACACCCTATTTGACAAAATCGACCGTTTTATTCAGTGCGGCATCTTGTCGACTTAAGTCGACAGTGGCGCCTAGAGGGTTAAGCAATGCAGCAATGTAGAAGGCACAGCAAGACAAGAACATCAAGACGTGCAAAAGCATGCAACACAATGTAGAAAAAAATAAGCAAGCAATATAGTGTGAGGTACCAAGGCGGTCACCCCCCGAGTGGGGATGTGGCCAACTGGAGGATGTTAGGTGAAGGAGGGAAAACAACAACCAAGGTGTCCAAAAACACTTGCAAATAAAAAAAAATGTAGCAGCTTCCAACAATGTGCAATACCAATACCAAAAATAAAGAAAAAAAGGAATATACATGAAACAAGCACTATTAGCCTTTTAGCTTTCCACCAAAATACAGCCAATAAACCAAACCAAACCAAACCAAACCAAACCAAACCGCACCGCACCCAGCTTAAACACCTACCCTCACTCACTCCTAAAGCAGAATGAGGGCCATGTTATATAGAGAAAACCCTTCACTGAAATTAGACCAATGATTGCTCATTGGCCCATACCACCACCACAGGGTTCACACAATACACAGAATTTCCCAAATCATATTTTACAATAATAACAAATCATTATAAATCAAAGAAAACAATACTACATTTGCCCATCACCAACACAATATCCCATTAACACCATCCAAGTTCAAATAAACATTTATACATAAAAATAACACAAACGAAACACCCCTGGGCAAAGTGCACCCGACCTCTGCTTCGTGGACTGGAGAAAAGGACTGCTCCCACAGCCGGCGCGCTTCTGCAGGGGAACAGTGATGTTGGACCAGGAAGAAGGTAAGTATGTGTTTGTGTGTTTGAATTACAGAAGGGATTTTAAACAGAAGGTAGCGTGTAAAAATGGGACATGGGTTGTGGGTATTGCACTATATGTCAAAGATGTTTGAATTAGAAATGCAGACCGGCAGGGAGAAACGTGTGCTGAGTGTTTGAAAATGAAACGCGGATCACCGCGCTACAAACGCCACTACCTGGTGCTTAATGTCGTCGGATCTCCTCCCAAACTTTGCTGTAACTCTTCACCAATGTTACACAAGCATTTCTCAACCCCGGTACTCTGCCCACATTAATAAAACACATTTTCAGTCCATAGTACATTCAGCCCACGGTCCAGGAGAGTGTCGGTGTGTGTGTGCGTGTGTGAGGTCTCTCTCTCTCGCTCGCTCGCTCCACTTGTAGCAGACACTGGAAAGTTGTGATTTTATGTCGGCAGCTGCACACTTCAGCACTGCGATACTGCATAAAAGTAGCCTAAAATGACACAAGGCAATGTTACAGGCCTAGTCATTTGTTTGTTCCAAATAATTTGACAAGGAGTCATTTACAACCTTTTGAAAAAGATGACGTCGTCGCCCCTTCACCTTGCGCTGCACATCTCATATAACAACTTCAAACTTTTACAAACTGGTTGCTGTCGAATAACTTGTGATTTGATTAGCTTGCAATGTAGGCTGGCTGTTGTGCAATTGTTTCTACTGCCATTAAACAGGCTGTATGGTAGGCTAGTAAGCTATAACAAAGACGTCTTGTTGGCTTTCATTACTCTTAATTAATTAAAGAGCAACTGTCGCTGCTTCCAACTCCCCTCAGTACCAACACACATTGCTAAATCAACACATGACATGTTTTAAGCGAATAATTGCGCAGTTGTCTCAAGTTTATTTGCAGCTCCTTCATATTTTTTTCATTTTCTGCTCCATATCGCAAGTGGGTCAATTTAACGATGTGACATCTCACAACAACGGCAAACTTTTACAAACAGGTTGTTGTGGGATAATTTGGGGTATAAATGGTCTGCAGTGTAGACTGTGTAATGCAACTGTTTCTACCTTCTGACATTGAACTACAAAATATTTTTGTAGCCTATACATCGCTAGTTCAGTCCAACAAACACTTATCATATTTTATGCTTATTAAATAGGGAAACTGTCGCTGCATCCGACCCACCTAAACAAGAACACGCATTGCTAAAATCAACATACATTACATGTTTAAAGTGAATCACTGCGCTTCTGATCATGCCCCTCAAGCTGAGACAGCACACCTTCCGCAATGACAACGCAATGAAAACGTTCCCGTGTGGACGTAAATATTTACTACTCCGTTGTCGTGTGGACACAACTTTTTTTTTACCCCGCAAAGAAAAACAATTCAGGAGCGTTGTCGTGTGGACGGGGTCTTAGTCCACAGCATCACGGTGGGCAATTGAAATGTTACCAGCCAAATAGAAGACTGAGAATATAGAATTAAGCTCCCTTGAGTAAACGCAATTCAGATTTATTTTATGTGGGGAAGGGGGATTGGTTTGTTATAGCATATCTTTTTAGCCATAGTTTTTATGCTTCTCGCGAATTTGCCGGGTTGTTGTTCGCTGAATGTCCAACTTGCTGTGCCGCTTCATGACTTCCTCGTTTCTGCAAACCTCGCAAGACCAGTTCCTGTTGTAATCATTAGCAAATATGATAAACCTCTTTTGCAAAGCTAGAAATCTTCATGGATTTTTCCATCACATACTTACCCAAGCCCCATGCACCTCAACTGTTTCTGCCTTTCAAATCTACAGCTCCTGGTATTTTTAAGCCTTGTCCAAATCCAAGGAAAACCCTGAATCAGCCCAGACTTTCTCAAAACTATAACAGGTCTATAGCCTATATCTCTCTATATGGGTCTCAGATCTGAAATGGTGCCACTTTGATGCTGAATGAACTGATAATGAATAACCTGCGGTGGGTTTCTGTCATGAGTAATGGTGAGTTGGCACTAATTTAAAATGGGTGCCTGGAGACCCAAAGCACAAAACACTCATCTGTAAAATGAAGAGGATGATGCATATCCTCCACATGTTAACCACTCAAGTAGAGTAGAAGAATGGAGCCTCACTTTTCCAACACTAGAAAAAACATTGCTTTATTTTCCTCATATAACCTTGAGTCTGAAAATACCACATGACCTTATAAAGTATGCAAAAATATCCATCGTTATATCAAAATATCCATAGCAAATATGAAATACAACATCAACATTGGACATCCTGACTAAAAAAAACAAGTGTTAAATGTGTTTCACCCTTTCACAAAATATATGTGATGTAATGGATATACAAGTAATGCTAAATGATTTCTTCCTCTTGTTAAATTGAATCAGTGTGTTCCTGCCACAACCAATAGATCTGGAGTTTTCACAACCCTATTAAACTTGATATAAGTTTTCCCCATTTTCAATCTTGTAATAATGATGAAAGCCAAAGATTGTATTCAGATTCAGAAATATTCAGATTTCTGTTCAGTCACATATTTGCCTAGGGGGGATGACATTTGATAAAGTAGTGCTGGACTTGAGATTGGACAGTGGTCCATGTAAGGTCATCAGATAAATGAAGTTATTTATCAGAACTGAAGTAATCTATCATTTATCTACCACACCTTCATGGAATAAACGAAAACAACCTTTTTTCTTGACTGACTGTGCCTCCTTATGTAAAAGTGCTTTAAGACCTTCCTCTGTATCTGTGAAAGATCTGTCTCTGCTTTGGAAATCTTTACAAAACCCTGAAAATATCGACCACATGGGCAGAGAATAAGACATCAAAACTGTCCTTCCTCTGTCATCACTTAGACAGTCTTTTATTTTGCTTTAAATGTGTCTTATTTTCTTTAAAATAGTAAGTTGTAGGATACAAACAAAAGACAGAGTATTAGCACCTTGGCTTAGCACAAAAAAATTGCTCCCAAAAAGCACCAGCAAATATTCCCATGATTGTAAGAGAAATTAATGTACACATCAACTGGCTATGGTGTGGTATGCACCCACAGTTTCACCAAGGTGCACAACCTCCACCGACAAGTCTACAAACTGTACCATGAATGTTAGTAGTAATGTTCTGTATCCTTTCACAATCCTTTTAGCCTTGTCAATGTGTGTTTACACGGATGTACATGGTGTGTGTGCCTAGAATTATGCAAGACGTGTGTGGAGTCGCATGGTCTTCCTGTCCTGCTCCTAGCCCAAAGAAGGCGGTCTGAAGGAGATGGGGCGCATTTTCATCTCAACGAAAGGAATGGAATACTTTTTGCCTTTCCATGTTTTCCATATGATCCCCTGGGAAAGATGGTACAGGTCAGACATCACAAGATTGATATGATGCTTAAATCACATCACAAATCACAGCCCAAGCCAAATGAGCCAATGAGCCGTGTGTGTATATATGCATTTACATGTGTGTATGGATATGTGTGGTTCTGTGTGTGCATGTATTTGTGTGCAGGCATTTGTGTGTGAGTGAAGGTGTTTGTCTGTGTGAAAACACAAGCATGCATGCACACACACACAAGTATAAGGTGTCATCACTGATGTTTAAAAAACACATTAGAATCGCAGAGTACCGCTATAAACACCATTGCAATGGTGAAGTCAAATCATAGCACCTTTGTTTGCTTTGCAAAAACTAACGTAAGGTCTTCACTCTACCTTAAGGTAATGTTACTGTAGTATATATTTTAAGGTAATTTACATACACCTGTAAGGTGGGGAGAACAGCTCTTTAAGGGGACGTAGATCTGAAAACATGGGAAAGCTAAAAAAAGATGTGGTGGCCACCTGCTGGCCAAAGACTAAAAAACATAGAACAAAGGGGCCCGCCACCATTAATTCAGGGCCCCTCCCAATTAGAAAATGGCTGCGGGTAAGCGTCATGCCAGTCTCAAAAATGGCTGACCAAAGTACGTCACCGACGGCCATGTTGGTGGGTCGGGCTGCCACCATTAATCACGAATCTGGATTAGAGAGACAAAAAGAAAATGGGCCCTGATTGGCCAGCGTCCGCATGCCCCTCCCGAGGGGAAAGAGGGGTGGCCTCTGGACGGGCGGAGCGCCACCATTAATCCAGGATGATGAGGGGCGTGATGGGGAAACTAGATGATTCGGATTGGCTAAGGGAAAGGGGGATGGCGTCTGTGAGGGAGGAAACACGTCATCCAGTGCATCTCCTATAAAAGAGGATGCACGAGAGTCCCGAGCTCAGAGCTGCTCTCGGACCTACTTCACTGCGCAGTGGAAGGACACAATAAATCTACAGAACTTGATTCCTGCCTCTTCGAGTCGTGTTTTCTACCTGGGTGATTTGGACTTTGTCTGTGCCGAACCAAAAGGGGGATTTAGGCTTAGAATTTCCACAACATAATTGGTGCCGAAACCCGGGAGGGGACAGGACTGACGGGGTGACCCCGGACCCGACGCACCGGCCGGTTCAGCCTGGACAGCCTGGGCGCCAAAGTAAAATAAGGTAAGCAACTAAGTTTTGCTATAGCAGGCTGTGTTGGCTGAGCTGGGTTGGTGGGGGAAGGGTGATCGCTAAGCAGTCCTCCCCTCAAAAGAACTTTTAAAGAGGAAGATGGCAGGTGTTCTGGTGATTTATTGTGAGTATTACAATGTGATATGTATTGCATGTTGTGTAAAATGTTGAGCAGAGGGTGGTAAAACCTTCGGGGATGTGTAACGAACACAAGAGTGTGTTGTTGATGTAGAGGGAATCGGGGCAGATTCCTGGTAAAAGACCTATAGGCTGTATGTCGCGTTGACAGGACATAAGTAAAAGGGGGCCCCCAGGAAGTGTGTGATATATGTGTTGTTATTGGAGCGGTGAAAAGCTCCGGAGAAAGGGCATAGCACATGAGCAAGTGTGCTGGTTGAATTACTAAAAACTGTTAAAGAAATTACTGTACAAAGTAAATGATGAAGAATTGACAGAGTGGTGTTGATGAAATTAGTGAGCAGGAGTGAGAAAAGTGGAAGCGGCAGATTGGGGAAGAATGTGAAACAAAAACATTATATGAGACAGGAAGGAGGGTTAAACAAGAGAAAGGAAAAGGCTGGAGGTATAGAAGTGAAGGACTGAATGGTTAACCCAGCTAAAACAATGACACGAGCACTGTTGTACAAACATGCGTAAGCTAATGGCATATTGTGAAATTTGGATAGAAGGACAGATAACTGGTATATGGGTAATTTTAGATATAGATGACTCAGGCCGAGTGGTAAGTTCCCAGTTCAGACGGTGCAACATATTATTGTCTTATGGGAGAGAAGGGGAGAATGTTTAAGAAAAGACAGATGGGTAGTGCCAGGGCAAGAGAGACAATGTCACAAAGGGGTGTGTTTACCACAGACGCAAGACTTAGTAGTGAGTTGTTGGACGAAATGTTGGAAATGTGGCAGGAGGGGAGTGCATGTCAGCGCAATAGCAGGAGAAGCGAGAGCATAATGCAGCAGCCTGGAGAGAGTGTAGGATCAGCAGCACAACCTGGACAGCCAGTAACTCCAGGGCAAGGAAGAACTATTGTACATGAGTGGCAGGAGGAAGGTAGGAAGTGTGAAAGAGCACTGGGAGGCATAATAGAAGGTCCCCCCGGAGAATATTTCACCACGTACCCGGAAGTAAGCATCCGGGTGATGGAACCGGGGGGAAATCGAGTTTCAAGCCTGATACCAGGGTATACCCTACGCAGGACAGCCTGCCCGGACCATAGACAGGCCAGGATTCTTATTAGAGATGAAACATGGACATGTTCACAGTGCCAGAAGGTAATTCCAGCAGAAAGTTTCCCATGGGGTAACAATCCCATCCCAACCACACAGCGCAGTCAGGGGGTGAAACTACCGGGGTCAGCCCAGGCGGGACCGGCTAGTGGGAGGATGAGCGAACCAGGAGCAAGAGCCGGGAGTGTACCTCATATGATGGAACATAGGGGAAGAAAGTCAGAGCCGCTAGGTTATTAGGGACTGATGGGTGAATGGGTGCGAGAATGAGTATGTATGAAAAGGTGTCGCGGAATGAGTCTGTGAATGGAAGATAAAAATAAGTGGTGTGTTATGTGTGTGAAACAGAATCAGATGAGAGCATCAGTTGGCTGAAGCAGGGTGGTTCACATGAGAAAGTAAGATGAACAGGGCGGTTCACATGAGAAAGTAAGAAGAACAGGGCGGTTCACATGAGAAAGTAAGATGAACAGGGTGGTTCACATGAGAAAGTAAGATGAACAGGGTGGTTCACATGAGAAAGTAAGATGAACGGGGTGTTTCACATGGGAAAGTCAAAAATATAACGGGGTGTTTCACATGGGAAAGTCAAAAATATAACGGGGTGTTTCACATGGGAAAGACAAAATAGAACAGGGTGGTTCACATGGGAAAGTCAAAAATATAACAGGTGGTTCACATGGGAAAGGCAGTAAGGCGGACTGTTGGGGTAGCGGGATGTGGGGGAGGGACCAACTGAAAGGAAAGAAGGGGGCCGAGCGTAAGCAGTGACTCCCCCCACCGCTATGATACGTGGGTTATGGATCACGTGGTGATAGGGGACCTTGGTACACATGCCCAAGAGCTCAGTAAGAGTTTGGAGAGCAAGGAGAGAACATCGCTTCATTAATGATCAGTGTTGACCATAAGTAGACACAGAGTAGGTGGGGTGTGGGGTTAGAGACACAGGAGGTACAGACATTGCAACCAGCAGAAAAGTGGCCAGAGTAACACGAAATCATATACCGAACTAGAGGGTGACAACCAAAAAAGAAAAGATATAATAACTGAATGTGATAAAATACACCGGGAAACACGGACATGTGTACCAAGGGTGGAAAGGAGGGGTAATGTGTATTGTTCAAATGGATAAAACATGTAAAGTAAAATAATGAATGCGTGGAGTGTGCAACTTGTGTGTACAGGAAAGCGACAGCATCCAGCGTCCTGAGTGACCGGTGACCAAGACACAGGAAAGGACCACGTGCACGGGATAAGGAGGCATAGCCCCTAGCTAAGAGAGCCGACCACATCATAAGACGAAAGGAGGTAACCATCTCAAGGAAGCAAGAGGTATGGGGGTACAATGACTCATAGTGGTCTGTTACAACTGGTGGCTGTGCTATGGTTAATAACATGTGTTATGTTTGGAGCAAGCACTGTTTGGGTAATAATTAAGTACATTTTAACACACATCAGGAATAATAGCGAGAAGGAAGGAGCCAACTGCACAACACAAGGGAAAGGCAGGGAGTGGCCATGAGTGAGTGAATGGCACTAACCCGTGCGCTGGAGGTCCTACAAACCGAATCTGATGCTGAAGATTTAGATTTTGTAACTCAAGGACACTGTAAACATTTCTGGTTGGAAAATACCTGGCTGGGACAAGGGGGGGAGATAAAGGTTTGGACGAGCCGGGGAAAGGAAGCAGCATTTGGTAGACTAGCAAGCGCAGCTTGCATAGGAGTTGACCCCCCAGAATTTGAAGAACTGAGCAAGGAGTGGCCACAGATAGATTGGCAGAGAGTGTTAAAGCGGGTGTGGGGAATAAGCTCAGCAGGGACCTCAGTGTTGTTCTATTTAAATAGAGACTTCGACAGCTTAACTCGCGGGGGTCTGGGTAATTTGGGAACAATTACGTGGCAGAAGGATTTACACAGTATAGTGAGGGATGAACTGACAGCGTATCGGAGAAGAAGAGTTGGTAGTGCTGGAAGGGTTGGAGACGTGAGCGAGGTAGAGTCACGCCGTATAGAAGGGGAAGGGGTGCGAGGGTTTAGATTGATTGACCCTTCTGTAAGAATAAAAGTAGAACTGAGACAGGTCTGGTGGTGTGATAACGAGGCATCTAGTGAGAGAGTTAAAGCAGGAGTGACCATAAAGAGAGCACGGCTGGAATTTGACGCACACACCTCACAGGTACAAGTGCCTAGGTGGGGGAGATTAACTGTGGAGGATTTTGCATGGGAAGATTTACACCCAGAGATGTTGCAAATGAGCGAGCCAGAAGAGACCCCGATAGAGGAGGTTATAAGACATTACCCAGAGAGGGCAGAGATAATTAGGCGACACTGTGAAAAATGGGCAAAAAGGACAGCAGGGGACATACATCCGTGGCCGGTACGGGGAGCATTAGATTTGAAACTCCTAACCCAAATGGAAGTAAAAGTGCAGGAATATGAGAGGAAGGACAAAAGTGAGAAAAGAAAAGAGAAAAGGGAAAGAGAAATGGAGACCTTGCAGGAGTTTGTGAGGGTAGCAAGAAAGAAATTAATGGAAAAAAGAGAAAAACAGGAGGCCCAGAAACCGCCCTGCGCTAAGAACCTATTCCCGGGAGGGTACAGACCTCCCCCATATGTACCGTCAGCTCCACCAAACTCTCCTGAGAGAGAAGACTGTATGCAGGATCTCACGACCCTGTACCCACAGCTGCCCATAATAAACTTTGAAGCGCGTCAGGATGAGGGAACAGGGGAAATCAAGGGACAGGCAGACGTGCCGGATGATCCAAATATGGAGGAATTGAAGAAAGAAGTAGCGCAGATAGGAGACATGATGAGGCAGGTACGAGCATGGCAGGAAAAGGATGAGGAGAAGAGAAAAGAGGAGAGTAGGAGCAGTGGAGGAGAAAGTGAGGCAGAAGGAGGGCAAGAGAGCGAGGATTCAATAGTGGCACCGAAAAAACAAGAGAAAAGGAAGGTACGAGGGCTGAAAGTGGGTAAGAGAGTGGAGAATTGCTATTTACAACGGGGCAGGTGGAGCCGAGAGAAGCTGGCTAAAGTGCTGGGGAAGGAGGTTGGAGAGAAGGCCTTTAGTTCAGTGGAAGGGACATCGGGGAGGAGAAACAGACCAGTAATGAAGAAGAGTAAGAGCTGGGACGGCATCCATGCCTCAAGCTCAGGGGAGGAGGCCGAAGCAGGTACTCACAATACCAGGGGAAAAGGTGACCAGTTACCTAAGCAGGAGTATCATATGGGAAAAAGTGGTCAGGCGCAGAAGCAAGAGTACCATGTGAAACAAGATGATCAGTTGTACGAGCAAAAGTACCTTAGGAGGGGTGATGAGTGCCATATGGAGGACAGTGAGGGGTCAGCAGTGGAAAGAACGTCTGAAGATGAGGACCAGGAAGTCGCCGATGCACATAAACCACAGTTTTGGAAAGCACGAGAGAAGCAGCTGACCAGACTGAGGGACAGAGTGGCAGAAGGGTATAAGCGACATGGGATGAGCCGAGGGGAAGTGGACCAATTGATAGGTCAGATAATAGAAGAGAATTATCATGTGAGGGGACGTATTGATACCCTGAAAGATGTAGACGCAGGGGAAAGCCAGAAAGCAAGAAGATGGTTGAGGTCACTAAAACGGGTGGAGAAGGACATACGGAGTTTTAAAATATCTCCGGGAAAAAGTGCAGCAGGGAGCCATAGCATGGGGAACGATGAACGCCCTATACTACCTATGAGAAGTGCAGGTGTAGTTAAAAAATTGGGACAAACAGTGAAAAGGTTGAGAGATAGAAAACTGGGATTAATTAGGAGGATCAGCCGGGGAAGTAGCAGTAGTTCAAGTGAGAGTAGCCAAAGCAGCAGTGGTGGTCAAACCAGCTCAGATGATGAGCAGGAGAGTGAGGGAAAGAAGATCAGGCAGCTCCCAGTTAAGGTACTGACAAAAAAAGAAGCATTAAAGAAGGAGAAACAAGGGAACAAGGACATGAAGAAGGTGAGAAAGAGACTGGAACAGATAGAGATGCAGTTATACAGGGAAAAGGAGAAAGAAAGCAAAGGAAAGGGGAAACAGCAGATGAAGGGGCAAAGGATGATGCCCATAGTAGAAATAGAACAGTCCGACGAAGAAACAATGTTTCCCGTGGTGTTGAAGGATGAGAGGAAAGGCCTTTTCCAGTACCAGCCCTGGGGACACACTGATTTGACAGGATTAGTAGCGCGGCTGCCCCCCCTACAGGAGGGAGCCGGACTTTTCATCTCGAAACTAGAATCCGAGATGGAGGGAAAACACCTAGCAGTTGGAGACATAAAAGCACTTTTGTGTCATATCCTCACTAAAGAAACAGCTAAAACAGTGTTGGCAGGGGTGGGTTTGAAACATATATTTGGAAAAAATGAACTAGACGGAACAGACTTTAAGGGCATCAGGAATCTTGTGTGGGAGGCGTTAAGGACAGCCTACCCCAACACGGTGTCAGCAGCCCATTTTGTGGTGGATAAGCTCAAACCAGAGGAGAACCCTGCAGCGTTCATAGAGAAGGTAGAGGCGGAGTGGAGAGTACGGATGGAAATAGACCCAGAAAAGAATGTAGCGATTCGGAGTACGATGAGAGAGGCAATAATGAAAGCATTACCAGCCCCAGTGGCAAAGGAATTAAAAAAGGATTTCAGAATACTTGGGTACAGTAGAGCAGAATTCAGAGACGCAGTGTCATATTATGTACAGCAACATCGGGAGGCAGAGGAGGCTTTAACCAGACAGGATATGGAAAGGCAAAGAAAGATACTTGGGTCGCAAACTGAGGCGATTAAGGGATCAAAAAAGGTGGTGCAGGCCCCTATGATCACTGAACAAGTTCCGAGCGCAGGCATAGGGACCATGCCCAACCCTGAAACAATGGGAGTACCACAGGTGGGTGGCCCTATAGCGGGAGTAATGCAGATGCCCCTGACCAGACAGCAGGTGATTCAAATGACTGCACCACCGCAATCACAAGCAGTGCCCGTAGTGCAGCAGGTGCAGCCCCACCTGCAGCAGTACTGGGTACAGCAGCCACCTTCCACACAACAGCCAGGGTATGGACAGCAGCCAGGAGTAGCAGGACACCCTGAGTTTGGGAAAATAAATTATATCCTGACATGGGGAGGCGGCGGCCGAGGTAGAGGACGAGGTAGGGGCAGAGGAACTGGAAATAGCGCGCAAAGCGGGCAGAAACCGGGAGTGGCGGGGTATGAGGGATGTTGGACATGTGGGGATCAAACTCATTTTAAGAGGGACTGCCCACAAAATCAAACACAAAATCAAACAGGGCAAAACCAAAATAGACCCGGACAGTCCCAAGTTCAAGTGGGACAAGCTCAGATCCAGACTAATGGAGCTGAGGGGTTGGTCTCCCCATACGGGGGGCCACTCTTCTGAAGAGGCCCAGAGAATCCTATCGGGGGAGGCCAGCTTGTAGTACTATCAAGACAAGCTGAGAAAGAACCCAAATTGCAGGTTCGAATTGGTGGGAAATTAATTACAATGATGGCAGATACTGGAGCGACTCACAGTTGTCTCAAAACAGACACACAACACCTCCCCCTGTCAGCCACTGGCAGAATGGCAAAGACAGTAGGATTCTCGGGACAAATCCAGCTAATTCCATTTACAGCTCCAGTATCTATTCAATTTGAGGACAGAGAAGCAACAATGCCAATACTAGTGTCAGACCACACCCCCATGAATTTGTTAGGGAGGGACATTATGTGTCAGTTAGGAGTACAGATTGATTGCACACCCAGAGGGTTAACCCTCGTCACCATAGCAGCCCAGATGGTACAAGCTGTGGGAGCGAAGCAGGTGTATTGGATAGGACAGTTCGGGTCAGAATGGATTAAACACATTTGGAAAAAGTGGGGGACATTGATACATGCACACAACAGTAATCTCAGAGAACCCCGCTGTCCACTGCATTGCACTATCATGGTGGATGATGCTCCCAGTGAGGAAAGAGAGGAGAGATGGTGGAGAGCGTTGGGGGAGCGCAGACAGGTGCAGCTGGAGGCACGGTGTATATTCCTGGGGCCAGAGGGAGTGGGAGTGCAGGTCAGACTTGATGACAAGCTGTATCGGGAGGCATATGATGTGGATGGGGCAACACCACACATCACCATACAGGTTAGCATAGGGGGTCGGGAAAGACAGGTGGGACACATGATGAAGAGAGCCAGAGCCCTGCCATGGGCAGAGAAAGCAGAAGAGATTGTGGAAGGGGTGAGGGAGATAAAAGGAGAACCCTTCTTGCAGATACGACATTGTGCTGAACTAACAGGGCTGCCACAGATAGTGGAGGTAGTGGAGCCACACATACCTGAGAGGAATGAAGTCAGACTCACGGAATACACGAGGAATTGCCCTTTTGATAACCCTTATTGTCTGCATGGGAAATACAGTGGGGTGGGCTACCGCTGCTGGGATGAAAAGTTCCATAAGCCACTGAACCGGGAAGAGCAGGGAGAGCTGGAACTACAGTGTAGGACTAGGAGGTGGAAAATGATGCTGGTGAGTGAGGGAACGGATATACATAAGAACCAGCTTTTGAAACAGGTCCCTGAGCAGGTGTGGGCAGCAGGAGATTTCGATATAGGGTTAGTGAAGTCGGTCAACCCGTTGGAATTCAAGCTCAAGTCAGGTGCGAAATTACCATACCAGAAGCAGTACCCACTGTCGCCAGCGGCGACAGAGGGCATTAAGGACACTATACAGGGCTTACTCCAGGCAGGAGTCATCCAGGAGGTGTCTGAATCCAGATGCAATACACCAATTTTTCCAGTACTGAAGGCAGATGGAGTCAGGTGGCGAATGGTTCAGGATTTAAGACCAGTGAACGAAGCAGTGGAGGATTGGCCAGCAGACGTACCTAACCCGCACACTCTGCTGACTAATATCCCCGCAGACGCAGAGGTGTTTTCAGTAATTGACATGACACAAGCTTTCTTCTCCCTCCCACTAGCTGAACAGTGTAAAGAGCTGTTCACATTTCGCTACCAGGGCAAGATTTTTGTGTACAACCGACTACCCCAAGGCTTCAAACATTCACCACACATCTTTAATCAAGCCTTAAGGAATGATTTGAAACACCTGAGATGTAGGAGTAGCCTCCTGCAGTATGTCGATGATTTGCTTATAGCCAGTCCTGATGTTGAGACATGTGAGAAAGACACAATAACAGTTCTACGGACGCTAGCAGAAGGGGGGCATAAGGTGTCCAGGAAGAAATTACAGTTTGCCGAGTCACAAGTGACATACCTGGGGCGACTAATATCCCAAGGGCAGAAAGGGATAGCTCCAGACCAGATCCAGGCGATAGTGACCCTCCCGAGGCCCCAGACAGTGAGACAGATGATGGCATTTATTGGGCTCATAGGGTTCAGCAGTGAGTGGGTTGAGTGCCATGAACAGAAGATTGCTCCTCTCCGGGCAATGATCGCAAATGCAGGGACAGGGAATCTGAAAAACAAGTTGACATGGACAATTGACGGGGAGGAAGCGTTTCACAGAATGAAGGGAGAGTTACAACAGGCCCCAGCATTAGCATTGCCAGACTACACAAAGCCTTTCTGTCTATATGTCACCGTAAAGAAGGAAGAGGGTCGTGATGCTTACATGGCAGGGATACTAACTCAAGCTCAGTGTACTGGTAAGTCTAAGCGTGCAATAGCTTACTATTGTACTAAGCTAGACCCGGTAGCACAAGGGTACCCCCCCTGCTACCAAGGATTGGAGGCAATTTACACGGCGTACGAAAAGGCATCTTCAGTCACTATGGGATGGCCAGTTGTGATATACACCAGTCACGCAGTAGTACAGCTAACAGAACAAGGCAGGTTTTGTCTGACACCCCAGCGACAGCTGAAATACTATGACCTGTCATTCTGTCCAGATGTAACGATCAAAACATGCGATTCAGTCACCAACCCAGCTGACCGTATTCCATTAGAGTATGAGGGAACGCCACATGAGTGTGTCGCTGAGTCCATTGCATTTTCTAAGTTACGACCAGACTTAGAGAGCGAGCCATTAGCTGACAGCGAGGTGATCTATTTTGTGGACGGTTCCAGCCACAGCTATGACAATCGGACCCATGCAGGATTCGGTGTGGTGGAGATGACAGCGCCGGGTGAGTTCATCACCATCATGTGCACTCCATGTAGGCAGCCAACAAGTAGTCAGAAAGCAGAGATTCAATCCCTAACTAGTGCATGTGTCTTGGCAAAGGGTAAAAGAGCAACCATATACACTGACAGTGCGTACAGTCACAATGTGTGCCATATTTATGGGGCGCAGTGGAAGCAGAGGGGGTTCAAGAGAGCAGACGGATCACCCATACAACATCAAGAGCAAATACAACTTCTGCTTTCAGCAATGATGCTCCCTAAACGGCTGGCGATATGTAAGTGCAAGGCACACAAGAAAGGGGGCGACTTTGTGACATTGGGTAATGCTAGAGCAGATGAGGTGGCAAAGGAGGCAGCATTACAGGCTAGAATGATGGGGGGTGAAACCAAGGAGGGACAGCCACATGTGATAGCACCACTGTTACAGCCAACAGGTTTTATGACTACGCCGTGCCCTACTGCATGCCCGTATGTAAAGGGGAATCCATCATGCAAGTGGTGTGCGAATTATGGGCCCGAGCACACCCACCATATGGAGCCTCTGTGTTGTGCTATGTGTCAAAGGGGGGATTGCCCTGTGTGTTATAATAAGCCATGTGAACCTGCAAAGGAGTGGGTAAGTGAATCTCTGATGCTACCAGTGGGGCGCGGGCAAGGGAGACAAGCACAGGCCACAATAACATTACAGCCCACGGTTACAATTGCTGACATAGTGCAAATGCAGGAGAGTGCAGCACACTGGGAGAAGGAAATGTGGAAGCAGAGGGGGGCCAAACAGGATCACGACAAGATGTGGCGTAACCACGAGGGTCTCATGGTTGCCCCCACTAATTTACTGTCGCTTCTGATTTCTGATGCACATGACATGGACCACTGTGCACGAGGGCAAATAAAGAGGAAAATTTATAATGAGGGATTTTGGGCCCCAAATTTGCAGGATGTTATTGACCGTAAGATTGAACAGTGTCATGTGTGTAACCGATTTAATGTCAAACCGGGCCTGGCAGCTAAGCCGCTGGGGCATATCCCGTTGCCCGCAGGCCCTTTTAAACATGTGGTGATGGATTACATTGACATGGGCAAAACCATCCGTAAATTCAGGTATGTGCTGGTGGTGGTGGACAGGTTTTCCAGGTGGGTGGAAGCCTGCCCCGCACCGGGTCCAGATGCTGAAACAGTGATCAAATTCTTCACTCGAGAAATCATACCCCGATTTGGCATTCCTGAAGTGATTTCCAGTGATAATGGCAAGGCATTTGTGGAAAAGACATGGAAAAAGATTATGCAGGCCCTGGGGGTGAAACAGAGGTACGGGTGCATTTATCACCCCCAGAGTCAGGGCATGGTCGAAAGAGCCAATGGCACCCTAAAAGCAAAAATAGCCAAAATCTGCGCCTCATCAAATTTGAATTGGCTGGATGCACTGCCCATAGCACTAATGCACATGAGAACCCAAACGAACCGGAGCCTGAATCTCAGCCCGCACGAAATTCTGACAGGCCGGTCGTTTCCCTCTCCCCGCTATCGAGGGGAGGACAGGGGTCCGCCTTTGGAGCTTCTCCAAAGGGAAATACGTCAGTATGTGCAACAACTGTCTTTGGTCCACAAAACTGTGTATGCGCAGGCACTCAGACGTGAACCGCTGCAGGGTCCCGCCGATGAAGTCCAGCGGCCGATCCAACCGGGGGACTGGGTGTTTGTCCGAGTGTTCAAACGCTCCAGTCTCCAGCCTCGACGTGAAGGGCCGTTCCAGGTGACGCGGGCCACCCCCACGGCGGTGCAGATCCGGGGCTCCAATGTGTGGTATCATCTTAACTTGCAGGGCTCCAGATCCGAGTGTCCCCTCCGCGCAGCCTCGACATGACGGACCTCCAGGGCATCCACCTTCTACGCCTGATGGACCCACACCGGGCCCGGGTCAGGCGACACAGAGTCCGGGTCTCAGTGGAGAGCCCGGCCCAGGTGATCTCCCCCCGGGTGAGGGCCCTAGTGGGGCTGGGAGCGGGGGTACTTTTGTGCCTCCTGCTCCTCTGCCTCCTAGTCTTCTTCACCTCCACTCCCCGTCCTCCGACCCTGTTGCAGTTTCTGACGGACGAGAGCCTCCCGCCAGCCAGCACCAATCCTCCGGAGACCTCCCCACCGACCACCCTTGGACGTCACTCCGACCCCTCGACTCTGCCTTCATCCACGCCCACCCCGAGCTGGCTCCCCGTCTCTCATGGGGATCCTCTCCCTCATCTGAACCCCCAGCCTTCCCCCCAGCCCCTGGAGTCTCTCCCTCCCCTGACCCCCCAGCCTTCCCCCCAGCCCCTGGAGTCTCTCCCTCCCCTGACCCCCCAGCCTTCCCCCCAGCCCCTGGAGTCTCTCCCTCCCCTGACCCCCCAGCCTTCCCCCCAGCCCCTGGAGCCTCTCCCGCACTTGACCCACCAGCCTTCTCCCAAGCTCCTGGATCCCGCCCCGCCCTCGACCCTCCCGTCTTCTCTCCCTGGAACCTCTCCCGCCCCTGGCCCCCCCGTCTCCTCCCCGGCCCCGTCCCTGACCCCCCAACCTTCTCCCTGGCCCCTGGCTCGCCCCTCGTCCCTAACCCCCCGTCCGTTGCTTCAACCTCTGGCTCCGACTCTGGTCTTCCCCTATCCTTCCCCCTCCCGCCTGCCTCTCCCGTCCTGGCCTTTCCCCGCACGCCCGGCTACGACACCCTCGACCCCTCTGCCCTTTCCAGCCCCGACTTCCCCACCCTCTCCCACCTCGTTCCCCCTGCCTCACCTAGTCCCGTCCTCTCCCGTCCCCGGACCCCTGGTTTCTCTCCATCCCCCTCCTCCTCCCCCTCCCCTCGCCCACTCCCCTGACTCCCCTGGCCCCTCTTTGCGGGTGCGTCGTTCTGTTAAAGGGGGAATAGGTAATGATAATAACAAAAGTAGTGGCAAAAGTAGACGGGATAAGACAAAAGATAGCATGGGTAATGTAGATATTGTAAGTAGTGTGGATGGTATGAGGAATGTGGATGTTGTAAGTAATGTACAAACTAGCGTAAAAAACAAAAAAATGAAATCTAAGGGTGGTAAAAATGCTGAGAGCATCAGAAGGTGGTTAGATGCACAGGAAACGGAGGGAAGAACAGGTCATAATATGTGGTATAGATGGGTGGAGTATACGGCAAAGACAACAGTACCCGGCAAGGGATGCTACGTATGTTCACAAGCCCAAGGAGACAAGGTTGTAATTCCCGTCCCATGGCGGTCAGACGATGCAGACATTGAACCCTCTAATTGCTATGGACCCCTGAAACCCGTGTCCTATACCCCATTCGCATGCATGTTAATAGCAGGAAACAGGAAGGGCAGAGAGACTATGAAAAAGCGACAGCAGTATCTAGACAGTGACCACGGGCAGTTTGTCCTGGCGTATACAACCCTACTCCGTACACAGAGTAGTGGACAGCGTAAGTACGATACAGGTTACCAGTGTGACAAAGAATTTGTTGATTGGCCAGAACTCAGACAGGATGAGGTAGTGGATTATAGGATAGGACAGGGATTCCAATTTGAATGCTTCAAGCAACCTATAAAGGAAAGAGGGGCAGTGGATGTAAGTATATTTGAAGGGGAATGTAATAAGACATGGACGTGGGTGCGCAGGGGGACACATCAGCAAGGAAGTTGGAACTCTGAGTCGGATGGGTGGTGGACAGGAGAAAAACAAGGGGCAGAGTGTTCTCAGAATAAGCAGGACTACCCAGAACAAGCGAAGGGTGACCTAATAATGGATGTGTATGACTGGTGGTTGAAACTCCCACAGGAAGTCCCTCTAGCTGATTTGTGGTGGGCATGTGGGAAAAGGAGAGGATTAACTAGCACATTACTGGCTAAATGGACTGGGGTGTGTACTAGGGTGACAATGATGCAAGAAGCTAAAATAATGACCTGGTCCAGTAAGAGGAAGAGTGCTAAGCAGGAGAAAGACAGCCGAAATAAAAGGGACTCTCCCGAGATGCGTCAAAGGGTAGCACGAGAGGTGGGGCGTATGAGCCCGCCAACTGGATCAGAGAGCGGGGAACTGAAAGGAAAGAGTGAGATTACTAGATTTGAATATGCAGGATACTTAGATGCGATAGGCCAGCCCAGGGGAATTCCAGAGCAATATAAGGCACGAAATGAAGTCAAGGCAGGGTTCGAGTCAATCTTACCCCAGATAGCTATTAACAAGAATGTGGAATGGATAAACTACATATACTACAACCAACAGAGATTTATAAATCACTCCCATGATGCATTGCAGGCATTGGGGACTCAGTTAGATGCCACATCGCGCATGGCGGTGCAAAACCGCATGGTCTTAGACTGGATGTTGGCTAAGGAGGGAGGGGTGTGTGCCAAGTTTGGAAGTTACTGTTGTACCTACATACCCAATAACACGGCGCCGGATGGTGCATTCACGAAGGCTATGATAAAGTTGAGACGGCTGCGAGATGAGGTTACTGAAAATGCCGGGAAGAACACATTCGAATCACCCTTGACAGGGTGGTTCCAAAATGCGTTTGGATTTGGGTGGGGCGCATGGGCTGCAAAAGCCCTCATGGGTATCGTTCTAGCGATCCTAGCCATCTCCCTGATCATATGCTGCTTGGTCCCAGTCCTGAGATCCCTTGCAGTCCGTTTAGTGGCATCAAAGCTTCCCCAAATGCCTTTAGTGTTGCAGTTTGACGAGGACTGCAATATGTTGCTGCGGGGCTCACAGGACCTACTAGATAGCTACATTGACAGCCCCGTAATAGACCCTGTTACAGTAGTAGTGCCCACGGATGTGGGGGAGGAGGATATCTTACTCTGGGAGCAGAATTCTGACACTGAGACTAAAGCCTCCCAGGGTAAGGGGATGATGGCTTAAGTCGGTTTCTCCAGTCACACCTGCCCGACTCACAGGAACATTCCCCTCCTCCCCTCCCCCACAGGAGAACACAGCAAAGTGATGGAACTACTAAGTGACTGATTTTTTCCACTGACGGACTGATCATTTTTGCGTCACTACTTTCTTGTCACACTCCATATCCGCACTACTGAGCATCCACACAAATGACTGCAACACTAATATTCGTCCATTACACTCGTCGGGACCCTTTGAAGCTACTGTAACATTCCTCTATGTTTTGCCTTGTATGAATATATGGTGGCCGACGGTGAGACGTAGGATAGGTGTAGAACACTAACTGAAAACAGGTGACCCTGTCTGATGTAAGTGTGTATGACTGTGTGTAGTGAGAAGTGATTGGTTAATTGTGTATGACTGTGTGCAGTGAGAAGTGACTGGTTAAATGTGTATGACTGTGTATAGTGAGGAGCGATTGGGTGATTGATGTCTGACTGTGTGTGTTGAGAAGTGCCTGGTGAATTGATGGACTGGTTGCTTGATGCATGCCTGTTGCGTGCTGGGAGCCAACCGTGTGAATGAGATGACTGTATGTTGAAATTGAGGTGAGCATCTCTACGTTTAGGGGTGGTGTTAGAGGTCAAATGACATGAGTTAATGTTTCTTACTGATTCAATTGTCTGTCTGATGTCACGCCCGATGGTCTTAATGGTTGTTGGATTTTATACTCTCTCTCAATCCTTTTCTCTCTCTGTCTCCCTCTCTCTCCTTCTATCTCTCTTTCTCTCTCTCTCTCACTCCTTCTATCTCTCTCCCTCTCTCCCTCTCACTCTTTCTATCTCTCTCTATCTCTCTCTCTCTCTCGCCTTTGTGTGCCCTCACGAGCAGTGCCTTGGTTTCTCCCTAATTGCCCCACCTATCGGCCAAAACACACACAAACAAATATGCCATGACCGCCGCGAAGTGGTCTAAGGGGGGACCGCCCCAATGCCTCGCTGGCCTGAGTGCGGGTGAGTTCTCCGGAGGGAGGCGACCCAGCACCTACCACAGCTAGCTTGAGATAGGCATAATACCTGGGAAGGCAACTACAACCAGGTCCCCACCCCAGCCTGTCATGTGCCAAAAGGGGGCGCTGACAAGAGTGGTGCAAGTTTCCGAAAAGGGGATGCGGCCGGTGAGTGTATGCCACACGCCTGTTCCTTTGTGTGTTGCTCCGACTGGTGATGCATTTCGTGAGTGCTGGAGGGTCAGTCTGGATCTCCCTGCCCTCTTTCTCTCCTTCTCATCTTCTCTCCTCTTCTCCCTTCTCTCTCTCTCTCACTCTCCCCTTTCTCTCTCCCTTTCTCTCCCTTTCTCTCTCTCTCTCTCTCTCTCTTTTTTCTCTCTCTCTTTCCTCTCTCTCTCTCTCTCTCTCTCTCTCTCTCTCTCTCTCTCTCTCTCTTTTTTTCTCTCTCTCTCTCTCTTTCTCTCTCTCCCCCTATCGGGAGATGCTAGGGCTTAACCCTGATGTATTCTGAATCAAGCTGTGATATGTGATGATTGGTCAGAATTATGCAAACTATATTGGCTTGTATTCCTCATGTTATGTGAACTATATACGGGTGTGTTCTGTATTCTATTTTACTCGCACTTCACTCGCACCAATTTTGTTTCCGGGTACCATATACTCATCCTTTAAATCTTAGGCCGTATTGTGCCGCACAAGCTGCCGACGCCTTGGTTTCCTTGGTGTTTGTTATTTACTCTCAGGTTTGTTGTATCCTGTTGTTTTCCTGATGATTGTGTGCCTTACTTGATCAATCACTACCTCTTTGGTACCCACAGTTGGTGTTTTATTATGACCTGCTCACTGGAATTGTTTATGTGCCATTGATCACACTGGAATATTATTAATCAACCCTGATTGTTGTTTATTAATCTACCTCGATTACTGTTGATTCATGATTTTGTTGATTCGTTTCGATTGCTGATTTCAATGTTCTAGGTTTATTGTTGATGCAGATGTGTTCCTAAAATCAGGAGTAGCATTGTATTTCGTCTCACCGAGTGCCTCGCTCATCTAGGACTGCCCTAGTGAGCCAGTGTGTTACTAAATTGGATTTATATGCTCTTCTGCTGCTTCCATGCCTATGTTGAGTAACCTTGGTTCTGTTTCCCTGTGGTGTGTCCGTTGGACACAAAGGGGGGAATATGTAGTATATATTTTAAGGTAATTTACATACACCTGTAAGGTGGGGAGAACAGCTCTTTAAGGGGACGTAGATCTGAAAACATGGGAAAGCTAAAAAAAGATGTGGTGGCCACCTGCTGGCCAAAGACTAAAAAACATAGAACAAAGGGGCCCGCCACCATTAATTCAGGGCCCCTCCCAATTAGAAAATGGCTGCGGGTAAGCGTCATGCCAGTCTCAAAAATGGCTGACCAAAGTACGTCACCGACGGCCATGTTGGTGGGTCGGGCCGCCACCATTAATCACGAATCTGGATTAGAGAGACAAAAAGAAAATGGGCCCTGATTGGCCAGCGTCCGCATGCCCCTCCCGAGGGGAAAGAGGGGTGGCCTCTGGACGGGCGGAGCGCCACCATTAATCCAGGATGATGAGGGGCGTGATGGGGAAACTAGATGATTCGGATTGGCTAAGGGAAAGGGGGATGGCGTCTGTGAGGGAGGAAACACGTCATCCAGTGCATCTCCTATAAAAGAGGATGCACGAGAGTCCCGAGCTCAGAGCTGCTCTCGGACCTACTTCACTGCGCAGTGGAAGGACACAATAAATCTACAGAACTTGATTCCTGCCTCTTCGAGTCGTGTTTTCTACCTGGGTGATTTGGACTTTGTCTGTGCCGAACCAAAAGGGGGATTTAGGCTTAGAATTTCCACGACATTACCTCACATACAGGGACCTACATGAATTTATCAAAGTCTATCAATGTCCTATAATCAAATCTATTTGCAAAAAGCATAAAATATTTAAGTACTTTGACGGCTAGGAAGCTGTGAAGAGGAATTAAATCTATTGCTCACAGTTGCTCGACTGCAAGTTGTGCCCCAAACAAGAGATGCAGAGTTTTGCTTTCAGAGGTAGCAAACACACCACAAGTAGCACCACAAGTTCGGTCATTTGTTTTGCTAACATGATGTTGCTATCTAACATGTCGCGTCTGTGACGTCACTTACAGTTGAATATGTGTGTGTGTTTACTCTGGTTCGTCATAGAGTCCCACTCACCTCCTGATTGTGAGCTGTGTCATAGAGTCCCACTCACCTCCTGATTGTGAGCTGTGTCATAGAGTCCCACTCACCTCCTGATTCTAAGCTGTGTCATAGAGTCCCACTCACCTCCTGATTGTGAGCTGTGTCATAGAGTCCCACTCACCTCCTGATTGTGAGCTGTGTCATAGAGTCCCACTCACCTCCTGATTGTGAGCTGTGTTATAGAGTCCCACTCACCTCCTGATTGTGAGCTGTGTCATAGAGTTCCACTCACCTCCTGATTGTGAGCTGTGTCATAGAGTTCCACTCACCTCCTGATTGTGAGCTGTGTTATAGAGTCCCACTCATAGATTTACATAGAAGACTAGATTCCTCGCCGCTTGTTCCAGAACGTCCGCACAGGGCAGCCATCTTACCACAGTCAAGCTTTCCCACAGAACCTGCTGTTACCTAGGTAAACTGAGGTAAGACCCGGAGGTGCTTAAAATGTTTTTAGCCTTATCTCGCTGAAATTTTGACGTATAGACAAATTTTGACGTATAGACTACATTATTAATGTGGCTGTAATTCTGGGTGTTTGAACATGTTAAAGTCGTACATTTTCTCTTAAAATATAAACGGCTTAGAATTACTGCAGCTGCCAAAGTTACGTTTCATAGCTAGGCTAGCTCATCATAACAAAAATACATGGAAGGTCAAGTAAGATAATAATTCCAATAACTGAAGTTACACTTGCACATGGTTTTCATTTTTGGGTTGGTTAATTGAATACAACTTACATTATGATTTCTAGAGGAAATTAAACTGCCACTGACGATGCCAGACTTCTGCGCAGCCTATGGTTGCTCAAACCGGCGATGTCTGGAGAGTAGGGTACGCGGGCTAAATTCTACTCAAATACGAGGTTCAATTTTTATTTAAAACTAATATTTTAATAAAATACATTTTTGCACTAATCACTCTGCTTCAGCTTTCAGCCCCATTCGTATCCAGTGCATATACATTTACAAATAAATTCTTGCTTGAACTTGAGCACTCTCTGCTGTCTTTATTCATTGTAAACTTGTATGCCAGTATTAGCCTATTTGTCCCTTCGGGGTGGCATAATCTGGGTCTGCGTCCGATTACAATTAGTATTGGCCTACTGGAATATTTATGCCAAGTAGCATATTATTAAAACATAACATGATTATTCATCATTAATATCATAAATGCATACTAACGTTTGTTTTTTGTATATAACAAATCAATCCGTTTCAATATCGAGTGAAATTTGAGGAAGTTACGGTCATTTGAAAAGTACATATCCCTACCAACGCAATGTGATGGGTAAGCCCGCTGTCTGAGGTAAGATGGCCGCCATGTGCGGACGTTCAACTTCGTTGACAGGCAACGGGGACGAGGAATCTAGTCTTCTATGTAAATCTATGGTCCCACTCACCTCCTGATTGTGAGCTGTGTTATAGAGTCCCACTCACCTCCTGATTGTGAGCTGTGTTATAGAGCCCGTTGAGGTTGGCCTCGTGGCAGTTCCTGTACCACCAGCCCCCTCTGTAGAACATGGCACAGAAGCGGATGTCGGAGCGGTCCCTGTCTCGGGTGGAGAAGTGGCGGCCATTGTGGTATGTCATGGAGTCACCTGCAAGGACATGAAATATGACATAGTGCAAGAAATAAGGCCACGCATAGTAGTTGGTAGAGGGGTAGAAAGTAAGGGGGTGTGTGGCAAAGAGGTGTAGAACATAAGGTTGTGTGTGTGGTATTTGGCAAAGGGGGGATAGAAAGTAAGGGGTGTGTATGGTAGGGGGGGTAGAAAGTAAGGGTGTGTGTGGTATTTGGCAAAGGAGGGGTAGAAAGTAAGGGGGTGTGTATGGTAGGGGGTAGAAAGTAAGGGTGTGTGTGGTATTTGGCAAAGGGGGGGTAGAAAGTAAGGGTGTGTGTGGTATTTGGCAAAGGAGGGGTAGAAAGTAAGGGGGTGTGTATGGTAGGGGGGTAGAAAGTAAGGGTGTGTGTGGTATTTGGCAAAGGGGGGGTAGAAAGTAAGGGGGTGTGTATGGTAGGGGGGTAGAAAGTAAGGGTGTGTGTGTGGCAAAGGGGGGGAAGAAAGTAAGGGGGTGTGTGGTATTTGGCAAAGGAGGGGTAGAAAGTAAGGGGGTGTGTATGGTAGGGGGGTAGAAAGTAAGGGTGTGTGTGGTATTTGGCAAAGGGGGGGTAGAAAGTAAGGGGGTGTGTGGTAGAGGGGGGTAGAAAGTAAGAGGGTGTGTGTGGTAAAGGGGGGTAGAAAGTAAGGGGGTGTGTGGTATTTGGCAAAGGGGGGGTAGAAAGTAAGGGGGTGTGTGGTAGAGGGGGGTAGAAAGTAAGGGGGTGTGTGGTATTTGGCAAAGGGGGGGTAGAAAGTAAGGGGATGTGTGGTAGAGGGGGGTAGAAAGTAAGAGGGTGTGTGTGGTAGAGGGGGGTAGAAAGTAAGGGGGTGTGTGGTATTTGGCAAAGGGGGGATAGAAAGTAAGGGGGTGTGTGTGGTAGAGGGGTGATAGAAAGTAAGCTGGTGTGTGGTAGAGGGGGTAGAAAGTAAGAGGGTGTGTGGTAGAGGGGGGTAGAAAGTAAGGGGGTGTGTGGTAGTGGGGGGTAGAAAGTAAGGGGGTGTGTGGTAGTGGGGGTAGAAAGTAAGAGGGTGTGTGTGGTAGAGGGGTGATAAAAAGTAAGCGGCTGTGTGGTAGTTGGTAAAGAGGGGTGGAACATGAGGCATAAAGGAGGGCAGGGTGCTCAGGTATCAGAGAGTAATGTGCACTAAAGATACTAATGTGGCCACAATGAGAAAGATTATTAAAGCGGAAAGTTCTGTACAGTCCTCTCTATGTAATGTCTGTTTCCTTTAGAGACTAGTCATAATGTTATATTGTTTAAATGGTTTATGGTTTAATGTAGTTTATTTTTTATTTTTTATGAAACACTGTCCAACTGTATACATCTTAAAATGCATTGATTAAAATATACAGTTGAAATGTTTTATGTACCAGGTTTGTATAAATGGAGCTACATTTCAAGAAAAAATTGATTCATAGGAAATAAAAGCCAATTGTTTCTACAATGACATCAGTATCATCAAATCTGTATATCGTGACAAAGCAAAGTAAGACATTTCATTAGTCATTAATGCCTGTGTAATGAGTGGAACATAAAGCCTAATCAAGACCTACCTGCTGTGCCAGTATAACCAGACACTTGGAGTGTGTACAGCTTTGCTGGACCAACGGAGAATGATGAATATTTGGCAAAGACAGTCTCACCCTCTGCACGCATGTCTACTCACAAGCTCATCGGGTTCATTTTGGTCAGATTATAAATAAGCTCATTACCTGAGGAAAGAGGGAGAGAGAGAGAGAGAGAGAGATTATTGCTCTACACTCTAGAGGAATGTAACAGTGGACTGTAAATGGCTCGGTCATTACTATTTTTGGCCACTAGAGGACACTAGAGTCCACACTAAAGCATTACAAAATTAGTGGGACTGACTCTACTGAGTTCAAACTATCTGAGTGCCTATGTTGGCAATAGCACCTAAACAAACATGAACACTAAGATAATCTCTGTGAATTTGTTTGACAGCCTTTTAAACGTGGAACATGTTCTGGCATCTGCAAAGGTCATCTGCTTTGCTTCATCTTGCACATAGAAACAACCTCTGTGTGGAAACCTGTTGCCATTAAGGCTTTAGCCTTCCGTACCTCTGACCTTGCAGCTGTTACAGCATTGTTAGACAGATATAGGTATTGGTAAACAGATATAGGTATTGGTAGACCGATATAGGTATAGGTAGATGGGTATAGGTATTGGTAGACAGATATAGGTATTGGTAGACAAATATAGGTATAGGTAGACAAATATAGGTATAGGTAGATGGGTATAGGTATTGGTAAACAGATATATGTATTGGTAGACAGGTATAGGTATTGGTAGACAAATATAGGTAAAGATAGATGGGTATAGCTATTGGTAGACAGATATAGGTACTAGTAGACAAATATAGGTATAGGTAGATGGGTGTAGGTATTGGTAGACAAATATATGTATAGGTAGATGGCTATAGGTATTGGTAGACAGATATAGGTATTGGTAGACAAATATAGGTATAGGGGTCATTCCACCAAATCGGTACCTTTTGCGTCCCCGAGAAATAAACTGTCATAAAATCATTACAATAACAAATACATGAATAATTTCAAAGCACAACATTAACCTGTCTTCTATAATCAACTTAACCTTAGAATTAAGGTAATTAATTATTATTTTCCAGTGTTAAATTTGCATTTATGTTGATAAGGCAGGGAGTTTGGCCTGTCCCTCACTATAAAAGTTATCTTTCAGTGGGTCTTTTTAATTATAATTTTTTTGGAAAATTATATAATTTTCACATTTGTTGTTGTTCTAGAAGTGTTAAGCAATCTAGGGTTAGGTGTTAGGGTTAGGGTTAGGGTTAGGCAAGCATTGTTAAGCATTGTTAAGCAAGGTTTGGCATGAATACATGTGATCTCTATAAAATTTAAATAATTTTATCAGTGTCCCCTGATAGTTAACCCTGTTACTAACATAAAAACACCCCTTTAAAATAATGGCACATTCCAGCAGTTACATCATTTACAAGAAGTTTCATCACTTCCAGGAGGAGGATTTTTACCACATAAAACACAAATATGTCACGGGGACCGGACAGACAGACAGATGAACCCAAATGCGTAACCTCAAATATAGTTTATTAAGGGTTGGGGAAAAAGGGACAAAGTCAACAGCTCCGGAGAGCCGGTAGGTATCCACCAAGACGCGGCGAAACACCCAGGCAGACGGGTGGTGAGAACCCACACCCGGAAGCAGGCGAAGAGTCGTAGGCAGGCGATGGTCGATACCGGGGGCAGTAGAGCAGAGCTGAGTCGAGGGCAGGCAGGAGTCGTTCACCAGGGCAGTAGAGCAGGGCAGAGTCAAGGGCAGGCAGGAGTCGTTCACCAGGGCAGTAGAGCAGGGCAGAGTCGAGGGCAGGCAGGAGTCGTTCACCAGGGCAGTAGAGCAGGGCAGAGTCGAGGGCAGGCAGGAGTCGTTCACCAGGGCAGTAGAGCAGGGCAGAGTCGAGGGCAGGCAGGAGTCGTTCACCAGGGCAGTAGAGCAGGGCAGAGTCGAGGGCAGGCAGGAGTCGGTACCGGAGGACAGGAGATTCTGACAGACAGACAGGGGCAAACACAGGAACAGACGGGAGACGAGCAACACCAGGAATACACAGCCAAACAGACGCAGAGAAGTCAGGAGTCAAATAGCTTGCCGAGGGAATACACCGTGGTTCGCAGACGGACTGACAAGGAGTGAGTGAGAGAGGCGAGTATAAGTAGTGGAAACCCCGGGAACTAAACGAGCGTGAACGAGGAGTACAGGTGAATAGAATGATTGAATCACTCGTGATTGTTACAAACCAGGAAGTGCAGGTGAGACGGATGATTACAACGATCGTGAAGCGGGGAGGACAAGTGAGAGAGATAATCTAATGAGGATCCAAACAAGGGAGTACAGGTGCCGTGAACTAGCAGATAACCCGGGGAGTGAACCTAATTAACTAACAGGTGAGTAACAGCGAAAAACACACATGAAAAAACCCAAGTCCAGAGTGAAACCGTGACAGAACCCCCCCCCCAAGGGACGGCCCCAGAAGTCCCAAAAAGGAAAACACCATCCGGGTGGGGGGGAAGGGAGAGACAAGGGATCAGAATTCCTCGGACCGGTCCGACAGCAGCGCAGCATCCTCCGCAGTATCCCGGGCCCCCCTGGCGGGCGGCGCAGCAGCCAGAGGCGGAGGAGCCCGGACAGGCTGGGAGGGGCCCCTGGGACGGCCCCGACGGAGAGACGGCTGGTCGGGATGCCCTCGGTGGAAGTCGTCAATGAGGGAACGGTCCAGAATCCTGCTCGCCGGGACCCAAGACCTCTCCTCAGGACCGTACCCCTCCCAGTCCACCAGGTAATGTATGCCCCGGCCTCTCCGTCGGGACCGGAGAAGGCGACGCACCGTGTAGATGGGGTCCCCATCAAGCAGTCGTGGAGCGGGTGGTGGAGGCTCCGCAGGTGTATGAGGGCTCACCCGTACAGGTTTTATCCGGGAGACATGAAACGTAGGGTGGACCCTCATGGTAGTGGGGAGTCGGAGTCGGACTGCCGTGGGACTGATAACCCGCTCCACCATAAAGGGACCCAGGAAGCGCGCCGCCAGTTTCCGGGACTCCACCCGGACAGGAAGGTCTTTGGTGGACAGCCAGACCCTCTGCCCAACGCGATATACAGGAGCCGGAGTCCGGCGGCGGTTGGCTCCGGCCGAGTACGAGGCGACAGCTCTCAGGAGTGCTGCTCGAGCCCGAGCCCAGGTCCTCCTGCAGCGACGGGCGTTGGCGAGGGCAGAGGGACAGGATGCTTCTCCCTCCTGGCTAGGGAACAAGGGAGGTTGGTACCCATACACGCACTGAAACGGAGACATGCCAGTAGCAGAACTGGTGAGGGAGTTATGGGCATATTCGACCCACACCAGCCGACTGGCCCAGGAGAGGGGGTCCCGGGAGGCCACACAACGCAGGGCCTTCTCCAGCTCTTGGTTGGCCCGTTCCGATTGTCCATTCGCCTGAGGGTGGAAGCCAGAGGTGAGGCTGACCGTGGCCCCCAGAAGGTGGCAGAACTCCTTCCAGAAGGTAGAGGTGAACTGGGGGCCACGGTCGGAGACCACATCAGATGGGATGCCATGGAGGCGGAAGACGTGCTGCTGGACTGCCTGCGCGGTTTCCTTAGCTGACGGGAGTTTGGGGAGTGGTATAAAGTGGGCCATTTTGCTGAACCTGTCCACCACCGTCAGGATAACAGTCTTTCCCTCCGAAGCAGGCAGTCCAGTAACAAAGTCCAGGCTGATGTGGGACCAGGGACGAGAGGGAACGGGCAGAGGCTGGAGAAGGCCAGCGGGTGGTCGGTTGGAGGTCTTGTTTCGGTTGCACACCGGACAGGCTTGAACATACTCCCGGACCTCCCTCTCCAGACGTGGCCACCAGAAACGCCGAGCGATGTGGAGGCTGGTGCGGGTAGCTCCGGGATGACAAGCCAGGAGGGAGTCGTGCCCCCACTGCAGGACCTGGGCGCGGAGGGCCTCAGGCACGAAGAGCCTTCCCTCAGGACAGGCGCTGGGACCGGGTTGGTCCTGGAGGGCCCTCTGTACCTGCCCCTCAATGTCCCAGGAAAGTGCCGCCACGACCCGGGACTCAGGCAGGATGGAGGCAGGGCCAAGGAGACAGTCGCCATCTTTCAGGAATTGACGGGAGAGGGCGTCCGGCTTGGTGTTACGGGAACCTGGGCGAAAAGACAGACAAAAATTAAACCGTGAGAAAAACAGTGACCACCGGGCTTGCCGGGGATTGAGTCTTTTGGCGGATCTGATGTATTCAAGGTTTTTATGATCTGTCCAGACTATAAATGGCACGGACGCCCCCTCCAACCAGTGCCGCCATTCCTCCAGGGCCAACTTTACGGCGAGGAGTTCCCGGTCCCCGATGTCATAGTTTCGTTCAGCAGGGGATAGGCGGCGGGAAAAGTAGGCGCAGGGATGCAGTTTGTTGTCCTCAGGGCGCTGCTGCGACAATACAGCACCGACGCCAACGTCGGACGCATCCACCTCCACCACGAACTGTCTCTCTGGATCGGGGACCTGAAGGATGGGGGCGGACGTGAACCGATCCTTCAGATTGCGGAAGGCTTCTTCTGCCGCGGTAGTCCACAAAAATGACAGTTTAGTACTGGTGAGAGCCGTCAAGGGTGCGGCAACAGAACTGTAATTGCGGATGAATCGCCTGTAGAAATTTGCGAAGCCTAGGAACTGTTGCAGTTGCTTATGGTTTTCGGGGACTGGCCAGGAGGTGACAGCAGTCACCTTGGTAGGGTCCATCTGAATGGCACCCTCTGCCACGATGTACCCCAGGAAGGCCACGGTCTTGGCGTGGAACTCGCACTTTTCAGCCTTCACAAAAAGCGAGTTCTCCAGGAGGCGACGGAGGACTAGTCTGACGTGCTGCTTATGTTCTTCCAGGTCTTTGGAGAATATGAAAATGTCGTCCAGGTAAACAAACACAAATCTATCCAACATGTCTCTCAGCATGCATTGACTAGTCCTTGGAAGACGGCGGGGCATTGGTAAGTCCAAACGGCATGACCAAGTACTCATAGTGTCCGTTGGGGGTATTGAACGCCGTCTTCCACTCGTCGCCCTCCCGGATGCGAACAAGGTGGTAAGCATTACGGAGATCAAGCTTAGTGAACACCGTGGCCCCCTGGAGGGATTCAAATGCAGAGGCGAGTAGTGGCAGAGGGTACCTATTTTTAACAGTCATGTCATTCAACCCCCGGTAGTCGATGCAGGGACGGAGGGAGCCGTCCTTCTTCCCCACGAAAAAAAATCCTGCGCCTGCCGGTGAGGAAGAAGGACGGATGATGCCTGCCGCCAGGGAGTCCGCAATGTACTCCTCCATCGCTCGCCTTTCCGGACCAGAGAGGGAGTAGAGGCGACCACGGGGAGGAGTAGCTCCAGACACCAGGTCGATGGCGCAGTCGTAGGGGCGATGAGGCGGCAGAGAGGTGGCCTTGGCCTTGCTAAACACCTCATGCAGGTCGTGGTAACAATCCGGAACCCGGGAGATGTCCGGAGGTGTAGTAGAGGGGGCTGGCGAAGTAGAGGGGGCAGCCGACCGAAGACAGGACTGATGGCAATCCGACCCCCACTCTAGTACCGTTCCAGTCCGCCAGTCGATGCGGGGGTTATGAAGACGGAGCCAAGGTAAACCAAGAACGACGGGCTCACGGGGGGATGAGAGAAGGTGGAAACGAATCCTCTCTTGGTGGTTTCCAGAGGTCAACATTCCCACTGCCTCGGTGATGTGGGTTATCGGGCCCAACAAATGACCATCCAGGGCTCGAGCAGGAACTGGAGACGGTAGGCGAAGGACCTCTAACCCCATCTGCTGGGCCAGAGTAATATCCAGGATGTTGGCCTCCGAGCCTGAATCAACGAGGGCAGTGAGTGAGCGAGACAGAGAAGGGAGCTGAAGAACGACCTGCAGGAGGGGTCTGTCCCCCCTGGGAGCGTTCGTGGAGGCTGAAGTCAACCGCACGTCCCCTACTTCTGGAGAGCTAGCTCCTTTAACTGGACAGGTAGTGACGCGATGACCCTCTCCCCCGCAGTACAGGCAAAGTCCCCCCACCAGACGCCGTTGTCGTTCAGAAGGAGAGAGGGATGTGTAATCGACCTCCATGGGCGTGGTAAAATGACTGGGGTAAGCGGCTTCGCCAACAGTGGAACGACGAGAGGGCTGACTGGAACGACCCTTCTCCCGGCGGCGAGCCTGTACTCGCCGATCAATGCGAATAGCGAGTGCAATCGCCTCGTCCAGGGTAGTGGGAGCCTCGTGAGAAACTAGCTCCTCCTTCATATAACCTGCCAAACTGTGAAGGAATGCGTCGACCAAAGCCTCTTCGTTCCAATGGCTCATACTGGCGAGCGTTCGAAAGTCGATAGAAAAATCAGTCACTGTCCGATCACCCTGATGTATCTCCAGTAACTCCCGGGAAGCGTCAGCCGCAGGAGAACCAGCACCAAAAACCTTCTTTAATTCCGCTGCGAAGGAATCAAAAGACCTGCAGCTCAGCGAACGACGCTGATACTCAGCAGTTCCCCATAGTCTGGCCCGCCCAGTCAGTAGATTTATGGTGAATGCCACCCGTGCCGCCTCCGATGAAAAGTTCCGCGGCTGGAGGTCAAAGGTGAGCTGGCAGTTAGTGATAAACGCAATGACCTCCTCGGGTTCCCCCCCGAACCGCTCCGGTAGCCCAATCCTGGGCTCGGGGCAGCCAGTGGCAACGGGCAGGCATGCCAGAGCAGATGACGGGGCAGACTGTCCTGCAGAGGGAGCCAAAGGATCGCTGACTCCCGAGGACGTGACTCGGGCAGAGATCCGGGAGAGCTGTTGAGCCTGGTCAGACCCCTGTTGTTGAAGCAGCAACACCAGCTGACGTAAGAGGTCGGTGGTGGACTTCAATGAGGCCACGTCACTTGAGACGCGGTCCAGCTCCCTGTCGGAAAGTTCCAGCCTTGGTAAGGCGGACAGGGGCTCAGGAGGATGGCCCTGGTCCATAGTGAGGTCCGCTGGGTCCATTCTTTGGTCAGTCCGTACTGTCACGGGGACCGGACAGACAGACAGATGAACCCAAATGCGTAACCTCAAATATAGTTTATTAAGGGTTGGGGAAAAAGGGACAAAGTCAACAGCTCCGGAGAGCCGGTAGGTATCCACCAAGACGCGGCGAAACACCCAGGCAGACGGGTGGTGAGAACCCACACCCGGAAGCAGGCGAAGAGTCGTAGGCAGGCGATGGTCGATACCGGGGGCAGTAGAGCAGAGCTGAGTCGAGGGCAGGCAGGAGTCGTTCACCAGGGCAGTAGAGCAGGGCAGAGTCAAGGGCAGGCAGGAGTCGTTCACCAGGGCAGTAGAGCAGGGCAGAGTCGAGGGCAGGCAGGAGTCGTTCACCAGGGCAGTAGAGCAGGGCAGAGTCGAGGGCAGGCAGGAGTCGTTCACCAGGGCAGTAGAGCAGGGCAGAGTCGAGGGCAGGCAGGAGTCGTTCACCAGGGCAGTAGAGCAGGGCAGAGTCGAGGGCAGGCAGGAGTCGGTACCGGAGGACAGGAGATTCTGACAGACAGACAGGGGCAAACACAGGAACAGACGGGAGACGAGCAACACCAGGAATACACAGCCAAACAGACGCAGAGAAGTCAGGAGTCAAATAGCTTGCCGAGGGAATACACCGTGGTTCGCAGACGGACTGACAAGGAGTGAGTGAGAGAGGCGAGTATAAGTAGTGGAAACCCCGGGAACTAAACGAGCGTGAACGAGGAGTACAGGTGAATAGAATGATTGAATCACTCGTGATTGTTACAAACCAGGAAGTGCAGGTGAGACGGATGATTACAACGATCGTGAAGCGGGGAGGACAAGTGAGAGAGATAATCTAATGAGGATCCAAACAAGGGAGTACAGGTGCCGTGAACTAGCAGATAACCCGGGGAGTGAACCTAATTAACTAACAGGTGAGTAACAGCGAAAAACACACATGAAAAAACCCAAGTCCAGAGTGAAACCGTGACAAAATAAGTTTCGTAATTTTATAAGACAGTTGGGGGTGGGGACAACATACAACGTCATTACTCTTACCTTATTTTAACCCATTACTTAAAAAGATATTTTTTATATATTAATATTTACCAAATATATAAGTAATACTCTTTCAAACTGTATGACATCTGCTCTTGTGACCTTGACTGTTAGCTAGCTAGGGGCAAATTAGCTTCGTCAACCCTGTTACTGTCATTCCTGTTACTTTCCCAGAGTAAAACTATTTAAATCCTACAGGAGTAACAGGAGTGACGTTGACTTTGATAAATTATATAATAAAGTAAATAATAAATCAAACAAATAACCTGAGATGGCCCCATATAATTTATTGGCACTTTAGGATGTCTTCTTTCAGTAGATATTTTAAAAATGGTAAAAAAAAATGCTTTAAAAAAAATTCCAAAGCTGAAAAGGTATCGATTTGGTGGAATCACCCATAGGTAGATGGGTATAGGTATTGGTAGAAGAGGTATAGTATTTGTAGACAGATATAGGTAATGGTAGACAGATATAGGTATAGGTAGATGGCTATAGGTATTGGTAGAAGAGGTATAGGTATTGGTAGACAGCTTCTGTTGGAGTTATTGCTGCCATCAGACACTGAGCATATCAGAAAAAAACAAATGCAGTATGACAGATGACCCATACCTAACCAAAACTCTTCACTCCTGTCTCCAAATCCATTCACATACTCTTTCCAGGGTCTGAAGAAGTTAACCTTGCCATTTACTCTGGAAAACCTGCATACACACAATTACACACATACACACACACACACACACGCACATATACGCAAGTCAATCATTCACAGTTTGGACTGCTTTTAAAGCTTAAACTGTCTAAATTAAGAGACTGCAGTGCCAGCTGTTATACAGAATACTTTACCTAACACTTATTCAGAATACTTTCCATTTTTTTTAAATAAGCCATTACATTTTGCTTTTGTGCTTCTCTTTGATAAAATAAGCCATTGCATTTTGCTTTTGTGCTTCTCTTTGATAAAACCCTTGTGTTTAATGGCCTGCCTATCTGAGAGAGGACACTGCAGACAGAAGCGGAGGCTGCTCCGAGCTGCTCCTTAGCCACGGCTCTTACTGTCCAGCCGCCCCTGTCGGTCTCCATGTCACAGTAAACAGAGACGGGCACGGAGGCCTGGCCGAGGGGGAAGATCTCCACCAGCCCAGACTCCTGCACGCCATTCAGAAGCTCCTGGGAACAATCACTGGGAAATGGGAAGCGGAGATCTCCTGCAGACCAAAGACATGGACAACAAAAAGAGATGACAAAAGAAAAAAGGAAGAGAGACAAAAGTTGGAAAAGACATGAAAGTAAAAAAATTAATTGAATTTGCAATCATGATCAATAAATCATGATAATTTTACAGTAGTCTCAATTTTTTCCAGATTAGTATACTGTATACATATATAGGTAGGTGTACATGTGCATTTGTTTCTGCCAAACAGTTTCAGCCAAAAAGTTAACATGTAGACTCTGATGGAGGGTGAGAGCTAGTTAGGGCTAACGCTAGGGTCTGAATGAGGGTGAAAGATAGTTAGGGCTAACACTACGGTCTGACGGAGGGTGAAAGATAGTTAAAGCTAACACTACAGTTTGACGGAGGGTGAAAGATAGTTAGGGCTAACACTACAGTCTGACAGAGGGTGAAAAACTAGTTGGGCTAAACCTAGGGTCTTACCGGTGGTGAACTCAGTGGTGATGGCCTCGTTGTAGACTCCTCCCATGTCTGACTGGAGTCTCACCAGGTACTTGGAGCCGGGCCTCAAGCGCAGCAGCTTGTGCTTACGGAGGTCGGTCTGCGCCTACAAGCACATCCTGGGAACACAAACAAACAAACAAGGCTTCACTTATCACAAGGGTGACAGAAAGCCTTATAGCCTTATAGTAGCTATGCATGATACTGATGTTCAGAAGATGCATCATTATAGGGACGAGCCAAGGTCAGAGAAATGTTCATGATTTGCTCTTCACACCTGAAACGCTTGGCCTTCGATGGCATACTGTAGCTTATAGCCAGACACTTTGGAAGAAGGTGGTTTCCATGTCAGCACTGGAGAGCGAGGGGTGACTTGACTGGCAGTAAGGTCCTTGGGTCCATCTCCACCCCTGCCTGGACCAATTAGAGAAATACACATTCTTATCAGGCATGTAAGAACATGTGGGAGGATTAGAACTAACAAAATCATATTTTGTAGTTAGGTACCTTACTGATTCTTTGGCCAACTGAAAAAGATGCATGTCTGAATCAGAATCAGAATCAGAATCAGCTTTATTGGCCAAGTATACTTACATATACAAGGAATTTGACTCCGGCAGATGTTAGCTCTCTATACACATAACACAGAACGTAATACAATACAATAAATACAATAGACTAAACAAGTATGTGTACTTGTATTGCACAGTAGGGACAACAATATACAATATACAATATACAGTAGGGACAACAATATACAATATACAATATACATACAGGCACCCAATATGGGCAATAATGAACAAGTAGGCACATGGTGTTACAGTGGGTTAAAGAACCGGTATGACAATATACCAATAAGGCGAATAAGGGGGGGGGGCACAAAAAGAGTCCTGGGTTGCTGGGCAGGGGCCACCTAGGTAAGTCTTTGCTTGTGTCATGTGCAAGAGAAGCGCTGGGGGGGGGGCGGGGGGGGAATACAAGGGCATAACAGTAAGCATATACACATGTGCATGTATGTATGTATGCATGTGTAGTTCAGCTGTTCAGTAGGGTGATGGCAGTGGGGAAGAAGCTGTTTTTGTGTCTGGTAGTTTTGGTGCGCAGGGATCTATAGCGTCTACCAGAGGGAAGGAGGTCGAAGAGGGTGTGTGCAGGGTGAGAGGGGTCTTTGATTATGTTCTCTGCCCGCTTCCTGGACCTCCCAATGTACAAGTCCTGGAGGGAGGGCAGGGGGGCACCGATGATTTTTTCAGCAGACCGAATTGTGCGCTGTAGTCTGTGTTTGTCTTGTTGTGTGGCTGCTCCAAACCAGACTGTGATGGACGAGCAGAGGATGGATTCTACTACAGCTGTGTAGAAGGTCACCAACAGTTCTTGTGGTAGGCCATGCTTCCGCAGCTGGCGTAGGAAGTACATCCTCTGCTGAGCCTTTTTGAGGATGGCGTTGATGTTGGACTCCCACTTCAGGTCCTGAGAGATGATGGATCCCAGAAACTTGAAAGAGTCCACCTTTGATACTGGGCTGTGGGATATTGTGAGGGGGTGCAGCAGTGATGGGTGCTTCCTGAAGTCCACAACCATCTCGACAGTCTTTAGTGCGTTGAGTTTTAGGTTGTGTTGGCTGCACCAGAGCACCAGCGTGTCAACCTCCTGTCTGTATGCAGACTCATCACCATCCTGGATAAGCCCAATGACAGTGGTATCGTCTGCAAATTTCAGGAGCTTGACCGCTGGGTCATTGGAGGTGCAGTCGTTTGTGTACAGAGAGAAGAGCAGCGGTGAGAGGACACAGCCTTGGGGAGCACCAGTGCTGATAGTCTGTGTACCGGATGTGACACCTCCGAGACGCACATGTTGGCTCCTGTCGGTCAGGAAGCTGGAGATCCACTGACAGATGGCAGGAGACACAGTTAGCTGGGAGAGTTTGGTGGTGAGGATATCTGGGATAATGGTGTTGAACGCCGAGCTGAAGTCCACAAACAGAATCCTGGCGTAGGCCCTTGGTTGGTCAAGGTGTTGCAGGATGAAGTGCAGTCCCATATTCACTGCATCGTCCACTGACCTATTTGCCCTGTAGGCAAACTGCATGGGGTCAAGCCGGGAGCCTGTGGTCTTTTTGAGGTGGGACAACACAAGGCGTTCGAAGGACTTCATGACAACTGAGGTCAGGGCCACAGGTCTGTAGTCATTTAGTCCAGAGATGGAGGGTTTCTTGGGGACTGGGATGATGGTAGAGCTTTTGAAGCATGAGGGAACTTCACATAGCTCCAGTGATCTGTTGAAGATCTGGGTAAAAATTGGTGCCAGCTGGATGGCACAGGCCCTGAGACAGGAGGGTGTTACTCCATCTGGACCTGGAGCCTTCCGGACGTTTTGCCTCTCAAAGAGGCGACGGACGTCCTCCTCGCAAATGATGAGTGTGGATTGGGGGGCGGGTGGAGGATTGGGGGGGTGAAGCCAGGTGGGTGGAGGGGTCTGCAGTTGATCTGGCGGGGAGGGGTCTGCAGTTGATCTGGGGGGGGAGGGGTGTGAATGTCTCCTTCTCAAATCTGCAGTAGAAGGCGTTCAGGTCATCAGCAAGGCCGTTGCTGGCCTCAGCAGGGGGGGGTGGTCTTTTGTAATTCGTGATGTCCTGAAGCCCTCTCCATAGTGCCGTGGTGTCGTTAGCTGAAAACTGGTTTTTCAGCTTTTCAGAGTATTGCTTTTTAGCTGCTCTTATTTCTTTTGTGAGTGAGTTCCTGAGTGCCTTGAAGAGAGGCTTATCCCCATTTCTGTAGGCCTCCTCCTTGGCTTGGCGGAGCTGGCGGAGATTTGGGGTGAACCATGGTTTGTTGTTGTTAAATATGCGGAAAGTTTTTGTTGGCACGCAAACTTCCTCACAGAAACTAATATATGAGGTGTAAAGTGTATTTGCTTAAAGAGTATAAATTACCCATGTACAATGCATGTGTCTTGTTACAATAGATTGATGGTTATAACCATATAATGTATATCAAAGAACTGGACAAACTCTCTATGATGTTATGTTTAGACTTTCTCACAGACCGGATGTAGTCAAAATTTAGGGTTCTGGGTACCATCATTTCGGCCAATTAATTCTGTGAATGTCAATGTGAGTAATCTGGGGATTAAATGGATGGATGCTAAAACAATCCTCTCATTTGTCATGAATCTGGAAGCTACCAAAACACACCAAACCCATTTTTGAACCAGTCTGTGAATCTCTATGTCTAATGTCTATTTTTGCACTGAAAATGAAAAGTGAGACTTTTCTTTGTCCCAAAGGATGTATGAGGTATTGCAACTTTAGAATGTTCAGTTTTGGCTGTACTGTTTGGCCTGGAACGTTGCTGCTTGATTATAACACATATAATATTTTACTTCATGTACACATTACAGTCATGTCCTAAACAGGAAGGGACCAAGATTGTCATTTGTGTTTGCCAATATGTTTCATTGCACAAACCAAATAAAGTATCCATCTAACATAAACAAGCATGTGGAGGTAAGTGGCCTGTCTGTTTTTGGGCTTGGATATCATGCCTGTTTGTTATGATTAATATTGTTGTTATATATATATTATTAATAATAGCAGTAGTAGTATATTTGTTAGCCACATGATGCTGATGCTGAAGTCAGGAGTCTGTCATATCTTCCTATTATTCTCAGTACATATTCTTATTGTTTTTTGTTAGTGTTATTATTAATAGTAGTAGTATTTTTATGTTACAGCCACATAATGCTGATGCTGTTGCCAGGTGCTGTTGCCAAGTGCATACTGACCCCCTGTGGTGGTGAAGGCTGTGGTGGCCCAGACGCTGTTGCGGTCACCTTGGTGACTGGTGATGGTCATGCTGTAGCCCGTGGAAGGCTCCAGCTGCTCCAGCTGTTGGGCGGCGGCATTACAGGACACGGAGATGGTGACCTCAGGCCCTGAGATGGGGTCAAGGTTATTGCAGAAGTCAGACTACAGGACACAGTTGTCAATACATAAGGGGCTCATCCCAGGGTTATCAAAACACAGTAGTTTATGACACACTCTATGTATGGCTTTACGATACATTCTATGTACAAGCAATAGAACACCACACAACCTAACTGACATTGTTTCGGCATTTTCCCCACTATCCAGTAACCTTTTTCCAGCAACAAATTGGTATTACGCGAAATTACATCATCAGCAGGCAACTCTTGCCTGGCAACATTAAAAAAAAAAAGATGCCCCATTTGTCATCGCTTTAAAATGTTTAAATTGGCTTTTCCACATTAGGCAATAGAAATACTGAGCCTGAGAGTGGGGTGAGTAGACAAGATATTTAAACTACTCAAGGATCTCCCTAAGGTCTCGTGAGCACTGTACATTTCGCAGTATGTCCATTAGGATTAATTTGAGCTTTAGGCCTATCATGCATAGCAGTGGCAGCAGTTGTGGCAAAGGCCCTATGCTTCTTAAAGTCACTGACTGCTCCTTTAACAGCATGATATCTTAACAAGCATTGCTAGGGGTGAGGGTTCTCCTCAGGTGACTCTCACACTGCATGTGTGAGACTCTGTTGGAGACAACAATGACCACACAGCCACTGGAGGTGGGCAGCTTTAGATCCTCTCTGGTGATCCTCTCAGGTGATTTAAAGGCAGAGTGAGTGATGCTAATCCTGTATGCTCTTGTCACATTGGTGCGCATATCTTTTCCCTATAAACTGGCTGTCCATTTTTGTGAGTGCAGTGTGCTGACAAAATCTCCACTCTTGACTTCACTTCCAATGCTCTGTAAACTGGGCACATGCATGGCGTGTATATCCATAATACACATAGTCACACAATCAGCCTATGAGGGTGGGGTACAACAGGGTCTCAGCCAATCAGCCTAAGGGGGTGGGGTACAACACAGTCTCGGCCAATCAGCCTAAGGGCTGGGTGGCACTTCTGTGTTTATTGGATGGCTGGAAGGATGGGCGAACAGGTGTATCTGTTGAGATTAAACAACATGAATCTTTCTCCAGCATCGCTTACTCTCCCCTTCATTGGTGTACATTTGAAAGGCATGTGTCAACAAATACTAAGTGGCAACACTGTCAGCAGGTGCTTTTGGTTTTAATCAAAGGTCTTAACAACTTAACTTAAAAAATTGACACCACTGTAAAATTATCAGTTTCTCTGATTGAACTATTTATATAAAGTGAACATTTCTGTTTTATTCTGTAAACTGACAACATCTCTCCTAAAATCCTAATTTATCTGACACTGGAAAGGAATGGCTGTCATACATGTAGAGATGCTGATTTTAAGACCATTTGCAGTTGTCTCAGTTTTTCCAGAGCTGTATATTCATTATTAAAACATGAATAGTATTTACAGAAGTTCTAAAATATAAAGGTTAGATTAGCTGTAAAAAGTAGATATATTTTGAAATAAATAAATATATAACTAGGAATAATATTTGTGCCAATAATCCGGTTAACCAAAATTTAATCACCCTATGTCTACAGAGGAAGTGATTAGTTCATTAATTATGATGGACTGTCAAGAAATAATCCAAGAAACATGTATATCCAATGCCACTCAGTCGTGTAATGATTAGGGAAACCATGTTGAAATCAACAAACAAACACACAAAACAACAATTAATATTTGCATTTGTTTACGTAATGTTTTCCGTCTGGTCATTAAATTAACTGAAATTTGGGACACAGGGAGAGAAAAGGAGGAGAGGCAGAGGTATAGAGATAGTGAGAGATGGTAGAGAGAAAGAAAAGTGGATAAAGAGAGATAGAACAAGAGAGAAAAGAGAAAGACAGACAGAGAAAGAGAGGAGAGAGAGAGAAACAGAGAGAGAGAGAGAGAGAGATAGGGATAAGGGTGGAGTGTCATCATGATGAGACACACACTAGTGTGAAAATCTGCCTATTATGTTTTGGCCTGTACACAGGAGAAAATCTGGAGCCAAGATAAAACAGTTTGAAACTGGAATTGAAAAGGACAGCTACAAACTTTGCAGCTGCTAAATCAATTACATTGTGCACTGGGACTGCTTTAAAAGCCTTAATAAAAGAGAGAGTCTTCATGAAAGCTAAAGACAAAAAACATGCCTTTAAGCATATAAGCAAAATAACACATGTGGTTTTAAACCCTCACATTAAAATATGAAAAACATTAGCAAGGACATGATAGAAAGTGGTTTGGGAAAAAATACAAATCAACCTATCAATCACTTCCTGGTGGAGTCTACCAAACGGAATGTTCTTTTGATTATTTCTACCTTTGTTTTGTGTATAACAGTGTGACTGTAATTGTGATTGTGATGTTTTGTTCTGTGTTCATTTGTCAGGAGTTTTGTTGGGTCACAGGTTCCAGCCCAGTGGCCAGACTGCAACCGGCTGGTGGAGGCCATCTTTATCCAGCTCTGGATGGCCATCTCTGGCCGGAAGAAGTCTCCTAAGGGCAGAAGTGAGAGCCGGTGGACTATGGTAACATCTGTCAGTGCATTTTAAATAATGCATTAGTGATGGAGGACACCCCCATCCAGCTGCCCGAGGTGAACACAGCGACTTTGGCACACTGGTGAGTAAATATATGTAGTGTCACTAACGAAGTAATATGTTTTATTAACATTTTCTCGCTGTCCAGGCTGTGGATGCTGGTGAGAACCCACACATGTTTGCACTTCCGGGAAACGCACAGCAAGGGTGAAGAGGAGGCTGGCATTTATAGCACCAGTTCCAGGTCCAGTCCCCCTTCCAGCTGGGCCTCTGGTCTGCATGCCTAAAGCAGCTGCACCTCTGCCAGTCTGTCCACAGGGTCCCACCACCTCCACACCAAGGCCCATTGCACCAAGGCCCATTGCCCCATCACCTCTCTTCTGCACGACTCAGCCAGCTGCAACACAGGGTCTCACCTCCTCTGCACCCGGGTTCATGGCAACAGCGCCAACCACTGCCACTCCTGTGCCTTACACCACTCAGGTGCACAGGAAGAGGAAGGAGGAGAGGGAAAGGGCAGGCGTTCACAGCCGGAAATATGTTAAAAAAAACAGATGTAGTGGTGTGCAAGAGCTGCCATAATGACCGGAGGCTTCCTGGACCCCAGCAGTACTTCGGCAACTGGTACTGTGAGGAGACAGCCACAGAGCCTTTTGCTGAATGGAGGGAGCGCTTTGCAGCCAAAGGATATGGAAAAAAGAAACCACATGCATGTACACCTCCAGCTGCTGCAGCGCAACCCCTTGCCCCTCCGCCTGCCACTCCACTCGCTGCTGGTCAGCCTACCACTGCGCCCCCACTCTCCGCAGCGCCTCAGACTGTAGGACAGACTGTCTCTGCCTCAGCAGCTCCCCCACCTGCTGCTCAGAAGAGAGATAAGGGGGAGAGTGTAAATAATGTAAATAATGTAAATAATTTTTTTATTGTTCATTTTACTTCCTGTATGATTCAGTTTATTTACATGTACATACATGTATGGCCTACATATATATACACACACAAACACAGGTTATATATCATTAGTAACTGGATACATTTTCTGATATGGCCATTGAATTAATTCATTGGAAGCTAAATGTCTTAAACATAAGGAATCTGGAGCCACTCCTGAATTTTAAGAAAAATGGTAGATATTAAGTGTCTGGAGCCACCCCTAAATTATAACAGAAATGGTAGGCAATGGAAAGGAAAGGAAAGTAAATGGTAATGCATAAGAAAATATGGTAATGAATAAGAAAGCATATTGCTGCAATATACCAACATACATTGCTACATTACTCAGGCACTAAGGAACCAATAAATTGGTATGAGGAGTGCTACTTCATTTTTTGCATACAAAGCAGGTGCTCGTGGTAGAATCATAGACATACTATACATAGTATGTCTATGGGTAGAATTGGTTTTAGATGAACTTCCTGGAAACGAAGTTTGTGCATTATGCTAGGGAATCATTAAGACAAATTGCGACATGTTATGAGAAAATAATGTGCTTTATCGCCTTTCCTTATATCAATTGTTGACAGTATCGTCGTAGAATGTTCCATGGAACAGTTCGCACGAAGATAATAATAGTCGTATTTATTTTAGTCACAGTTCAGGCAGTATTAGAACCCGCGCTGTAGAGGGCATATTGTGGCATATTATGGTTGCAAACCTTGACATATGGGCGCTGGCCTTGGATAAGAGCGTCAGCTACGTGTAATGTAACGTAACTTACACAAATACTATACATTCACACATTACAACACATGCACACTCATATGCAGTTGAGCCCAAAATTATTAGCCCTCCCTTATCAAATTAGACAAAACTCTTTATAGAGTATTTGTTTCCAAAATAACAAAGACAAAATGTCCACTAAGTTTTATTAGGATATTTTACTGATTACACTAAGTTGAAACAATCCCAATAGGATTGAGGTCTGGGTTCTGTGAGGGCCACTGCAGGACCTTGATTTTGGTATCCATGAGGAACTGTTGGACCAATTTCGATGTATGCTTTGGGTCACTGTCTTGTTGGAAGACCCAGCAGTGACCTAAGGCTAGACTGTGAGCAGATTTATCCCTCAAAATTTCAACATCATTTTCTTTTTTCATGATGCCATGCACTCGAACAAAAGTCCCTATGCCCGAGGCTGCAAAACAGCCCCCCAGCATGATGCTCCACCACCATGCTTAACTTTGTGAACTGTGTTCTTCGGGTTGAAGGCCTCTCCCTTTCTTCACCAAACGTAAACAAAATCCAACTGGACCAAACAGTTCCAGTTTAGTCACATCACACCAAAGCACAGACTTCCAAAGCTCATCTTTACCTTTCAAATGTTCATGGGCAAACCTCAGTCTGTCTATGATGTGCTGCTCTTTAAGTAAAGGGGTTCTTCTGGCCCTTATGGTCCTTATGGCCCTAAAGCCCACCACAATAAAGAGCCCTCACAACTGCCAGAAGAGGCCAGGTCAGAAACAATCACGTTGGATGTCTGGGGCTGGATGTGGATGTCTGAGGCCTTCAACCCGAACATTTGAATATTTTGCCATGGTTAGCAATAACTGTTAGTGTGTGCTATCCTAATTGTTATATTTTAACACATTCAGTTTTTAATATTAAATGTAAGTTTTCTGATGTAATTCTTCTGTAAGGTGGTCTTCACAGCACAATAGCTTTTATCTAAGTATTTTTTGGTCAAAAAACATGTTGCATTAAGTCAATGAGGCCTGATGGCCTAAATAGCAAAGTAAAGATCAAGTCTTTTAATATCTAAAATAATTTTAGTTGTTAAATAGGTTCATCACAACATCAGATGATAATACTGTAAGTTTATTTTTGTAATTGTGGGCTTCTACCCTATTTCTTACTAGTATGATTACTCCGCTCATTTTTGACCGGAACACTAAAGATGTTATTTTGTTCTGCAATTCTAAATAAATTAATGATTTCAAAACAAATCTCTGTGATATACTTGGGCATATAAAGGTCAAATTAGCAGCACAGTAGGTTTCATTTGGGTATCTGTTTTGGTCAGAATATTCTATATATTATGTTTTTTTTATACTAAAAGTCATTTGTAATAGCTTAGGTCAATGAGGCTTGCAGGCCAGAAATAACAAAATAAAGATCGAAACTGATAATATTTTAAAGTTATTAAGTTAGTAAAAAGGTCAATCACAAAATGGGATGAGAATTATGTATTACGCTGGATTTTGTAACACCCCAATGGGGAAGCGTTCATTTTTGACCGGAACACAAAAGTAGTAAACATGAAACGAACACAACAGGAGGTTTAAGCTATCTAGCTTACACCAACCATCCATACATCAATCCATACATTTATCCATACATCCATCCATCCCTACATTTATCCATCCATTCATCCCTTAATCCACTCATCCATCCTTCCATTCATCTCTCCATCCTTCCATCTATCCATCAATACACCCATTTATCCATCTTGTCCATCAATCCATGTATCCATCCATTCATATCTACATATTATTGTTATTGTTTTTAATGTTGATTTCTTTATTTTTTATTTTTGTAAGGTGACCTTGGGTGTTTTGAATTCACCGTTTAACAAATAAAATTATTACAATTATTATTACTATTCTTATTATTGATATTGTTATTGTTGTTATTATTATTATTATTATTACACATCCATTTATGTGTGTGAGTGTGTGCGTATGTGCGTGTGTGTGTGTGTTGTAAATGTGTGCCCTGCCGAGACTGGATCTCCCACTTCTACTTCGGCTACTCCCAGAGAGCCTGCACCCACTTCTGGTATGGTGGTTGGTGGTGCACCCACTTCTGGTATGGTGGGTGAGATTCCACAGCACTTCAACCAATTCCAGAAAAGAGATCAAAGAGCACTTTATATTGGCATGAATAAAATAGAATGTATGAACAAATTAACAAAGAACCCAATCACTACCAGTGAAGAGTAGACACATACACTTACACATTCACATACACACACAGTGCAGGTACGTCTCAAACCAGCATTCAAACAATTCTGGTTTCACAGTAATTGTGTGTACGTGCCTTCTGTCAGTCTGGTAAATCCTCACCTACCTCGTTATTTCTCTTCGAAATTGGGACATTGGAAAATGTGGTCATCATTTAAATAGTTCTTAGTGTAAAGGATTTCTATAATTTTGTAATATAAAATGAATACATTTCATTATATTCATATGAAGGGTCAAATGAATTGTGCATAATTCATTCTTCATGACTTTTGGGAGACATGGTCTAATAGCAGTCTGTAAGCCTATTGCTGGACAGATCTTTAGAATCTTTAGCGCACTCTGGTGCTGACTTGGAGTATTGTTAGCCGCTACAGTACATAAAGCCAATTTCTTCATTGTAAAAACATCATAATAGGCTCACTTTATGTAGGAAATGTTAGACCAAAAGCATCTGATACAGTGTGCGCTTTAAGGATGTATGACACATATTTTCATGTAAGTTACTAGTTGTATCTTTAAAAAAAACTACCTTAAAGGTCTAAGGTTATGTGTTTGAATACTCTTTGTTATTTCTACTGACTGTTTGGTCGTGTGGAATATATAAAGCCTACATCAGTTTTTGTCCTACGGACAGCAACGTATCAGTAGGCGCTTTGTACTGGCATCTGTTGCGCTGGTGTTGTATTTCGTGGCGTCTTGCTGCAACACAAGAGCATTGCCCTCGACATGAATAAGCGGATTGTTTACTTCCTGGTTGGCAGTGACATCAGCTCATGAATATCTGACATTTTCAGTTTGTTTGGGACGGCTGTGACACCTGGTACACTGTGTCAACTCCTTTATTCTTTATTTTGTTTTTTACAGAAGTCTATTTATCTCAACCGATGTCCTATCCCAGGTAAGAATGGTTTTGTGTTTGTGTTATGCAATCCATTTGAAAGTTTACCTGTAGATAGCCGCAAGCCTGTGGTATATTTCACTGGTTTCTTTGCATGATTGTCAACAAATTAAATTGAACCACTGCCTACCTGTGCTAAAGTTGTGTTACCTTGAATAACCTTGGTAACTTGAACAATGTCCACCTTTAACTGCAGTTGTGGTTTTAGCTGTATGTTAACTATGAAGGTAGGATAGTGCCATATATCCAAAGAAGAGCAGACTATGATTTGCACTTGTAAAAACCGTAATTCACAATTTGTGAATGCGCATCTCCGAGTTTGCACTTGTAACTTCAGATCTGCAAAGCTGCACAACAGGATTTGCGTGTGCAGATCTCCGAGTTTGCACTTGTAACTTCAGAACTGCAAAGCTGCACAACAAGATTTGTATGTGCAGCTTCAGATGGTTTTTACAAGTGCAAATCATAGTCTGCTCTTCTTTGGATATATGGCACTATCCTACCTTCATAGTTAACATTGTGATAGGATGTGGAATAAAGCTAAAGACGTCTGCCCATGGGGGTTGAGGGTATTGGAATAGATGTTACGTCCTCGCTGCCTTAAAACAGACACTGCAGTCTTGAAGGACAGGTGCACGTAGATAATTACAAGGCAGGAAAGGACAGCTCTTCGGACACTTAGCGTCACAGAATACACACATCTATACACTCGCCTTACACTTACACTCACAAACTTTTGGATGGACTAATTACTAAAACTAACGACCCCCTTTGTCACTTAGATCAACGGCAGAGGCAAGTAAAGCGTTAAAGCGTGAGAAACGTGACACAATGAGTACGACCGCTGGTGGCGCTGCTGATCTCTCACTAAAAGAGAGCCAGGCGGGGACAAGACATTTGCTCGCCTCGCAGCTGACTCGCCACGGAGACATTGCTGATAAAACTGCGGCCAGATCGAAAGTCTATCAGGCTGCAAGTGCCAAATTGGTGGCAAAAAGACACAGAGTTCTCCTTAGTACAGTTCATAGCGGAAGGGCGGAAGCCGCTCCGGCAGCTGTTCAGTCGGATGGTGCTGAAACGAGCGCGGCTGAATCTCTCAGGGCTGAGTCGGTGTCGGAAACTGGGGAAAGAATCGACAATCCCTCAGATTCTCGCCGATACCTCCGTTTGCCCTGTCTTGGAGGGTCTGAACAGCGAATTGACAGGAAACAAAACGAATTGTCCTCGATCTTGAGGGGAAGAGGGGCGAGGGATTGCGAGGAAGAGCAGGAAGAGGCCACAGCGGGTTGTAGTGTCTGCCTGTGTGGGAGAAACGGAGTGTGTACCCAGACCGAACTACAGAATATAAGCAAAAGGCTGAAGAGAACCAGAAAAATGCAAACGAATACGACGCCGGAACCGGCTGTGGTGGACACAAACGCCGAACTCGGAACTGAGCAAGAGGCCCTTCGTGCTGAGATAGAGAGGCTGGAGGATGAAAATGAAGACCTTAAGGTATGGATGTCAGCGGTTTAAAGTTGATTTGATCTCACCGCTATAAGCTTTTTATGGCGATAAAAGGCTGTTTACTGATGTTTGCGAGTTGTATGTTTGTTCATTTGTTTATGCTTATAGGGTGAGATCGAGGAGATGCGGGCGGAAATGGATGAGATGCGCGATACATTCTACGAGGAGGACACACACCAGCTGCAGGAAATGCGGAGAGAGCTCGAGAGAGCGAACAAGAGCTGCCGAATCCTGCAGTACCGGCTTCGAAAGGCCGAGCGGAAACGGGCTCGATTTGGACAAGGCGGAGAGGTAGACGACGAAGTGCTTCGGAACCTGGAGCAGGAATTGAAGGTTTGTTTCTGACCAACAGTGTGCATGTGTGTGTGAGGTGATGGGTGAGCGTTGGAGTGCGCGCAGAGAGGCGCGTGCCCGTGTGTGTTTACTGTCGGGAGTAGGAGTGTCTTATCCATTGTGTTTCTGAAACATCGATTTTTATAGCCTGTGGAAGACATGTGAACATGAATTTATTTGCTTGTCATGTCCATGCCTGTGGGTAAAAAGTGTTCTTGCATTGGGGTGTGTGTCTAAGACAGAGAAAGACAAAACAAAACCTGTATCAGTGCAAGAATTCAGACAGACAGAGAGATAGTCAGTCAGTAAATAGATGGTTGAGGAGGCGATGAAAATGAGCGACACCATCATTCAGACTTTCAGCAGAGAAAGGCACACTCACCCTTTGAGTTCTTCTGACCAGGTCAAACAGGAGAAGGTTCACACCCATTTGCTGTTTCCTTATACGCCCCAGGGCAATGAATGGATTTTAGTGCATCCTTGGCTTGATACTATTTTGTCTGAAGTAAGCCCCTAGGTCTCTCTCTCTCTCTCTCTCTCTCTCTCTCTCTCTCGCTCTCTCTCACTCTCTCTTACAAATTAGCATCAGAGATGTTTTAATAGGAAGAGACAGATACTGCATGGAGAAACTTCATAACCTTAAACCGGTGGCACAGTTATCTGCTGAACTTCACCAACGGCGTTCCAATCATCTGGCTGTGCTGAGGCAAGTGCAGCCTCAGCTTTGTTTCTAGTTATCATATCCAGGTTTCCATAGTGACTTAAAACAGTTATGTTTTATGTCCTGTAGTCCTCATACAGTGCATAATACTAGTCTCTCCCCATGTATGTAGATAGGGCCTGGTCTCTACCCATTTACAGTATTTAGATAGGGCCTTGTCTTTTTAACACAAAATAGCTGCACAAAGACCTCACCAAGATGGCTGCCGAGTGTATGGACTTGCCTAGAAGGACTTTATTGTAATTTCCACAACACTCTGGGGATTGGTGAATTCATAATCAGTAAATCACCAGCATTTCTTTATCAGTGATTCAGAACAAGAAGTAGTTCATGTTAGCTCAGTTGGTTAAAATGTCTATCTATCTATCTATCTATCTATCTATCTATCTATCTATCTATCTATCTATCTATCTATCTATCTATCTATCTATCTATCTATCTATCTGTCTGTCTGTCTGTCTGTCTGTCTGTCTGTCTCTGTCTGTCTGTCTATCTCTCTGTCTGCCTGTCTGCCTGCATTAACAGCTATAATACCTAGGGTTGGCTTT